>NW_027019698.1:4231256-4561756 GCF_013076305.1 Rhopilema esculentum | reverse complement strand
CAAACCTCTCGCTCACAAAAATCTCCTTCAAGTTGATGTCCAGTACTGCATCGACTGAGCCAATACCACACGGACCAGATTGAGGACGCATTGGAGTTTGTGAACGGACTGGTAGCCCGGATTCAACAATGTCTGGTGTTGTCATGCGCGAAGGCATTAGGTCTGGATAATCGACAATGTGGTCATTCTCGAACGTGCCTTGAAGAGGAAATAAAAGGTCAACTTAGCGATTGGTCTTAGACGACTTTAACAACAAGACACAACGAGAATATTATCAATAGGGCCGTCAAAAGGTCTTAAACACTGGAGGGCAATGCAAAAGGGGGGCACATAGGACATTGCAAATATCAAAGTTATTACGTGTATTTGATACTGGCATCTTACGACAAAACTTTCGTAGAATGTTTTTGCAACTAAGTCGTAAGCCATATCAGCATTTCACTATTCTGGATTTCTTACACCAGATAAACTCGAGGAGTGCTATTTATCTCCGTGACATCAACTTTGACGGAGAGACAATTTCCTTCGTTACAGAGTCGAGCGAGTTCGTTATCAGGGAATTTTTTTGCAGGAGTAACTAAAAGTAACAGTAGCTTGGTCAAGTTACTATTTGTTAGGAAACTTGTGTTACCCAGAAACTGTTAATTTTTACGGCTATGAATAATTAGCTTCTGAAAATATTTTTTTATGATAGGCAAAAAGACAGATTTGCTGTAACGAATGTACCATGATCTAAAGGAAATGCTGGATTATACATATTTAACTAGAAGTACTTAATTTGCGCAGCAGTAAACAAATGTTATTGAAATGGAGTTGATCCCATTTCAACATGGTTTCTTTGCTACGGCATAGTAGCTGTTTTCAACCAATTAAATAGCCTATATCAAAGAAAACTAAGATTATCCAAAAATAATTAAATTAAAGATCTGAGGTACCAAGAATATTCTTCACAAATCATCTCAGTAAAATGCATAATTTCATTTTGTTTAAAATATTCACCAAAGCCATAAATTCTGAACCAAAAATTCGCATATATGCAACACTAAGTTGTTTTTCATTTATATAAAGGGAGGAAAATAAAGAGGTTCTAAAAATTATAAGAGAAGCCAACCACACTCCAGCATCAAGAGCCAAGGCAAGGTAGCATTTAGGAAATATTTGTGAAGTACTCAAGGGATTCCATTTTAACCTCCTTTGATAAATGTCAGGGCTTCAGTAACCAAATGTCTGTTTTTAGATACAATTATAACTGCTCTTTAATCTTATTATTTTGACTGTATCTGCAGGGGTGTCGTGGCTGGGGAGACATGGGGGCCCTGGCCATCCTCTGCCTTCAAAATTTGACGGGTTTACGGAAAAATCATTGTTTTTTCAGAAATTTATCGAACTTGAGCTGTGGGTAATTCTCAAACTTCTAGCAACATAAATTACTTGGGACTAATTATTTACCATAATTACGAGGGGCAATCA
The DNA here is from genome assembly GCF_013076305.1 of Rhopilema esculentum. The sequence goes on along the minus strand of NW_027019698.1, from coordinate 4,560,286 downwards.
AAAATTACTATATTTACACAAATCAAAATGATTTCTCAGGATTTACCCATTCCTACCATATAGTGATTTGCTGCTCTGATTTTGTCAGTTAAAATCCGAATCTTACAAAAGACCAGATAAAAGTATGTTTTAAATATCTTTCCAAAGGCAAAAGTTATGAGGTTTTCTGCCCTACTCCCCCCTACACACTTAAATGAACTGCTTCTATTTTATTCTTATAAATCAAATAAAATTTTGTTGGAAAATTTCTCTTTCTGGCCTCCTCTAGAATACATTCACCATAATGCTAACTGTGTATATGCAATTATTTTTACTAAATATGTAATTGACTTTTAGCAAACAATTGACTATTTAGTTGCTGGTAAATCATTATATAGCTACAAATACCTTTGAAAACAGAACCATTCTTAAACATGAATTCACCATTGCCAGACTTAACATTTTTGACCCATTGACCAGAGTATTTTGCCCCACTGGCATAGTAGAAAGCACCAAAACCATCACGTTGGCCATTAACAAAATCACCTCTGTATTCATTTCTGATTGGGTACTGTGAGGCAGTAACTCTCTTTGAATACCATATATATTTTCCTGTGCCATTCTGGACTCCATTCACCCATTCTCCATCATACTCTTCTCCTCTGTCAAACCAATGCATCTTTCCTTTTAAAACAAAAATGATCAAATGCACATAGCAGTTGTGAATTCTGCCTGATTTCCTGAGATGACTATGAATCAATAATTTAGAATTCACATTATTAGGGGGGCTTAATTAGGTTTTTTGGAAAAGAATATACATTGTTCTTGACAAATGTTAGAGATATTGCTTAAAATTATGACAGTTGGACTGGACACAACAGGGAAAGCATCTTCTGGCAGTTCCAAAATTTAAATCTGCCTATAATATTTATAAATATTATGCTCTTACCCTTTCCATGTCTCATGTTATTGAGCCACTGGCCTTCATAGATATTGCCTGATTTATATTTGTGCACACCAAAGCCAGATCTATTTCCCCTGTCCCATTCTCCATCAAAGTAAGACTCAAACTTCCCATCAAAATAAAGTACACCTTTTCCTTGTCGTAACCCATGTTCCCATTCCCCAATGTACATTGATGGGCATGTTCCACAGCGGTATGTTCCAGTTCCATGTCTAAAACCATCCTTTACATCACCTTCATACATACTACCATCTGGCCAAGAATAGACACCTATAAGGAATTGTTGGTTGTTTTGAGGCATTGTTTGGATCTTCTGGAAATTCATTACTGAACATTTAGTAATATTCATATGCTAGGAGTAGAGGGTTGAATCAAAACCTGTTAAGTCTCATTAGAGGAACATTTGAAAGGATTACATTTAACATTAGATTATGAAATCAGAAATTATAGAAGAAAATGATGAGAACATATTTTGGCACTGTAGTGCTAAAGTACCTTATGATGTTTTAGGCCAAAATTTTGGTGCAGCACACAATATAATATAACATATATCAAGTAGGCTATGAAAGGGGGGGGGGGTGTAATAGTCAGAGACATGCAATATGATTCTTTATACTCGAGAACATGCTATACCAGGAATCAGGAATCAAGACTTTAAAAAAGCTGTGACATAGAAATATGTGATTGTGCAAAAAAATTGGTAATGTGTTAATTCTCACTCCATTACACAAACCTGGAGGAGAAGTTCGCATTAGAGATCTTAGACGGGAAATGCACAGCTTCCACCCTGGCATGTGGAAAAACTGCACAAATTATTAAAGTTTTGATTTATTAATTTGCTGTTTCCTAAAAATGGATTTGCATTTATCATAGCCTCTAAAAATTATGCTTTTACATCATCAAAATCTTAGCTTATAATAAGCTTTTTTATGGAGATTCTCTTTCCAATATCTTTATTTCATGGTTTTCAGAGTCTTTTCCTAAATCCACTTTCCTGGACTATCAAAGTAATTTACAAACCTTTGCCACAAATTGAATTGTCTAAAAAATCCCCAGAGTATGTAGTTCCATCAGCCCAAAAGTAAACGCCATGCCCGTTCATTTTACGGTTCTTTAAGAGCCCTTTGTAGACATGCCCTCCAACAAAATTGACAGTTCCTTCACCCTCAAAGAAACCATTTTCATCAACACCACCTTCATAGTTTTCGACAATCAGCTTTGTCAGTACTGGCTCTACACGCATAGCATCATATGGTGGAACGGGGCTTTCCTGCTCTTCTTCTTTAATTGAATTGTCATCATCCTGATTTAAATTTCCATTCTCTGACTCTGTTTCATCGAGGGGCCTAGACTCCTCCTGATCCTTCTTACCATGATCCTCTATATGAACTGATGCTTTGGTGCTGCTAACTGAATTGTGGATAGTAGTCTTTTTCTTGCCTGGATGCTCTGGCATATTTTCAGTTATATTCACATCAAATTAGCCTAGATTATAAGCTTTTGATTGTAATGTTGATGTTACACATATTGATTGGCGGCCATGTTGTGCTTTCCTGTTTGTTGTCATGACACTAGTCTCGTAAAGACCTTTGTGTATAAGTCGGACCAGTGAACCAATAATGTTTCTACTCTAGGTTTTGCTGTTAATAATCGCTTTACTTAGCTGTGTATTTACTTCAAACCTCAATGTATTTTGTTGTCATTGCCAGTGCGTACCCAGGGCTGCAGCAGTAGGGTGGTCTATGGCGCAGGCCCCAGAAACTTTTTTGGACCCCGCCCTTCAAACAAATGCGGGGTAAACGCCCTTTTTGCAAAAAAGTGGGGGTCCGGACCCCCCTATTCCCCCCTTGGGTACACCACGTATTAGTGCAAAAGAGATATGGATTACCGCCAGTTAACGAGCGACTTTCAGGCAAACAGGGCTAGGACCAGACAACATCAATATCGCTCTTCTAAGATAGTTGGCACTTCCACAAAGAAACCAACCCTTTCCTAAATGGAAAAGATTTTATTAAGTATGAACCGTAATCCAGACCAGCCAATCTGAACATAGATGAAATAGGGGGTTACCAAGATTTTTTGAGAAAAAAATAGGGAGAGATCAAACATAGGAAAAATTAAGCAAGGTATGCATGTTAATGTAGCTCGTCAAAAAAATAATCAGTCTTTTCTCCAGATGTCCAATAGCTGCTGTTTTGGCTGCTTCAAAAAATATCCTCTTCAGGTACCCACCTATGGCAAGGAGAAGGAATTTTTGACTAAGGGTGATGTGATTGCATTGCCAGAGAACAAGAGAGCGACCCAGGTTAGAGTAGCTGCCAGTCTTATTCTTCCTTTCAATGCTGAACAGCCGTTCTACCTTTGCATTGTCATGTGGTAGTACCAAGACCATCTTTCAAATTTCAATAGGGTATTGAGCCGAGACTATCAATTGTTGGCAGCAACTTAAATCACTTTCAATTTGACCGAGGTATCTTCATTTTATTTTAGTGCTACCAAAGGCTGTTACATCCCTCCAGAACACACAACGAAAAACTTATGAATTTTCTTGTAAAAAGGCTTTGGTTTCCGCAACAATCAACTGGTTCGCTTATAACTACCATAACTGTTTTCAGAAAGTCTTAAAATCAGGAGAAAACTAGGAAAATTGGAGGATGCTTTGAAATCGGGAAAAGATACCGGGAGGACGGGGGAAAGAGGCAGAATTCGGGGGTTTTGGCAAAATCGGGAGTCTTGGCAAAAGTGGGAGAGGTGGCAGGTCTGCATAATCCTCTCAAGGTTTTTGCTATATTTTAAGCACAATAATGCCTGTTTTAGCATATTGGAGCAAGTTACATTTACGTAAACTGGTAACATTTTGTGGATTTGTGTCATTTGTAATTTCGTGGATTCGTGGATTTGAGGATTCATTGATTCGTGGAATCAAGGTGTCATTTCAAGAGTGTTGAACTGAAAGGGGAGTCGCCGAAAAGCTCTTTAAAACGTCAGTATACTAGGTCTAATCATGAATATAAGGATTTAGACATTTAGTCATTAGGCAAAGAGACAGTCCTGAGTCAGTACGTTCAGCACAGATAAAGTACATTAAGACAACCGCACACGAGTCTAAAAGTGGAGCCTTGGTCCAGAACTTTTTTAGTCACGCCCTTTAGAACGCCGGTAACGCTCTTTTCAGAAAATACTTGCCTTTTTTCATCCTTATTCATAAGCAGTCAGATTCAGAGAAGATTTCAATTACTTTGAAAATGGATATAATTCGCTTGAAGATAAGCATCAAGTTCACCAGGTTATGAATTAAAACTTTTAATTGAGCAAGATAAAACACCAACAAAATGAACAGAAAAGGTTCCCAGGATTTGGTGTCTTTGAGATTCATTCACTGCTTTTGAAAGGCTTTAACTCAGAAATCATACAATTTGAGAATTTTCATTCTTGCGTGTAATGGAGTTGTAAAACTTTTGAAGGCAGAAACTCTAACAAATTTATTCTATGATTATTTTGTCAGCTTTTCGTAGATAGATGACCTGTTAACATCTGTCTTTCTCCTTGTGTTGGCTTAAGACTGATCAAGGGACAATTCATTGGTTTGGCATTTATCGATCAGGCACCGCGCAGCCATTAGGTTATAGTCCCCTCACTTTTTTGCAATAATAGGTTAGAAAACTTTTTTGGAAAGTTTCTTCTTCACTACACTGGAAACCTTTTTTGTTCATTTTCTTGGTGTCTTTCTTGATGTTTTATTATCCCCAAGCTAATTTTATCTATTTTTATAGCTATTGAAATCTTCTCTGAACCAAACTGTTTATAAAAATTCAGTAGAAATAAGCAATTATTTTCTAAAAGAGGCGTTCTCCGAATTTCTAGAGGGCCTAGCCTAAAAAACTTTTTGGTAACACCCTTTTCAGCCCTCCTACATTTAAACTGGTGCGCGGTCCCTGTTATTGATAGCCACGCCTAGAAATATTATCATCCCATACTTAATAGAATTAGCAATATTAAACCACTGTAGGCAGAATATGTCTTAATTCGAGGAATATATCAAAAGTTTATGACAGTCTTTAGATAAAGATTTTAATCATTGGAAAGGTCATTCCAACGAAATGTCGAGTCTAGATTTCTCCAATATCTTGATGCTGTATCAAGTTTCATTTCATTTTGTTTCTAACCAGTCGCTGAATTTAAATGCTACAAATTTCAGCATTAGAGTTCTGTAATTGTTTCCCCAGTTGTGAAGGCGTTTTCTGGCGTTCTCGCCTTGCAAACCAAATTGGAATCTCAGTTTTTTAAACTGCTTTGTTAAAAGCAAGCCATGTCATTGGTTAGCAGCATCGATTTGTCGGTCAACTGTGGCGCGCGAAATTTGCACTGGTCCGTAGTTTATTCTTGGCGAAAAACAAATGTTTGTGTTGCTGCTGTTGCATTCAACAAAAAGTGGGCAGTCAAGCCTCAATCAAGATATTGGGGTTTTATCAGAAGATGTCTGGGAAAAAGCCTCGTCGTGTCCCTTCGGATCTAAAATCAGTACAAGATGAGAGACTGACATGCCGTCATATTCAAACTTTGGTGCTACTGCAGCAGACAACGGATGAAAATGAAGAACTGAAAAGAAAAGTACAAATTCTAGAAGTAAGTTCCTTGTATATCATGGTCAGATCTTGAACGAACTTGTAACTCGACAAGTAAAAAGTGCCTTAAACGTGCAAATCATACAAAGCAAATTGCAATGCGGTACCTAATTCATTTTAAAATATTTTCTATACACTTGATGGTTTGACAATATTTTTTGTAACACAAGTTTTGTCTTTGAACGCTTTTTTCATCCTGGAGAAGTGATCTTACTTACTAAAGGCACTGTTTTTTGATGATTTTCTAACGATAATTTGAAAGTAATCGTTAGTGGAGCTATCTATACAATTCTTTTTCCTTTGCAGAAAGAAATCATGTCTTGTCAAGAGCTCCATCAATTAGCACGTGATTCCAAAAAAAGGATCCAGCAAATGAAGGAGGAGTGTAGCACTGCTGTTGAATCTAGCTTAAATGAGATGAAAAATTCACATGCCAGAGAGGTACTTTTCAAGCTAGATACACTTAATTTCGAAAAAACTTGCAAGGTTGCTAGGCAGATTCTTTAATAGTGTAACACTTTTCTTCAACATCTCAACTGCAAGAGTACTCTAAAACTCCATTTGAACCATTTTTAATTTTTTACTCAATAAACTGAAAGAACATTATAAAACACCTCCAATTTTGCTTGAACTGAAAGAACATCATAAAATATCTCTAAAACTTGTGCTGGGCAAGCACAAACATGTAGCTTTTCCATATCAAACATCAGACTTATAGATGTACTTCTTTGGTGCACTAAGTTGACCAGAATCCTATTTCAGGTGCACTTTTCTCTACCAGACTGGCTTCCTTATTTGTCTTCATGGTCTAAGACCCAAGGGATTTTGCCAAACATCTTTCACCCAACCCCCACACTTTTTTTACCCCAAGTTGACATGCAGCAAAAGTAGCAGATAGTAGTGGGAAACAGACATTTTGACTAACCTGCAAGTACAGTGAATTTAAGATTTTCTTGAGTGCTGCCTTTTCTCTTCTCTTTCTTATTCAATTCTTGAAGCTAAATAAACTCAGTTACAAAAGAGCTTCTAGTAGATTCCCTGAGATTTCATTCATTGTATCTTCTTATGTGTTAAAGTAGTACTCATTTTAGGCTGCTGCTCATACCAAGAGGGATGCTGTTTAGATGTTAGATTTTTTTCCAGATTGCATGCAACAAAATTAAAACCAGGTTGTTGAAAAGAAATCAATTTGTTCCATGCTTTTACAAAGAGTAAATTTTCAGTACTCTACCTCAGATCAATATGAAGACATTTCTTCACCATCACCATTACCATTGTCATCACCATCTGCTTAATAATTAATTTTGTGGGTAGGGAGGTTCATTTAAAAGGAACACTTATTGGAATTTTGACTGTTTTAGAGGTGTGCTCTTTTGAGCAGGGTGCTAATGCAAGGAGGCGGTTGCTTATTTGAAGGAAGTGTTGGGGAACATTTCCATTTCTGCCATTGACTGTACACTGAGCCCTGACTTTTTCCAACTCACTCAGCCTGATCTGCCTCATTAGGATGCAGTGCATTGTTGCTTGGCCTCTACAAGACCAATATTGTCCATCCTTGCCTTAGCTACTGCTTTATTTTCTAACCTACAAGGATCTTTTTATAATTTATTAAGAAAACAACTAATTATAAAGGATATCTAGAGTATTTACACCCTCCTGTTTCTTTTGATGGATGAAGAACATTCAACTGTTTTATATTTTTCAGTATGGAAAACTCCTTGATGCAAAGAACCAACTAGCAGCTGCTAGCAGTGAAAAGCAAAAGGAGGTATGCCATCAATTAATTACTGAAGTTTTCTGTTGTCTGTTTTGTTGAATTTTCATGATGATAAATGCTAGAAATGCAATCAAATATTTCCTCTTTTTAGCTTGAAATGAAGATCAGCTATCTTGAAAGTAAGAACATGGAGCTAGAATCTCAGCTAAGCAATCATTTGATGGAGAAAAGAACAGTGGAGGTAAATATTAACAATTTTAATCTCTCCTTCAATATTTGCACAGTTGAAGACATGCAAAAGAGGGATGTGAGTATTTGTGAGAAATGACACCCCTTGCTGAACAGCTTGTTAGCAAATATCATTAAAGTTGGATATTTTCAGCAAATTATTGACAGTTTTTAAAGAACCAAAAAATACTACTGCTACTGGTGGAAATAAAATATTTTTACAGTCATGTTATCCCTACAAACTACACAGCCTGGTCAACCGCAAAAGGAACATTTTAGCAATATCTTTGATGAAAATGTTTTGAACACCCTAATGACATACAAATGTCAAAATTCAAACATCACTCAAGGCATAGCTTGCTTCAATGCATTGCTGTATGCATTGGTCTGAACATGGACTGTCATGGTTGTTCCTGTTATGAATGTTAGAAAGGGACAAAGGTGAGTGCCTACATCATAGTAAAACATAGCCTATGTCATAGACCCTCCCTTCCAAACCTATCTTTGTCAGTGGCGTAGCGTGACTTTTTCGACTGGGTATTCTCTATTAAACAAAAGGGTGGGGCAGGGTGTGGCTTGATGGGGCTTGATGAAAATAGGGGGATAATAGGATAATTAAAAGGACTAGCTATTGACATTTTATCTAATTTTCTTTTTGGTTCGGTTGGCAAGTACTGCACTGTCAGGGCATTACTATTTTATCTTGCTATGATGAAAACGATACTTTGCTGAAGAACCCAACGCAAATATACTCTTCGAACTCATACATTGCATCAAATTACCACTAAACCATTTCATCAAAAGTAATTCAAATCAAAACATATCATTGAAAGCCAGTAAAATTTTACTGGTCGAAATATGTCCCAATAGTTGTTGTTGAATCGTCTAACATTTGCACTGATGTAAAGAGGAAGTAACTGTAAACACCTACTCTTAATACCTCAATACATAAGGGTTTTCGAAAGTTTCAAAATTATTCACATAGGGCGTTACATGAGTTATAAATGATTTTGTGGTATGCAGTATAGACTTTTTCTTCATGGCCTAATCGTGATATTTTCAATACAAGTTAATATTTGAAAGAATCGAAGGTAATGAGATGAGACTGCACAATAATGCAAATAAATGCGCTCGAATAATGCAAACAAAATAGGCCAACAAGATAACTGAATCACCAGGCAACTTTAAGGATATTATCCAGGCCTATCTGCATTTACTTTAATTCTATCACATAATACAAACAGAAACATCCCTGATTGGCAAGCAATAACAAATTGGCATTTCAAGAGGGAACAGATCTGAGTCAGTGTAGTATTATGTAGCAGCCTACCTTTCCTTTCAACTTTGCTGTTGGTAATTTAAGATTAGGGGTCAAATGAGAGAATGATTATGAAACAGTAATACAGACATTGCAATAGTTTTTTTAATTAAGTCATGTTTACTGTTATCGATGCAGCTCCATCACTCCAACCGCTCCGCTCCGACGTCCATTAACTGTTTTTATCGATCTCATAAAGAGACTATTTTGAACCAACTTTGAGGCTGTACGCTGCATATTTCTCAGCGTACAGAACCATTGTTTTAGCTGATTAACGGCAAATATTATTCATGGAAAGGAGCATTTTGATTGGTTAAAGTACCGTCTAGGGTATTCACTGCGTATTCATGACCGATCTCCATACAACATGAAGTAGCTCAATCTTCAAAATTAACTTCAAAGATCTCCCAGCTTCTCTATGCTTCGCAGCGTTATTGTTTCTATGAATTTGGTGATATTTTGTACTTGTACAAAATGTAGAATATCGGAGGTAACGATTTCAACCAGAATCAATAGCCCCAAAACATTTTTTACTTACTACAATTATACGTCGTATTAATATTTTTTCTGAGAAATCTCAGGGTATTCACTGAATACCTTGAATACCCGGACGCTACGCCACTGATCTTTGTTTGGAAGGGGGGTCTACGGCGTAGGCTAAGTAAAACAGGGCAATGCAAAAAATTAAATGATGATTGCCAAAACCTAATGACGCCCTAATCTAATTAAAAAATTGAAGTCAGTGTTAATGAAAGGTACCTTTTGATGTTAAGCTTCCCATTGCATATGATTCCTCTATAGCCAAAGTGGCCTTTTATGGCATCACAAAAACTTAATACAAGGAAAATTATTCACAAAGATGTAGCACCCATACTCAAAATATTCTGATACACATGTCAAAAGAAGCGTGCTGCATTTTGTTTAGGGCTTCACTCTAAAAGTGTCCTCTGAACTATTTTTTAGCTTTCAAATTTTCGTTAAACTTTGGTTAAGATCACACATGTAAAAATGATTTGAAGAGAAAGATCAAAAGTGAAAAGAAACGTTGTTGAAGGGATAAAATGCTGCTTTATGAAACGAAAAAGTAAAAATCAGATTACGTCATAAATCAAGCCGAAACGAATTATAGCCAGTCATTTCAATGGCGGCGAACTATCTGCTAGGATGATGATTGCCTTTCGAATCATAACAAATGGAATTCAAGTATCTGTCATGTTCAAGAAATTACCTGCTTTTACACACTTTATTTACTTTGTAGTTTTCATTTTGTTCCGTTTTCAAAGTAAATTTTCATTGCTTTATCCATCGACAAAAATAAATCCTCTGGGCTAGAAAAACTCAAAATCCTAATGTCTCATTGGTTAAGAGAGAGGCTTGACTAGCGGGATCGCCTGGTTATGATAAACACTATCTTAGGTGTTCTGTCAGAGAACAACAGTTTAAGGAGGAGAATGGTCGAGGTTAATCGAAAAAGAGGTAGAAGCTATCAAAATATTTCGGTGGGCAGCTAAAAAAAGCCTAATGCTTGGTTCGTTTGACATTCAGTAGAAATTTTTCAAAAAAGTATCTCTAGCATTATCTTCTAGCTCAGCATTTCATTGAAGAAGAAATTTCAAGATATACCACACTGACATGCATACCCAAAAGGAAATCTGTTTGTCGGTAGCATGGTAGTCTACAACCTTAACGGGATTTTTCTTGCCACTGCTCCATTTCCGAGTCTAGATAATGCTTGATGAATGATCAGTTTTCAGGAGGATGTTCTGCTCAAAAATTCAAAGGCTAAAAGCTTTTGTGTCACTAATAATCAGCTTAAGTGTGACTAGATATTGTATCAACTTTAAGCTGATAAGAAAAGAAGATCACAACCAGAGTTGGGTGATTGCTAAGCTTTTTTTATTGATTTTTAGTATTTTGTATTTTGTTTAGATATTTTTCAAATATGATTTTATGTCTCTTACTTACAGTCTCTTGAAGAAAAATTGGAAGAAGCTTGCTCCAAGCTAAGTCTTGTCAAGGATTCAAAAATGCAAACAGAACGCGAACTTGCATCAAAAAGAAAGTTAGAAGATGGCTATAACGAAGAGAAAGATAAATATGAGAAGAAGATCAGTGCTCTCGAAATGAAAGCTGAGGAACTGAGTGTAAAGCTTGAATTAGAGGTGTCTTCGAAAAAAAAGTTATTGGAACAGAACAATCTGCTACAACAGATTGAAAAGCAAAAGTGCCAAATAGAAGCTCTTTTGAAAGAAAAACAGCGAATCGAACAAGACTTTGAGGAGATATCTTCACAAACCGAGGAGAACAAAATGAAGATGATTTCTTTACAATATAGTAATTCCATGCTTGAACTAGAGAGAGATGCTCTTAACCAGTCATCTATTGATCTCAAAACAGAGGTGGAATATTTGAAAGAAAGGGAAGCATCTCATAAGACCTCGTGTGGAGATTTCAATGAGTATGTTAGTATAAAAAGGGAGTTAGCGATTTTGAAAGAAGAAAATTTGAAACTCAAAAGCTCAAGACCGAGAACTGAACTTAGGACATTAAAATCTATCGAACCCAAAGTAAAAGGTCGACCCCTGAAATCTGCTCCTGATCCAAAGAAGACACTTCAATCCCAAATTAAAGGTTAATTGGAATTGTGATTTATAAGTTGACCTTGGCTTGTTTAGATTCTTACATATTGAAAAAATTTCAAACGTTTGTTCGAAATGTTTGCGATTTATTTTCTTTAAATCTGGTAGGAAAACGGTCATCATTATTAGAAGCTACAGATTTTGACACTTCTAAGAGCGTGAAATGGCACGGGAAGGGCTAAATTTATATCGGGTTTTTCATCAAAAATTTGTCTGGAAATGAGTCAAGGCTGCCAATACTTCAGCAGGTATTTGGCCAATAAATACCTAGAGATTGCCAAAGAGGAAGTTAATTCCTTCTGCCAATAAAGCAGCGGTGGTTTTATTTTCGTTTTGACAAATAAAAGTTGGGAGTCAACTTCTCCTTGGTTGGAAACAACATAAATGCTTAAATAAAAGAACACCTTATCTTTCCTTGTAACCTTAAGCTGTATTAAGGATGCCTGTAGGAATGTCAAGCGGAAAGGGCCAACCGCACTCTTTTTTAAACTTGCAGTTTTTTCTTCGAGAGAGTTGACCATTTTGCAACCTGATAACTGTTATCATTAATTAATTTTACGATGTGACATTTACTGCAATTACATAACCTCTCTACAATAAATCTGGCATGTTACCATAAAACATAACGTGTTCAATTATCTGAAAATAATTAAAAACTAGAACGGCAAGTGAAGCTTCACGTAAAAGATGCACACAGAAGTGTAACGTTGGTGCAATTAATTTGGGGGTACTGAAAACATATTACCCCGAAAGATTTAGGATTCGGCACTAGCCTCCCCTTGGAAACCTATTAATCGGACAATGAGGTTGGTTAATTCATCTTTGGCTAACTATAGTCTATTTGGTATCGAAACTTGTGACTTGCACGAAAAGAGTGCTGTATCGGATGCATTAAATGATATAACATAAAAACAAAGTGCATACATTGCTAATGCTAAATGAGACCAGCTCTAAGAATATTGTTCTTGGTCGATGCAGTTGATAGGTGACGTTAAAATGCTAGTTATTTCTAATTATTGCTAGTTTCTAATCCATAGTAAGTCGGTAGGGGCACCTCCCATCCGTAAAAGAGACATGCACTGTGTCTGGCAGAAAAGTGGCGGGGACGCATGGGCGCTCAATCTTTTCTACTAACAAATGTCTATTTATAAATCTATACCTGCATATAATTGCGTGTATAAAAAGTAGGATATTACCTTTACGACTTTGCAAATATGTGTTAGGCTATTTTAATCGTGACCAATGCTAGCTAAAATGCTTCTAAAAGAAGAAGCACCCTGCTTTGAATTTTTTGCCAAAACTTTCAGCTGCACTTTATTTTTGCGAACATTTTCAAAAGACACAGATAAAAATATTATAGATAACAAAATGACGGGGCAAACACATGTAAATATAGCGACGGAATTCTCTTCACTGAATACTGGATGAAAAGTGAATACTGGTTGAGAAACGGCCCAATTTCATTGTAAAGGTTCCTTTGGGTACGCGTCCACGAACATTGCTTGCGTCGTGCTCTCTTTCATACCACCATAATTTTCAAAATAATAATTAGATTCATTGCTTCTTTGCTGAGGCGAATTAAACCTTCATTGATAAAAATGCATCAATTTCGTCATGAAAAATCAGTGGAATTTTTTCTGTTTGCGCATCAAATGGATATCTATTTAGTGATTGTTTGTGCATGAAAAGAACTTCAATTTAGTGATTGACTTTTCTAGTTGATCTATCATTTCACAGCTTCATCTTTCCCGCCAACCTATTTTCACTAGAATCCTCTAAGATGCAAATTTTATCATCTCATAATGCCGGAAACATAGCTGTTTATGTGAAATATTTCTGGTAAAAGAAAAGGTTGCGATACATCTATTAAACTGCCTCTCCTTGTGGTGTGAACATTAAAGTGAAAAATATGGTCTTATAGAATTTTTTCTTGTATTCCGCCTGTGTGTTAATTTTGTTCTGGATCCTAAAACATGCGCTCTTGTGGAGCAAAGTTAAACTGTGGCAGATAGCTATGCTAAAACGACTCTGCTTAGGCCTGATTACCGTATTTGCTATGCTCTGCTGTTTTGTGCTCTTTTATAATTTGGTGCTTTTAAATACTTGGTAATCATATTTACTTCTTTTAAGAAATCAAGCGCCAAAAAGAAACTTAAACTGTCGCACAAAACTGGAAAACTACCTGGAAAACGCTATAGAAGATTATTCTTTCGTTCAAATCAAGGATGCATCAAGCATATTTCATTGTTAAAAACATTCGGTAACATCAAAGTAGATGACGTAATTCACGAATAATGTGTTTTCCAGAGCAGGTTCACTTCTTATCTGACCAAAAGGGATTCCGCAGGGCTCGTGTTTGAGACTCTAGTTTTTCATGAAACGAGAGAATGATTTGAAAAACTGTCTGGAAAGCATGATGCCAAGTCTATATGCCTATGATGTATCTATAACACCTTAATCAGAGAACCTGTACAAACTCAAGACAAATTTGGAACATGTGCTTGAAAACACTTCGTTTGATGAAGACCAGTCTTTTGCACCAACAAGTGAATGCATAGATCAAGGTCACAGGAGACCGCTTAGTCGTACAGGTAATGACATTCTTAATGTGGCACTCAAAAGCAATGTTATCAGAAAGGTCGTCAAGTTCAAGTTTCTGGAAAACAACGTCGATGAAATTTTATTTGGAAAGAGCAGAACTAAACTATCAAAAGAAAGCTGGAAAAAGGGCTTGAGAAATCTAAAAAATTATCAAGTCTTGGCAAAACTATAAATTTCTCTTTGAAAGCTATCTAGATGCACTGTTTACATTCATCTCCCCAGCCACAAAATGTACCTAGCTGCAAAGGTTGTAAACTAAGGATGGATAGACTAGCCTTGTTCATTACAGTATGTGATTCAATCAACATGCAAAAAGACACTGTAAAACTATTTGACGACCTAGTTACATTTAAGAAATAAGAATTGTATTTAAATGTTGGCTTCATGGCATGTCACCAGGCATGAAGCCAGCATAGGGCCGGCAATGCCGAGTTAAGATCGGCTTGTCAACTGCGCATAGTTTTCTCAGAGCTCGATTTTCTAATTTCTCGAAATCCGTCGAGAATCCTTTAGGGGGTGGGGTGGGGGGTGTAGCAGGACGATTGATCATATCAATTTCGAATTTCGTTCTTTCAAAAAAGCCCCTGCTACACAACATGCTTTTCCAACAATTTGAAATAGATTGAAAATGCTAAAAAGGCATTTCCAACGTTTTCCCAGTGTCTGAAGGGCGTGGTCGAAAATTATTTTTGTACCCCAGTATCATCATCATCCATTATTATTATAATATAAATACAATAATAAAGCTAAATAAAGCTCGCAATGCCAGGCTATTCCTGACAAATAAGAGCTTTTACAACTTGTTAAAAGTTATTAAAAGAAATACAATGGCTTACAAGCAACAGCAACAACAACAAAAAATGCCACTGGAGCGACTCGATATTACACCGCGAGGACTGTTGCATAGTCGTTATTTGTTTTTACCATGAATGCATAGACTTTGTTGACTGTTGTGACCATAGAGATATGGTTGTGACCGCATGTTTGTCGACAGTCATGCGGGAAAACGTCTAATGTTTTAGACAAAAACATTTTTTCAACCTAAAGTTTTGGACGGGCATAGAGGGGTAAGTTGGGCGGTTAATAGCAGCTCCGAAATGCCTTTTAGCCTCTCTAGTGACGTCATACCTTGAAAGGATCTCCTCGGCTGCTTCTCTTCTGGATGGATTTTTTAGAATCAGCTAGAAATTTCGGACATTCAAAAGTAGGCAAATTTGCTTCCTTCCACCAACAACTTTCACCGCCAGTTTAGATATAGCAGACCAAACTTGCTTTACCGTGGGTTAGCATAGAAGCATATTGTACGTGAATCACTGTAAAAGCTGAGGGTCTCCCAGAGGAGAGGGTACTTATTCCCGTGTTACCTTTGAAAACAAACCAATGTTCCTGTGTTCCCATTGAAAAAATAAAAAGTGTTCTCTTATTCCCTTCCTAACTAGTAACAATGTTAACATGTTCCCAGTGGAAAATTTGAGTTGTTGCTGTGTTCCTCTACCATTTGTGGCCATGTTCCCTTGATCCCGAAAACCCCTGGGAGACTTTTAAAGCTCCGTTTCAACGATCCCAACATTTGACTAGAAATGACTCAATATTTGTAGAGCGTTGTTCAGTGATGTTCAGTTAGAACATCCAAGATGATTTGGAAGTGAAACATGACCAAATTATTACCCTTTGGTAGAGTAATGTATTACGTCATTAGAAAACGTATTGTTGATACGCAGGGTCGGATTAAAAGGGGTAGTTTTGGTGCGGTGCTACAGCTTTAGGCCCAATCTTGAAAAAGGCCCAGATAAGTTGACGAGAATTTTCCGATAGTTGGTTAGGTGCTTGTCTAATAGCACCTGATGCAACTTTACCTAATCCAGTACCATTAATAGCTTATCAAATGGCAAATTGTATTTGCAAATAAAGTTTATTTTTTTATAATTGATTGATGAATAAACGATAAATACACATATAGGTGCAAGATCATCTTCAAAGCAATTTTCGTTAAAGTATTAACTAAAAATCCTTTTGTCATCAACTAAAAAATCACCTCACCAAGTCAAGTCTCTATAATCTTCCAATTTATGGATTCCCTCGTCTTATCGAGTTCCCCTGAAAATATTCAATCCAAAAATTTAGAAGAATATTAGAATAAAATAACAAATAGACAAAATGAAAATAATATGGTTGTTTCTATCATCATGATTAAGGAAAATCCATATTTTCAAATATATTTGACTCGATCAACTACCAGATGATTTATAAACAAAGTTTCATCCTTTAAATTTGTATTTGACAAGATTCATGTCATATAGATTGCCTTCATACAGGCTGTAAGCTCTATCATATACTTCTTTAATTGCTCGTTTATTATCATACGCAGTCTATCCTATGAAACTTCATTTGAGAAGAACAAGAAACCAAATGTATATTAACGATCTCCTTGCTTTTACCTGTGATATTTCAGCTTCATTTCTGAAAACATTACATTGCCATGCTTTCCATCAATTCCAAGCCAACCCATGTATGTTGGACTTGTTGTGCTTGTTGTTGGGAAGAGTCCATTTAAGCTTGCATGTTGACATGATTTGTACCACCAGGCTCCTTTAAAGTTGTTGGCACAGTTCTCCCTACTTTTATCGTTGTCTCGATCATATGTTGTGAATTTCATGCCATCATGAAACGCCATGGAGTCACCGGCATTACCTATAGAAAAATATATCACCACGATAGTTAGGCAGCAGGGGTGAAATCTTTACCCCAGAAAGACTCGTGCCTTCAATTTGCTAAATGTTGCCAAATAAATATGATATGCATTTGTCATAGGAACGTAATTAGAGGTTTCTGCCTGGGAATGAACCGAAATTAAAATGACGACTTCTTTAGCATGTTATTTAAAAAAAAATTAATGAGTATGCATCAACCATTATAAATAATAATCAGTAAGGCAAAAGGTAGGGAGATTTCGATTACCTGAGTATCCACGTGAAAGCAGTTTGTAACCAGATGCTTCGTCACCAACTTCAAATGAAGAATACTCTGCATAATACTGAGTTGTTGGACTGTTGTGGTGTTTCATGTCAATCCGTAGAATAGCCCCTCTCCCTGGAGCAGCCAGTCTGTGCAACGTATCAAGTCCAATCCAAAAATTTCCATTCGTATCCCCAAATCCATTTTTGTATGACGCCCAGTTTCGATAAAAGTCGACACTGGCATCTATTCTTCTTTGAAAGACGATCCAATCTTGACTGCCATATACAAAGTCACAAAAGACGTTGGCTTTCCAATTGTGATCCGGTTTAATTTCGTAGACTCCGCTAACCGTTTCTCCAGACTTTCTCACGTCTCCACAATCTAGCAAGGAAGTATAGTCAGTAAGTTTGATCGGTGACACACTAGAGCCAGTCTTGATGCCGTTTGCTACCGTAATCTACGTAGCTGACATAGAGATCAAAAAAGTATATGAAAGCAATCGGATGCAATGACAGAACTTTCAGTCTAATTCAGTGGAAATAAATAGATACCTGATGTCCGATGCAAAACAGAGAAAAGCTTTATATATAAATATATATCAAGGCAGATTTGAACATTTTCAAGAGAAGAATGCGTCTACGATGGTTATTTAGGGACAATGACTCGAAAATTTTAGATAGCAATAGTCTAAATTCCAATGTAAGTCCAGCTGAAGTCCGTCTAACACCGATCCTTTGTTAGAATCCTGTCTTTCTCAACTCGAAAAGGAGGTGCTGTCTGTCCAGACGGAAGATAAGTATCACAGTAACCTTCTTTCTTCTGAAGCTATTGCGTTGAATAATCTTAAATGTGATAGGATCATAGTTATCAAGGAAACTAGGTAGATTTTATCTGTTGCCTAAGATTCATAAGGGATTGAGTGGGGTTAAGGGTAGGCCAGTCATTTCCAATTGTGACACTATTATAGAAAAAAACATTTCGGAATTTCTAGATCACCACCTCAATCCGCTGGTTAGCCTCGGTAACACGTACATTAAGGACACAAACCATTTTTTGTATAAATTAGGTGAAATAGGTAGGATACCAGAGGGGGCTATACCGTACACGGTTGATGTTGTGGGACTCTATCCTAGTATTCCACATGGGGGAGGGTTTGGAAGCAATCAGGGAAGCGCTGGATAGAAGGGAAAACCCAAACGTGGCTACTGATACCCTAGTGGGATCGGCATCTTCGGTTCTCAGTAACAACTATTTTGAATTTAATGATAAGATATAAAGGGAGAAATAAGGCACGGCTATAGGTACTACGTTTGCTCCGGCTTGTGCTAATCTTTATATGACCCGGTTGGAGGAAAGGTTAGTGGAATCTTCGGTGGAAAAGCCCCTCATTTGGATTATATTTTCTTCATCTGGATGCATGGGGAGGAGAGGCTGAAAGAGTTCATTGACCATCTCAACAGTAGCCATGTTACCATCAAGTTTACTAGCGAACACTCTAGCGAACCCACCAAACCCCCCCCCAGACGGTACCCAGCCCACAGCGCCCCGCAAGGCAGCGGCAGCCCAATAGCCAAAAGAAGGCAGCCCCGCTCTACATGGCCCTAACCCGCACCTCACACTACAAAACAGTACGAAGACCGGAGATTTCCGAAAGTAGACCAAGGAGATCACAACGCATCTCATAAAACCAATGGCAGTGCAGGAGAAAAGCTGAAACCATGTTATTTGGAATAATGGTGAGAATACGAAAATGCAAGGAGATCTTATGCGTAGTACGCGAAGATGGTCAAATCAGCATCGCTTCAACATACAGTTATCCTAGTGTGCAACCAGACTTCTCCTTTAACAGTGATTTTCACAAAAGGCGTCTTCAAGCAGGGGGGGGGGGGCGTGTTGGGCGTCAGCACATTTAAGATTTTTGCAGGGCAAAAGAGGCAACTTGTGTACTCTTCCTGTTACCTCTTTCCAATAATTATAACGTATTAACATTTGGCTTCAACCCTGATTTTGATGCCAAATTCAAGAAGAGTTCATGTCGTTTACGACTATTGACGCAAAGAACCGAAGATCTCTTAGCAACGATCTGGACATAGAATCAGCAAGGTGTATATGGGGTAATTTTAAGACGTTATGGTATAAATCGTACTTTTATATAGCGCAAAGCAGCAAGTTTTCTAAAATTATGATACAACATACAACATTATGATGTATGAAAATTCATGCAGTTCCTCCGCATTATCTTATTTCTGATAAGAGCAAAGGTGGTTCTGTGGTATTAGTCCTGGTTAATGCAAAAATTCCTCAGTGCTTATCCATATTGACCGTTCAAGTTCTGTATCCAGACCATAACTCCGCATAAAAGTGGTAAATGTTTCTTATTTTTTTTCATTTATGCCTATAACAATTTACAATAAATACAATTTACAAAACGATACCACGGGAATCATGGAAGTGCATCATAACCCTGTGGCCATTAACAGTTAACTACAAGTCTGTCTCAAAATAGAGACAGAATGATGCAAGTTGAGGATTAAGATTTTGGGTTCTGCAGGAAGAGCACTCAGTTGTGTTATGTATTATCTTTTTCGAGATTGGCACAGACTTCAGAAACAAATAAAATAAAACAATATCAGAATTGCAAAGAATTTAAAAATGATCCACTAAAGGAGTAGGACAAAAGCAGGTTTTTCAAAAATGCTACGGTGTGTGGATGTATTTTAGCGTAATCTTGATTATATCGTTGTTAATATCATTTGGTAACCATCTCTTTACAAAATAACTTGAACTAGAGCTTTGTTAGAATGCTTTGCTTGATAGGCCATTTGCAAGCAATATTGCCTTGACAGTCCAGAGAATACCTGTCTCTGAAAATCGTTTAAGTGATAAATACTATTACAAAAAACATCATTAAACATCTTTTCAGCGTTTTCTGTTGCCATTGTAATCGTAGCTTTCAATACAAAGCTATTGTACTTTGCCCCAAATCTTACTGGAATTTTAAGACAACGTTTTATTTAACCAAAATTGAAGGTTTTAAAATTGAAGATCAGACTGGTATGAGCAAGATGAATTCTGTTCATATTTTGTTTGGTTTTTCTTAATAGATGTTAAGCCAATTTTACAAAATTAGCAGTTTAGTAAATTTTGAAATCGTCTTCAAACAGTGAATAATAACTAGTTACCTTGTTTCAACTTGTCACAATGTGTTCCGTAGTAAAGTGGGGCGCATATGCACTTGTATCCCTTTTCATCACATGTATCTTTGCACTTCGCACCATTTTCGCAAGGAGATTTGATTTGACAAACAGGTCCATTCTAGGATAAAAAGGTAGAGAACATGTAGCTTATTAATGAAATAATTGAACAAACACGATAAGGAATTTATAGAAATCTTAGAAATTTGAGGACATAAACTTTGCTATGCCATGCATCTTTATTCGCCATGTTTCCGTTGAAAATATTTATAATATAGCATAGCTATTAGACCATTTTGAATGCTTTTATGGCTTGGCTTTATTTAAAAGAAAACTTTTAAATGTCTGTACTACGACTGCACTCACATTTATTTTCCCATCGTCTGTTGTCATGTACACCTGCCCCTTCCTTTCCGTCAACAATGGAACGCTCTCGTTGAACCTTCTTTCCAGTAGCTCACAAGTCATCGTCCCACGATTGTAATTCAGAGAGAGACACTTAGGCCAAGAAAGACATTCGAGGGTGCACTGTCGCACAGTCCTTGAAGAAATTGTTTTCATGACTGTCCCTGTGTCAGCAGTATTGTTCAGGATAATGCTGAAGTCAGCGTAGAATTTGCACGGAAGTCTTGTTAAGCAAAGACATCTGCTGGTCATCAGTAAGACAAATAGAGTTTGGCATGTTGTAAAGGCCTCTTTCATTTTGAATTTCTGAATTTGAATCTCGCTACTTGATTATGAATTGATTTGAAACTCTACGTTGGTGTGTTGCCGAACTTTACCAAATGTCACGCTTGCTCGTGTAATATAAATTCAACATTTAATAATTGATGTGACAACGATAAGATAATCAAACCCCACTTTTGGTGCTCTACTTCTTACGCCATAACCCGCTAGACATCAATTTCGAAACATATTTTGTCTATAGTTTTAAAAGGCGAGCCTAGCAACTCTGTTGCTCCTGTAACAACAAGGACAAAGTTGCATTACAGTGAATAATGCGTGAATAACAAAATGTTCTTCCAATCTGTATGATCTCTCAAAATCAGCGGCGGTTTTAGAGAATGCTGGGCCTAGGGCCGAAAACATCTGCGGGGCCATAGGTTTTTCCAACTTGAATTTTATCTTGGATGTGGTGGCTGTTAAGCATCATGTGTGCTACGAGGCAAACTGCAAAGCAGTGTAGAGTGACAAAGTGATGCTATTAAAAAATTCAGTTTTATATTTTGGAATTCTGACCCCATAACGTGAAATATCACTACAAATGCCTCTAAATTTTAAAGATTTTGAACCAGGCAAAACATCAGTAACTAATAGAAAAGCTTATTTCTTTCATTGACCATATCTCAGTCCATTTTGAACAGATTCAACTGATTTTGCAAAACTTGAGGTATTTTGTAAATATGTAGTATTTGGTGTTCCTCAGGGCTCCTGTTGGGGGCCTTTAATTTTCATCATATATTTGAAATTAATTTGAAATGTACGATCCTAAGAATAGATGCCAATGACACGAGTATAAACAGAGCCTTTGAAAACCTGCATTACCTTCTCAAAGACCTCAAAAATTGGCTTGAAAATATTTCTAATGCAAATAAAAAAAGTCTAGGTTAAAATAGAAACAATTGATTATCGGCCATGAACAAAAGTTGTAACAATGGGTCAAGGAAATAAAATAACTCTTAACTGGAAGTACTGGGAGGATCATTATTAATGCAAAAAATGAAAATAACAGTATAATGAATGGGAGCAAAACAACGGGTGGCCCCTTCTCCCCAATATTAATTTTGTTTCGACGGCACTATAATAAGAAACCTTTTAAAAATCAGTTTGCTGTTCTTCCTGGGAAATGTATTTTTGCTTTGTAGATGTGTTTTAGGTCGTTTTTGGAAACGAATTAGCGTCAATAGTTCGCGAACTTCGGCACGAGTATCAATTCTTTGGATGTTGTATAGTGAAAGATATCGTTAGAAATTCTGTCCAGAATCTAGGGGTCCAACGATCTTCGCATTGCTTTGTGATATACGTCCATTGCAAAGATATCGTTTCGTATTTGTCCCATAAGCTTTCAGGAAAAATTTTTTTCACATTCTTATAGGCTAGGACATCCCTTTCATATCGGAGAAGATTTTCTAAACTTAATTCTTAATTCTTGCGTTCTAAAATTATTAACTACAATGCCTGCCAAAAGTCTTGGAACACTGACATCAATTTCCAAGGTCAAAATCAATCATCCCCCTCTCCCCTACAGAACAATGTTGGTTTACTATAAAACTGGTTAGGATTTTAAGAAGCACTTTCTTTTGTGCTTCTTTTATGATATTTCTCTAATTCCTCAACATTGTTTTAGGGGGAAGGGGGCGGAAGTAGCAATTTTTTTCATGAAAGGAATGAAAGATATCAAATGCAGCGTAAACTGCTGGGTGTTCCAAGTACTTTTGGCAGGCATTGTAGGAGCTTCTTTTGTTGGTGGTGGAGAAAACTAGTTGTTCTCTCGATAAACTCTTGCATACTACATTGGCGTAGCGCAGGTGACTCTCGATTAATGTATAATAGACCTGCTTTAGATACGTGGCAATTGCTAGCTCGTCTACAATAATGCTGAGGGATTTAGCTTTATAAAATCCCTCAATGTCGCAGTTATTTGATTTTAGCATTTCTAGAAAGTTCAGCTTGTTTGCCTTGAGTGAATGCCCTATGACCATAAATTCGGATTCAGGCTGACCTTATTTACCCTCATCCTGGAAGATAGATATTAGCATCGTCAACGTAGATGCTTGTCTTGGAAAATTTAAGCATTTTAAGTAGATAATAAAAAGGAAGGGGCCCAGACAGGAACTTTGAGGAATTCCAGAAACCTCTTCTCTTGAAATCGAATTCTGACCATTCAAAGTGCAAATCTGTTGTCTTTTACTCCAGATCTTCCCTTGATTCTATAAGTACATATTTCTTTTACCAATATGTTATGATAGACTTTGTCAAAGCCTTTTTGAGATTTAGAAATATAGTAAGATTGACGTAGCTACTGTCTATGCTTTCGTGTCAGAAGTCTATGCTGCATTTAGTGATGTTGTAGTGTAGTATAACTTTCGAAAAGCTTTCCCATTCTTAAGACTTCTGTTTTATACCATAATTCATCGTTTTCTGGCGTGATGTTCTTTAAGCAAATTTGGTCTGGTCTCCGTTCAATGTTTTTATCTAGGCTTAGCCCAACAGATATTAAGTGGCAATTTAAGGCTGCAAGAATCTCATTTTTTGCCAAATGTTTGTCGTTAATTTTAATGCTGAGAAACGGTGTAGATTTGACTTCTTAGTCCAATACTGCTCTCATTGATTTCCACATTTTCTCTGGATCCCAAGTATTTTTCTATCACATTTTTTTAATAATCCCGGACAGAGTTCCTATTTTCTCTTGCTACCTTATTTCACTGTCTTGCATAAGCTAACTCTATTGCAGGAATCTTAATAGCTATTTTGTCAGTCTGTCCCTGGCTCCCCTCGATTTTCTGAAGTGAGATGGCAGATAGACTAACCAAGTTAAACCAATTGCGCACAAGGGCAAATAGATTTAACGAGGAAGCACAAAGATGGTTGGCTCTGTACTTGGCTTTCTGTAAGGTCTCTTTCTATTCTAGTTAGACAAGGTGGTCATGACATACAAATTTTTACATGACCTCTGTCACGAAAACCTTCGTGACAAATTCACTCAAAGGCAGTGTGTCGTGCTGTTCACTTTGTTCAATTTCGAGGGTCCTCGAAATTAGAGAAGCATGGCAAATTAGAACAACTCATCGTTAGCATCATTAAGCGTCCTTTGTTACGAAATGAAAACTCACTGAAATGTTGCTCTTTGTTTCCATAAACCAATGAACGGCGCGACGTACTGCCTTTAACGATCCCAAATTTCTAAGTTTAGCATAAGAAGTACTCTTTTTACAAAAGTTGAACTAGAATTGCGAAAACATTTTTCTTTCTCTATCGTACAAAAATGTATAATTTCTTGGAAAACGCAAGAGAAAATTATTGTTTTGTTCAAATAAAAAATTTATGAAGCATATCAAGCATTGTTAAAAACATTCGGTAACATCAAAGTAGATGGCGTAATTCACGAATAATCTGTTTTCCAGAGCAGGTTCACTTCTTATCTGACCAAAAGGGTTTCCGCAGGGCTCGTGTTTGAGACTCTTGTTTTTCATGAAACGATAGAATGATTTGAAAAACTGTTTGGAAAGTATGACTTTTGCAGCCTTATTCTGTAGAATCTGAAGCGACTTCATTGATACTTTATTGTCATGGTTTCTCATACAATGTCAGCATAAACAAATAGAGGTAGTATCATTGAGTTGTACACCGTCTCTCTTTGAGCTCTTGGTAGTAGCTGCCTTATTCGTCTCAGGACACCTATTCTTTGCGAAACTTTTCTGGAAACCGACTCTAAATGATCCATCCAAGAGAGATTTTCACTGATGGTAACTCCCAGGTATTTGTAGTTGCTGACTTTTTCTAATTCCTTGCCTTCATTGCTCAGCGCTACATTTCCAAAATCTTTGACTCGCTTTTTCCCTCCAATCAGCATATATTTTGACTTGCCAATGTTGAGGGTTAATCTGTTACCCACAAGCCAGTTCCTTACATTATTTAGATCTTCATTTAATGCTACTGTAAGATGATCACTGATCAGCACTAGGAGCTGTTTTATGAACTGATCTGGTATTTTGGAGTCGATCTGGAAAGTCATTTATGTAGATAAAAAACAAGAGCGGTCCCAGCACTGATCCCTGGGGCACTCCTATAAAAACATAGCTTGGTTTGGAAATAAAGTTCCCAACATTTCCAAAATCTTTGACTCGCTTTTTTCCTCCAATCAGCATATATTTTGACTTGCCAATGTTGAGGGTTAATTTGTTATTCACAAGCCAGTTCCTCACATTATTTCGATCTTCATTTAATGCTACTGTAAGGTGATCACTGATCAGCACCAGGAGCTGTTGTATGAACTGATCTGGTATTTTGGAGTCGATCCGGAAAGTCATTTATGTAGATTAAAAACAAGAGCGGTCCCAGCACTGATCCCTGGGGCACTCCTATAAAAACATGGCTTGGTTTGGAAATAAAATTCCTAACACTAGCATTACTGAGATAAGCCGTAAACCAGCCCACTGACTTTTTATCAACACCATGAGCCGCTAATTTTTTCAGCAGGATAGAATGCTCCACAGTGTCGAAAGCCTTCTTTAAGTCAAGATAACAAGCTCCTGTTACGTGTTGGAGTTATTCATATTTTCAAGAATGTCTTCACAAAATTTTAGAAGGGCATGTACAGTTGATGAAGAGTGCTGGAAACCCTTACCTGCAAACCATTTTCTTGGATAAAGGACGACATTTTCCTTTAAGAAATTGTATAACTGTGAGTGAACAGCACGTTCTAGTATCTTGCTTGCAGTAGGCACTATCGAGATTGGCCTATAGTTAGCACAACCCTTGTCATCACTACTTTTGAGTAGAGCTCTAACTTTCGCTGATGTCCAACTGTTTGGTACACATTGCTGTTCAATCGATAGGTTTAATATCTTTTGCAGTACTGGAGCAATATCATCTGCTCCATCCTTTAGAAGCCTTGCACTGATCTTATCAAGACCTACCGCCTTGTTTGTTTTTAAACTCTGTAGCTGTTGTTTGACAAATTCCACAGAAACAGTCTTTATAGTGAATGAGGCTGTCGTTCTCGGTGCAATATTAAATGCAATATTAAATACGACTCGAGTGCTCGTGCTAATTTTATACCAGTTTTAGAAAAATGTTTATTAAAAGCTTCTGCAATTTTGGAAGGATCAGTGATATAACAATGTTTTTCTTGGAGTCCAAAAGTATCGGGTGATTTTTCATCTGACAGGATATCTTTAAGGCATTTCCACATTCTTTAGCTGTCAGACTAATTTTCTTCTATCAAACTTTTGAAGTATTCAGATTTTAATCGACGGTTCTCTCGGTTAGCATAGTTGCGCAACTTTTTGTACATATCTCAATGTTATGCACTATAAATACTACATGCTTTACGATGGTGATAGTCACGTTCATTTCTAGCACCCAACAACTCTTTGTTGACCTAAGGTGCTTTTTGTCCTTTGACTCTTTTCTATTCAGTTGGTTCGTGCACCTCCGCTATTTCACAGAACAATTTTTCCCAAAGGAAAAGAGCATCATCAACGGATTGAACACCATCAATAACATGCCAAGGAATGTTCGCTGAATCTTTCAAGAAATCCTCCTTTGCGAAGTTCTTAAAAGTCCTTGATTCATATGCCCGAGACGGTAGTTTAGGAACGCCACTTTTAAACACACACATGATAATGCTATGACCACTGATGGACGATGAAATAACCCCAGTTTGCACAACTCTATGTGTGTTATTTTCACAGAGAAGATGAACAAGAGTTTTTGAACTTTTACAAACCCTAGTCGGTAATTTTATCACTTGCTCAAGGTCCTTTGCCAAAAGAAAATTGCGAACAGATTGTCTCATGATCTTGGGCCCAGACTTAGAGAGCATGTCCACATTACAATCACCCATTATGGTGATTTCTGTTTATGTATGATCTATCTTTTGTAATTGATCTTTAAAATAAAAAAGGTAAGTGTAAAGTGTGGCATCAGGTGGCCTATATTCCAATGATTAGTGGTTTAGATTTCGGTCGATTTATTTTGATCCAGATACATTCAGTATGCTTATTCTCCATTAGGTCTGTTCTTTTTCTCGCATTTAACTCACTTCTGACGTAAACTACCAACCCCTCATCCTATTTTGATTAGGATCTTTTCGATCTCTTTGAACTGCAGTATATCCAGAGATTTTGATTTCGTTGTTAGTAATGTCAGGTGTTAGCCAGGTTTCAGATACACCAAAAAAATCAAAATGGAGATCAGCAAGAGTTTTCCTTTTTCTTATCAAGCTTATTGTACAGATGATTGACGTTAGAATATCCCACTTTACACTTAGGCCACCACTTTCAGGCCACGTCGAAATTTAGGCTTCCTCTGCTGTCCCTGGAAAGATGCACTGTAAACAAGACCAGTTTGTGCTGGGTTCACTCAGTGCAATGTAATCATTTTCATCAATATGAACACACTTTGCGTGAAACCAAAGCTCACAGTCATCACATAGTATTCCATCTTGTTAGCTTTTACTGGCTTTTTACATGCCCCACGAGGATATTTCCAGTTAGATCCTGGATTTACATGGATGTCACCACAAAGTAACAGAATTAGATGAAACATTCGATTGCAAAGTCGAGGTTTAATGGCAAGAGAATGCTTAGGCCCATCCAACATGGCGTGGGAATGCCAAAGACTATATGCAGAGTAAACATCAACGAGTTGAGCTACAACCTGGTTACCAGTTTCGAAGGTCGTGTTCAATCCAAAACCATTAACTCAAAGGATGTAGTAGATACTGGAATCACTTTTCATACTCAAAACTGAGGCAAAATGCAAATTGCGAACGGAGCTGCGAAATTCATGACCGCCATACTCGAGAAACAAATCTCGAGGATAAAATGTTTTATGATGTTTTAATCTTCAAGAGCGAATAGAACCCTACCAATGTGATTACAATTACCAAAACCCCCCAACCTAATACCAGCAGGACATGTGCAAGCTGCAGAACAAACAACACCAGAAGAATTTGAAACTTGAACAATTGTCTTATACAGAGTTCTTTTAATTGAAGCTTTTACACGCACATCAAAAGAATAAACTTGGCAATTTCAATATTTTTTTAGAGCCTTCATAAAAAAGTGGAAGGCCTTAAGCTTCTTATAGGATGTGCTCTTTAACAAAATATGTTTGAATTTCAGTGTACGAATAACAAGGTAATCGTACAGCTGAATGAAACTAAATGGTGGTGTTCCACGAAGATCGGATGTCCAAGGCAAATGTTTGCAATTTCTTCTAAAAATGGCATCATATGTCCAAGCCCCTGATGAATTACTTGCCGAGTATTAAATGGCGTTGGATGACGAAGAAATATTTTCTTTCAAGCGACATAAGATTGCGAAGAACCAAATCGGCTTTTACTCCGTAAGTCTTCTCTCGTTGTAGCAACGCAATACTTGCATGAGCTGTTTTAAAGGTGCCAAGATCTTCCAAACAAGGGACTGTCTTGCCTTCTGAAAGAATCGCAACGAATTGCTCCATGATATAAATCTTAATAAATCCTGAAAATTTCCGAAATCCGAAAGAAAACTTTTTACGATCGCGTCTCACAGTAAATTTCTGATGAGGGAGTGTGAGTCTCGTTTCCGCTCTTCGTCCTCGTTGTCAAATAGATTGTGAAAAGGATTAAAAGCATTTCAATCTCTGTGACAATTTCAGGCATGTCTCTAGGCAGGAATGCTTGACTTGCGGGATCAAATAATTTCAATTTTTAACTATGGTTTAATTAAAGTAGTAGGATAAACATAAAAATGATCCTTGTTTTTATAATTTTTTGAATAATCTGACTACAAGCGGTAATGGCCATAGTCTGGATCCGCCACTGTTACCGTAGGTTAGCTTTCTTTTAAAGTTTAGTAGCACATTGTACGTGAATCACTGTAAAAGCTGAGGGTCTCCCAGAGGAGAGGGTTCTTGTTCCCGTGTTCCCTTTGAAAACAAACCAATGTTCCTGTGTTCCCATTGAAAAAATAAAAAGTGTTCTCTTATTCCCTTCCTAACTAGTAACAATGTTAACATGTTCCCAGTGGAAAATTTGAGTTGTTGCTGTGTTCCTCTACCATTTGTGGCCATGTTCCCTTGTTCCCGAAGACCCCTGGGAAACTCTAAAAGCTCCGTTTCAACGATCCCAAAATTTGACTAAAAATGACTCAACATTTGTAGAGCATTGTTCAGTGATATTCAGTTGGAACATCCCGGCTGATTTGGAAGTGAAACATGACCAAATTATTACCCTTTGGTAGAGTAATTCATTACATCATTAAAAAAATGAATTTTGATAGGCAGGGTCGGATTAAAAGGGGTAGTTTTGGTGCGGTGCTGCAGCATTAGGCCCAATCTTGAGAAAGGCCCAGATGAATTGATGAGAATTTTCCCATAGTTGGCTAGGGTTTTGTGTAATACCCGCTGACTCAACCTTTTCTTAATCCAGTACCATTGATAGCTTGTCAAATGGCAAATTGTATATGTAAATGAAGTTTAACTTTTTGTTATTGATTGATAAATAAACGATGAGTTTTCATCTAAGACAAAATACATGCAAGCTAAGTTTTAATCCCCCCCTCCCCCTTCACAAAAATCAATGTCATGCTTCCGTAAAGGTTATTACAAGCTATAGAGAAACAGTTAGAGCATGAAAGCGAGCAGCAACGTACCTTTGCGCCAGTTGGCACAAAATATTCGTGCACTCTATAGATGTTTAGAATATTGTTTGTGCAGACCGTACGTGTATTTTGTATATCAATGACCGATACATTACAAATAAGGACTCTAATAGTCAGTGGCGGACTGGCAACCGTTTGACCAGCCGGGAAAAGTAGCCAAAGGGGTGCCAATAGGTGCTAAAATTGCATAACTTTGGGTCTTGTAAAACTGGCTCGGAAAAACTTTGCTTTACCTGAGAATCAGTTTGTTGCAAACACTGTCATAAGAAACGAAACGGGGGTCAGGGGCTGGCCATCGGAAATTTTTTTAAATCGCCCTATTTAGAATATCAGAACATGCCCCATGTCGAAATCAAAGTTTTTTATTCACAATTGGCATTGGCATGAAGAAGACTCTCTGTCAAATTGACTGTATTTGAAACGTCTACACGGCTGGTCAAATTTGTAGGTATCAAGTGACGTATTGTCCTCAATTTCATGTATCGAATGATGATATCAAATGATAGATTTTGAAAGTTGGACCAAAGCCCAAAGCCCGTTTTCAGTTAGCGAGACACTCCCTTACAAGATTTTATAAAGAAAGCAGCTTCTCTGGCCTAGGAGACGAGATTATTTTAAATTAAGCTCGATCTCTAAATCTTTAAAAATTTGACGAAATATATGACTTCGTTCTCATAAATTTTCAATTTTTTGAAATTAAGTTTTGCAGCATATCTTTGAATAAAAGTAAAGAGGTGCCTCAACACCTGCTAGCCTAATGACTTTGTTGCTCCTGCCTCCACGCTACAGTTACAAATCATTTACAAAAGATATGATTTATGATCAGGTATTGAACTTGTGCTTAAAACCGTAGACTTGTCCGAGAGATATCTGATAACATATTTTGGACAAATTGATTTTAAGAGATCTTGCTGCCATTCGTTTTGCGCAAATTGATGAGTTTGCAGATTGATGGCTCCTTCGGTATGACAAACTGTGCGTAGACATGGTAAAATGGATAAAGAATTTCTTAAGAAAAGACAGAAAAGTCTCTATTCAGGAATACTTTAATAATAAAATTTGAAACCAGTTTTAGCAAAACAGCCGGTTTAACTTTTCATTAAGTTTACAGAAGGTTCATACATGAGGGCATCAATCCTCAATAAATTCTGTATAGAGTTTTTAAAAAGTTCTCAAGATTTTTTGCTTCAATTAGTCATGGTTTTTTTAGGGTACAAAACTCCTGGTTGTAACGTACAAAAAGCATGATGCATAGGAGATTTTAGTTGAATCGCAAAGTAAAATAGCTTGCCAACAACAGGACGTTGAGAAAGTATTGTCCTTTATCATACATAGAGCAGTTCTCACTGTTGAGGGATAGTTTATGGCCCAAAGAAAAAGGACTATTATTCAAGAGAGACAACACAAGGAATATGCACATATTACGTCATCGAAAAACGGTATTATTTGAAATATCCCCTTCTCCCTAAATTATTATTTTAACAAGCTTTAAGAAATAGCCATAATGACTGTTACCGTTTGTGAAAAACCCCTTCCCCAACCCATCTTTGATTATGTAATATGGGAACGTTACCATACTCAATGGCCAACACACCGATAATTTCATTCAGTTATAACTATTTTGATTGATTTGAAAGTGCACAGGGTAGTGCTCAATTAATTTTTCCAATGTGCGAGCCCTCTCAGTTATTCGATATCAGATACTCGAAATATTTCGCATTAGTCATAAGTCAAAAAATTAATATGGTTAGTCAAAAGTCATGGGTTTCACAAACAGTGTGCTAGTTAGCTAGTGAAAACCCCAACTACCCTCTCAACAGATATCGAATTAATTCAAGTATTGCGCACCTGCTTGAAAAAAATTAAAAGCTAATGAGGGTTGGAAGTGAGAGTAGGCTTTCTGGCTGCTACCACATTAACTGCTGTCAATAATAAAAGTATGAACAATTTTTTGGCGCTACTAAATTTGAAAATGGCTTTGAAAAAAGAAAAAATTTTAAACATACTAAAAGCTTTTTCATCTGAATCTCTTTAGAGTTAAAAACGTAAGAAAAAGGGTCGAAAAGAACAAGATGAAGAATAAATACCCATTTGTAGATCGAATTCTCCATCTTGTCCTTTGGACCTTTATTCTAACGTTATATGCTCTGAAAAGTTTCAGACAAAAAAGACTTAATATGTTTAAAATTTTTTGCTTTTTTCAAAGCAGTTTTCAAGACAAAATATGTTTTTCTCGAGGTTTTCAAAAATCTTACAGAAACTGCTGATGAAAACATCGTCTTCAATGAATTTTCTAAACTTTTAATGGAAACGTACTTTAGATAGGAGGTCAATTTATGATTGTAATCAGTTATAGTTTTATCAGAAGGTTAGTTGCCTTTTGAAGGTTTTCAAGTTTTTGAAAAAAAAACTTAGGGGCAAACGGCGTACCGGGAAATTTCCCGGTGTCCCGGTGGGCCAGTCCGCTTCTGCTAATAGTAGACTTGAGATTTCAGAAGAGCAGTAATCCATGTGATTTGAAGAAACGATTCTCGCACGATACAAATCTTCAACTTTTTAACTCTAAGTTTCAGGTAAGTCTCCTCTCTAGAAACATCCCGCCAATGCTCTTCCGTGTTTAGCAGATGCTCAGTGTCTATAAGCATTGTTCTTAATACGATAAAACACTGTCTTTTTGGATCTTTCTTTTTGAAACGTGGATGAAGTGGTGTTGTTATCAAGTTAAAAGTGCCGAAGGGCGCGAAGGCACTTGTCTACTTGCATTGATGAAGCAAAGCACCATTTGAAGGGGGTTGCAGAGATACAGCACAAACAGACATGCAGACAAAATCAGAGCAGTGAATTAAAGAGATACCTAATTGTCAGAGTCATGTCAAGTACCGGAGGGCTCAATCTGTTGGTCAAACGTATATCATGTGCTCCGGGGGTAAACTATGCCTAATTTTGGACGGGGATGTGCCATTTGGTTAAAATTTCGGACCATAATTCAGCAAATGTCTGAAAAAATATGACCTAAAATTCCGCAAACATAATGAAAACTATAACCATTATTCTGCAGAGCAAATAAATCTTTTAAAGCACACAAAAAAACATCAATCAAACTTTGCATGTCCTATCCTAAAATCTCAATATTACACATATTTCATACTTTTATTTCTAAATGGACGTTCATTTTGTTAAAACTAAATCTCCCTCCTAATAATTTTGCAATACTTCCCAAAAATGGCACCCATAATTTTGCATGTTTCTTCAAATAGTACCCATAGTTCCGCACAAATTTCAAAGACTGATACCAATAATTCCGCACTTTTCAGAAAAAAGGTACCCCTAAATAATGGCACGTCCCCGTACCTTAAAACATGTTAAGGTACCCCCCCCCCCGATATCATGCGAGTTCCGAAAAACTCTGAGATAGGGTGGTCTGAAAGCTAAAATCTTGGGACATAGAATCTTAAAATAGGGTTGCTATTTTACTCAGTCAGAGAAAACACATAAAGGAGAAGAATTTACAGCTATAATGTTACTGATAATTTTGGTAAATCAATGGCTATTGAAGTAGCATTCTATTATAGTACTGTAATCCATAGAATTTTGCAGTAGCATTTAGTTATGTCTATTGTTCTAAACCTAGATAAGAATATTAAGCCTTTGTTTAAGTCTTTGTTAGTTTGTACTCATTACAAAGTATTATTTTGAATTTGACACAACTTTTCCATTTCTTATAAAACAAGAACCATAAGGAATTATTGTTAAAATCAAATTTAGTGAATTCTGCTCTCTAATTTTCCTTTAGACATAAGTTTGAAAAAAGAATGGCTCGTACATGACATGGTTTCAAAAATACTTGATCAAGCTTGAAAATTCCCAGTGAAAAGGGTAACAAAATCTTGGGAAAGTCAGAGAAAAGGGTAACCTTTATGTAAACCAGAATCAGAGATTAGGGTCCAGTTTCTACTTTCGGGAACACACATGATATTCATTGGATCAACTGACTGAGCCTGCCGGGTTTCAAGTGACATTTTATCATATCTACATTCACATCATTTTGTCCAAATAAACGTGTTTAGAAATTTTTTACACCAGCTTTGATGCTGGCAACAGCAACAACAAGTTTACAATAAAAGGTGCAAAATCATTTTACAAGCAATTTGTGTTAAAGTTTATCTAAAAATCCTCTTGTCATCAGCCAAAAAATCACCGCACCAAGACAATTCTGTATAATCCTCCATTTTGTGGATTCTTTTGTTTTATCGAGATCCTCTGCAACAAGAGGATGGAAAATATTCAATCCAGAAATGTAGAAATATTTAAGAAAAAGATAACAGGTAAACGAAATAAAAATAGTATGGTTGTTTCTATCATCATGATTAAGGAAAATCCATATTTTCAAATATATTTGACTCGATCAACTACCAGATGATTTATAAACAAAGTTTCATCTTTTAAATTTGTATTTGACAAGATTCATGTCATATAGATTGCCTTCTTACAGGCTGCAAGCTCTATCATATACTTCTTTAATTGCTCGTTTATTATCATACGCAGTCTATCCTATGAAACATCATTTGAGAAAAACAAGAAACCAAATGTATTTTAACGATCTCCTTGCTTTTACCTGTGATATTTCAGCTTCATTTCTGAAAATATTATGTTGCCATGACTTCCATAAATTCCAAGCCAACTCATGTATGCTGGACTTGTTGTGCTTGTTGTTGGGAAGAGTCCATTTAAATTCACATGGTGACATACATTGTACCACCATGCTCCATTCCAGCGGTTGGCACAATTCCCATCACTGTTATCATTGTCTCGATCGTATGTTGTGAATTTCATGCCATCATGAATCGCCATGGAGTCACCGGCATTACCTATAGAAAAAATATCATTACGATAGTTCGGCAGCAGGGGTGAAATCTTTACCCCAGAAAGACTCGTGCCTTCTATTTGCTAAATGATGCCAAATAAAAATGATATGCATTTGTCATAGGAACGTAATTAGAGGTTTCTGCCTGGCAATGAACCGAAATTGAAATGACAACTTCTTTAGCATGTTATTTAAAAAAAAATTAATGAGTATGCATCAACCATTATAAATAATAATCAGTAAGGCAAAAGGTAGGGAGATTTCGATTACCTGAGTATCCACGTGAAAGCAGTTTGTAAGCAGATGCTTCGTCACCAACTTCAAATGAAGAATACTCTGCATAATACTGAGAGGTTGGACTGTTGCGGTGTTTCATGTCGACCCGTAGAATAGCCCCTCTCCCTGGAGCAGCCAGTCTGTGCAATGTATCAAGTCCAATCCAAAAATTTCCACTCGTATCCCCAAATCCATTTTTGTATGACGTCCAGTTTCGATAAAAGTCGACACTGGCGTCTATTCTTCTTTGAAAGACGATCCAATCTTGACTGCCATATACAAAGTCACAAAAGACGTTGGCTTTCCAATTGTGATCCGGTTTAATTTCGTAGACTCCGCTAACCGTTTTTCCAGACTTTCTCACGTCTCCACAATCTAGCAAGAAAAGATAGATGATAGATGACTAACTTAAAGCCTCTGTTTATGTTGTTTGCTTTAAATATGGACGCATAGATCCTAATGGTGCTCGTTTACCGATAACAAACTTATATAAACATCTAGATCCTGAGGTTGGAAGAATAAGTGCATAAACTTTTCTTCACATTATGATGTTGCCGGGCTTGTCGGTCGAAAAATCTAATATTTTGCACTCTAAAGCCAATTAAATTTTGCAGACTTCTATTACAAACCATTTGTTAATTGGAAAAACTTCCTGTTAAAAATCAATTAAAAAGAAATTTTTAAAGCGTTCTTGCAAACAGCATATTGTCATTTCAATCTCCGATGTCCGATCTAAAACAGAGAAAAACTGAAGCCCTGTTATTCGGAAAAGTGGTGGGAATATGAAAATGCACGGAGAATTTAATCGTAGTACGCAAAGATGGTCAAATCAGCATCACTTCAGCATACAGTATCTTAGTGTGCAACCAGACCCTTCACTAAACAGTGATTTTCATCAGGGGCGTCGCCAAAGGGGGTTGCAGGCGGGTGCGGCTTTAGTCAGTCGGCACATTGAAGATTTTTACCGGGAAAAAGAGGCAACAATTGTAACGTATTAAAATTTCTTTAGTAGTGGAAACTTCAAAGTATGTCATTCAAGATTGAACTTTAAAGCAGAAACGCATAAACGCAGGAAATAAGAGAATTTATCTTTTGACCAAACCCTCAATGAGTGAGACACCTTCTTTTTCTCGGCAAAAACTACTTTTTTACCATTCCAAAATTATTATTTCGCTCCAATCCTCACTATACAAAATAACCTGAACTAGAGCTTCGTCAGAAAGGCTTTATAGGCCATTTGCAAGGATTAACACGTTGACAGACCAAAGAATATCTCGTTTCTGAACATTGTATATGTGATCAATTTGATTACAAAGAAGCATCATGAAACACAGCAACATCTGGAAAGCAAGCGATTCCATCTTTTCAGCTTATTCTGTTGCCATTATAATCGTAATCCTAGCATTTGCAATACAAAGCTGTTGTACTTTGCCCCAAATTTTACTGGAACTTTAAGACAACGATTTATTTAACCAAAAATGAAGGTTTTAAAATTGAAAATCAGAATGGTATGACCAAGATGAATTGTTTTTTCAGAATGATGATGGTTTTTTCTTCATAGAAGTTAAGCCATTTTTATAAAATTAGGAGTTTAGTACATTTTGCAATCGTCGTTAAACGGTGAATTTTAACTAGGTACCTTGTTTCAACTTCTCACAATGTGTTCCGTAATAAAGTGGGGCGCATATGCACTTGTACCCCTTTTCATCACATATATCTTTGCACTTCGCACCATTTTCGCAAGGAGATTTAATCTCACAAACAGGTCCATTCTAGGATAAAAAGGTAGAGAACATGTAGCTTATTAATGAAATTATTGAAAAAACACGATAAGGAATTTATAGAAATCTTAAAAATTTGAGGACATAAACTTTGCTATGCCATGCATCTTTATTCGCCATGTTTCCGTTGAAAATATTTATAATATAGCATAGCTATTAGACCATTTTGAATTTTGAATTTATTTAAAAGAAAACTTTTAAATGTCTGTACTACGACTGCACTCACATTTATTTTCCCATCGTCTGTTGTCATGTACACCTGGCCCTCCCTTTCCGTCAACAGCGCAACGCTCTCGTTGAACCTTCTTTCCAGTAGCTCACAAGTCATCGTCCCACGATTGTAATTCAAAGAGAGACACTTAGGCCAAGAAAGACATTCGAGGGTGCACTGTCGCACTGTCCTTGAAGAAATTGTTTTCATGACTGTCCCTGTGTCAGCAGTATTGTTCAGGATAATGCTGAAGTCAGCGTAGAATTTGCACGGAAGTCTTAATAAGCAAAGACATCTGCTGGTCATCAGTAAGACAAATAGAGTTTGGCATGGTGTAAAGGCCTCTTTCATTTTGAATTTCTGAATTTGAAGTTCACTACTTGATTCAGAATTAATTTGAAACTCTTCTTTAGTATGTAGCAGAAAATTACCAAATGTCTTGTTTGCTTTTCTAATATCAATTAAATATTAAATAATTGATGAGACATTGATATGATAATCTAACCACCAATTAGTGCTCTATCAATTTTCACAATGGCCCACAGGATATTAACAATTTTAAACATATTTTGTTTGCATTTTTAAAAGCAAGCCTAGCAACTCTATTGTTCCTTTGACAACAATGACAAAGATGCATTATGTCGAATGATGCTATGCGGTTTAAGGTCTTATTGCTAACGACCAATGGATGAATTTCAAAAAGTTCCTCCAAACTGTAAGATGTGTTCAATATTACTTTTGCAAGTATATATTCAATCAGAAAGCCTTAGATTATGATCTTTCAAAACTAACTAACTAATTGTGGGGAAAACTAAAACCATAGATCGTGAGTGATAACGGTAAAATACAAGATTGATGTGGAGGATGCTCGAAGGGCTGATGAAAAGTTGCAAATTTACGTGTGTTAAGTGATTAAGAAGTAAGAAAGTGTCTATTGAGAAAGCTAATGTTAGGTTAGGTTAGTTCAAATATGTCAAGGAAAAAAAACGAGCAAAGTGTTGCTTAGTAATTTTTTAAATATGACTTTGTTGGTAGCAACTACGAAAAGCTTGAGCAACACTAGTAGAGGCGAGACGATGAGGTCGCTGCGAAGCACAAGATGTGTTGCTTAGGAGAAGATGTTCTTCTATTTTTGTATCCTTGTTGCCAGAGCCTCAGTAAAAGAGTGGGTCAATGAATGTGTGGATATTTTGACTACCACTGCTCGACCATCCCTTTCACTGAGGCTCTTGTAGTCGGGGTACAATTTTTTGCAATATAGCTTATCCTCCTTTTAGCTTAATTTTTGTTTGCTTATACAGCTCCTCCAGTCAAGATTCTCGCTAGTTTTGATTCCAAGATATCTTATTTCCTTGATTTAGACGCGTGTTATTTTCTCATTGTTAAAATGAAGTTCCAACATGTTGCTATTTATTTTGTACAGCTTTCATCGATGACCGATAATTGTGTATTTGCTTATACATGTTGCTAACTCGCATCCAATTGTAGATGTCTTCAAGCTTATAACTGAGATGTGTATGACGATAATGCAGGTTTTTGGAAGCTGACAAAATTTTGCATAAAGCTGTCGTTCCAAACCTGCACGATTTTCATTATTGTTAAGCCTTGCACGCACACTAGCGATTCATTGTCACCATTGACGATTTTAGTCGCTGACGACTAAATGATTCTACCCGCAAGCTATTAATTTTACTGGCACTGGCCTATTATTTTGGTCTCGATTTCATAACGAGCATCAATTGAATAACGACCACGGATCTATAAGATAGATTTAACTATAGTCTTTTGTCTAGATCAATGATAACGACGGAAATTCACTATTACGTTTTTGCACATGGACATAGGTTTTCTAAGGCATAAGTGTGGTGTGGGAGAACGCTCATGTGCTCAGGAATAACGGAATAACACATTAGATCTAAAATGCTGACTGACCATGCATCCAAAAGCCTATGCTCTAATGGCAAACTCTAGTCTAGCCCGGTAACTTCCACATATACTGCTCCGGGATGCCATTTTCTGGGGTGTCATTTTCAGGTAGAAAATATATTTTTGGGAATATTTTCTGGCAATATCAAACATAAACATGATCTGAAATTGTTTTGCCATATTATTCGAGTAGTTTAGAGACACAATGATGTTAATAGCTGATACATGTTGTCGATACATAACTCATAAGTGTGATCAGACAGCCAAATTCAAACAGTGTTTTTCTACTTTCTAAATGTTCTTTAAAATTTTATAAGTAGAATTATTTTCATCTCATTTTCATCTTATTAATATTAGCAACTGCTGGAGGTAAAATGGTAGGTATCCTCAAAGGAGACAAATAAACCCTTTACGTTAATACCTATATAATAAATGTTTTGTTAAAACCTGACATGCGATATGATAAATACAGTGTAAGAAGTTGTCGTTTGTCTTTGCTAATTGAATTGTGAATTGCTGACAATTCAACAAGTGAGTTATAATGAAATGTAATTATCATGTTCAAAAAATGAAAGTCAAAAGGGAAGGAATGAATATGCTGAGAATCAATACAAAGACACATGGACATTGCTGTGGGATAAAAAACTTTTCAGAAATGAGTAAAACTCATAAAGCTTTGCGCAGAAGAAGTATCCAAATCAGGTTCCCAATTTTCTTGTGTAGTTATCAGCTTCGAAGAAATTGTCCCCAATTCAGAATAGGGAATGGCAGCATCGACTTTTCATGCAGCTCGAATAGGCCCTATGATAGGGAAATTGCATAAAGACAACAGGCCTGAATTGGCTTTAATACGCCATAATTGATAGGCTTTAAAATGTTGATTTTTACCTGCTGATAGAGTTTAAATTAAACAATTTTTTCGTGGTACAAAACTTTAAAGTGGCAATGTTTGTTTTTTCAAAGCCATCTTAGAGTCTAATTTATAATTATTGAAAAATAAAACGATGTATTATCACTTAAAACCAATGCTTGTGGACTGTATAGAATTTTGCAGGAGAAAAATGCTTGTAAATATGGGCCACACTTGGAAACAGCCAAGTAAAAGCAAAAGAGAGTGGTAGATTTCCTTCGTAGCAGTTGTCACAACGTATTCGTGAACTAAAGTATAATTTTGAATGTTGCCTGTCTAGACTATTCACGTTTTTTGTTTGTCTATAGCCGATACATTACTTAAAAGGACGTTACCAGTCGACATGAAAATTCAAGAAATGGCTTTCGCACTATGTTCGTCTCAATAAAAGCCAATTGACACAATTCTTCAACTGATGAAAGTCTTTTCCTATTTATTATACCCACTCGTTGATCGAATTAGGCCAATCAGAAACGCGAGCACATGATTGTTGTGGTTGCCCAATCAGTACCGCTTGCCTATTGAGTCTGTTACAAATGGAGTCCTAAGATTAAAACGAACCCCTTCTGTCTACACAATAGCAATTTTTTTGTTCATCTTCAGATAGATTCCACAACTGCTAAATGGAACGACGATCGGGCTTTATAAAATTCCGAAATATGTAACATTATAGTTTTTTTGCGCACTCTGGGATTTGCAGTAAATGCTGCCTGATAGCAGGATCGCATTTTTTAGTTGCAGTTTTAGATCTGCTACAACTAAAACTACATCTAAATCTACCTCTAAAACAAAAAGTAAAACATGCGATTTTGCTATCGACCAGCATTTCCAGCAATATAATTCTTTGGCTTTGGCAACAAACATTAAAACAGCAACAATGACATCACTCTGGAAGGTGCAAGATCACTTTAAAAGCAATGTTCGTTAACTAAAGTCTCTCTTAATCAACCTTTTCAGCATCGAAAAGATCACCAAATGAAGTCTAGATAATCCTCCAAATTTTTAGATTCCTTTGTCTTATCGAGATCCCCTGCAACAAGAGGACGGAAAATATTCAATCCAGAAATGTAGAAATATTTTAGAAAAAGATAACAGGTAAACAAAATAAAAATAGTATGGTTGTTTCTATTATCATGATTAAGGAAAATCCATATTTTCAAATATATTTGACTCGATCAACTACCAGATGATTTGTAAACAAAGTTTCATCCTTTAAATTTGTATTTGACAAGATTCATGTCATATAGATTGCCTTCATACAGGCTGTAAGCTCTATCATATACTTCTTTAATTGCTCGTTTATTATCATACGCAGTCTATCCTATGAAACTTCATTTGAGAGGAACAAGAAATCAAATGTATTTTAACGATCTCCTTGCTTTAACCTGTGATATTTCAGCTTCATTTCTGAAAATATTATGTTGCCATGACTTCCATAAATTCCATGCCAACCCATGTATGTTGGACTTGTTGTGCTTGTTGTTGGGAAGAGTCCATTTAAATTTGCCTCATGACATGCTTTGTACCACCAGCCTCCTTTATAGGTGTTGGCACAATTCCCACTATATTTATCGTTGTCTTGATCGTATGTTGTGAATTTCATGCCATCATGAAACGCAATGGAATCACCGGCATTACCTATAGAAAAAATATATCACCACGATAGTTAGGCAGCAAGGGTGAAATCTTTACCCCAGAAAGACTCGTGCCTTCTATTTGCTAAATGTTGCCCAATAAAGTGGATATGCATTTGCCTTGGGAACCCAATTAGAGAAGTTTCTGCCTCGGAATGAACCGAAATTTAAATGACAACTTCTTTAGCATGTTATTTAAAAAGAAATTAATGAGTATGCATCAACCATTGTAAATAATAATCAGTTAGGCAAAAGGTAGGGAGATTTCGATTACCTGAGTATCCATGTGAAAGCAGTTTGTAACCAGATGCTTCGTCACCAACTTCAAATGAAGAATACTCTGCATAATACTGAGTTGTTGGACTGTTGCGGTGTTTCATGTCGATCCGTAGAATAGCCCCTCTCCCTGGAGCAGCCAGTCTGTGCAATGTATCAAGTCCAATCCAAAAATTTCCACTCGTATCCCCAAATCCATTTTTGTATGACGCCCAGTTTCGATAAAAGTCGACACTGGCATCTATTCTTCTTTGAAAGACGATCCAATCTTGACTGACATATACAAAGTCACAAAAGACGTTGGCTTTCCAATTGTGATCCGGTTTAATTTCGTAGACTCCGCTTACTGTTTCTCCAGACTTTTTCACATCTCCACAATCTAGCAAGGAAAGATTGATTTTTGATGACTCACTTGAAGCCTCTATTTATGTTGTTTGGTATAAATATTGATGCATAAATTTTAATGAGTGCTCGCTAATCGTTAAGGAAATTACAAACATCTAAACCCTGATAGGAATTGAGTGCAGAATTTTCCTGCCCATTTTTCATTATTCTACTAGTCATTATAAAATACGCAGGCGATACTGTTATCTGCGTAGCTGCTAGAGGGTTCAAAGAAGTAAATGAAAGGAATCAGATGCAATAAAAGAACTTTCAGTCTAATTCAGTGGAAATAAATCGATCTCCGATGTCCGATCTAAAACAGAGAAAAACTGAAGCCCTGTTAATCGGAATAGTGGTGGGAATACGAAAATACACGGAGAATTTAATCGTAGTACGCAAAGATGGTCAAATCAGCATCACTTCAACATACAGTATCTTAGTGTGCAACCAGACCCTTCACTAAACAGTGATTTTCATCATCGGCGTCGCCAAAGGGGGTTGCAGGCGGGTGCAGTTTTTTTCGTCGGTACATTGAAGATGTTTGCCTGGCAAAATTTGCCTATCCATAATGACCGTTCAAGTTCTGTATCCAGACCAAAACCCCGCATAAAAGTGGTCAAATTTTCGAATTTTTTTTATTTATGCTCATAACAATTTACAATAAACACAAGATACAAAACGATACCACGGGAAGCATGGAAGTGCATCACAACCCTGTGGCCATTAACAGTTAACTACAAGTCTGTCCCAAAATAGAGGCAGAATGATGCATGTTGAGGATTAAGATGTTGGGTTCTGCAGGAAAAGCACTCAGTTGTGTTATGTATCATTTAT
Organism: Rhopilema esculentum; assembly: GCF_013076305.1. The sequence goes on along the minus strand of NW_027019698.1, from coordinate 4,517,596 downwards.
TTCAATATTAGCACAGACTGCAGACACAAACAAAACATAACGATATCAGAATTGCAAAGAACTTAATAATGATCCACTAAAGGGGTAGGACAAAAGCAGAATTTTCAAAAATGCTACGGTGTGTGGATGTATTTTAGCGTAGTCTTGGTAATATCGTCGTTAATTTCATTTGGTAACCATCTCTTTACAAAATAACTTGAACTAGAGCTTTGTTAGAATGCTTTGCTTGATAGGCCATTTCCAAGCAATATTGCCTTGACAGTCCAGAGAATATCTCGTTTCTGAGCATCGTATATGTGATCGATTTGATTACAAAGAAGCATCATAAAACACAGCAACGTAAGGAAAGCAAGCGATTCCCTCTTTTCAGCTTATTCTGTTGCCATTATAATCGTAATACTAGCATTTGCAATACAAAGCTGCTGTACTTTGCCCCAAATTTTACTGGAACTTTAAGACAACGATTTATTTAACCAAAAATGAAGGTTTTAAAATTGAAAATCAGAATGGTATGACCAAGATGAATTGTTTTTTCAGAATGATGATGGTTTTTTCTTCATAGAAGTTAAGCCATTTTTATAAAATTAGGAGTTTAGTACATTTTGCAATCGTCGTTAAACGGTGAATTTTAACTAGGTACCTTGTTTCAACTTGTCACAATGTGTTCCGTAATAAAGTGGGGCGCATATGCACTTGTACCCCTTTTCATCACATGTATCTTTGCACTTCGCACCATTTTCGCAAGGAGATTTAATCTCACAAACAGGTCCATCCTAGGATAAAAAGGTAGATTTTCATAGCTTATCGAAAAAATAGAACAAATACGACAAGAAATCTGAGAAATTAAAGACCAGGGATATACAATGCTTGGTTAAATTGAATAATGTCCCTGTTTGAATATTTGACATGTGGAATAGCTATTTTTTTTGTGGCTTAGCTTTTTTCAAAACAAAACTTTAAAATGTCTGTACTACGAATGCACTCACATTTATTTTTGCATGGCCCTCCCTTTGCGTCAACAATGGAACGCTCTCGTTGAACCTTCTTTCCAGTAGCTCACAATTCATCGTCCCGCGATTGTAATTCAAAGAGAGACACTTAGGCCAAGAAAGACATTGGAGGGTGCACTGTCGCACAGTTCTTGATAAAAAATGGTTTTCATGACTGTCCCTGTGTCAGCAGTATTATTCAGGATAATGCTGAAGTCAGCGTAGAATTTGCACGGAAGTCTTAAGAAGCAAATACATTTGCTGGTCATCAGTAAGACAAATAGAGTTTGGCATGTTGTAAAGACCTCCTTCATTTTGAATTTCTGAATTTGAATCTCACTATTATATATTAAATTGATTTGAAATTCCTCGTTTTACTGTTGCCGATATTTACCAAATGTCACGTTTGCTTGTGTAATATAAATTCAACATTTAATAATTGATTAGACAATGAAATGATAATCTAGCCTACTTCTTACGCCATAATCTGCTAGATATCAATTTTGAAACATATTTTGTCTATAGTTTTAAAAGGCGAGCCTAGCAAATCTGTTGCTCCTGTAACAACAATGACAAAGCTGCCATTACAGTGAATAATATTATACGGTTTAATAAGGTCTAATAAGGCCAGGGACCAATGCGTGAATAACAAAATGTTCTTCCAATCTGTATGATCTCTCAAAATCAGCGGCGGTTGTAGAGAATGCTGGGCCTAGGGCCGAAAACATCTGCGGGGCCATAGGTTTTTTCAACTTGAAGTTTTTCTTGGATGTGGTCGCTGTTAAGCATCATGTGTATTGAGAGGCAAACTGCAAAGCAGTGTAGAAATGACGCCATTAAAAAATTCGGTTTTATATTTTGGAATTCTGGCCCCATAACCTGAACTAACCCCACAAATGCCTCTAAATTTTCAGAATCATTTGAACCTTTCGCAAATCGACTAAGATATTGCCATGTAAAAATGGGCGATTTCACAAATCACTGTAAACTGGCCCTGGTTCTAAAGATTTTGAACCAGGCAAAAACATCAGTAACTAAATAGAAAAGCTTATTTCTTTCATTGGCCATATCTCAGTCCATTTTGAACAGATTCAACTGATTTTGCAAACGTTAAGGTTTTTTGTAAATATGTAGGAATTGGTATTCCTCAGGGCTCGTCTTAGGAGCCTTTACTATTCATCATATTTTGGACATTCATTTGAAAAGTACAATCCTAAAAATAGATGTTATAATGAAACGAATATAAACATAGCCTTTGAAAACCGGCATTACCTTCTTAAAGACTTCCGAAATTGGCTTGAAAATATATCCGATGGGTGCGAATCGCCTTCAAGAACATATCATTTCATTTAATATTCTTTATATACAAACGAACCCTTCGTCAATAAAGTAAAATTTTTATAAATAGAAATATATTAATAATAGGAAACCTTTAAAAATCAATTGGCTGTTCTTCCTGGGAAATGTATTTTGGCTTTGTAGATGTGTTTTAAGTCGTTTTTGGAAACGATCTAGCGTCTGTAGTTCGCGAATTTTAGCACGAGTATCAATTCTTTGGGTGTTGTATAGTGAAAGATATCGTTAGAAATTCTGTCCTAAATCTAGGGGTCCAACGATCTTTACATTGCTTTGTGATATACGTCCATTGCAAGGATCTTGGTTCGTATTTGTCCCATAAGCTTTCAGGAAATTTTTCTAAATATTATCAATATTTTATTTTAATTTAATTTTAATCTAAATAATATTCAATATATCCTATTGAAAAAGATTTTCTAAATTGAATTCTTAATTCTTGCGTTCTTAATTATTGATTAGGAGTATTTTTGTTGGTGTTGAGGAAAAACTAGTTCTTTTCTCGATAAACTCTTGCATACTACATTGGCGTAGGAGGTGACTCACCATAAATGTTTTATAGACCTGCTGTCGTTTTATTTTAGATACGTGGAAATTGCTCGCCGCAAATTAGTTTTGCGTCTACCGAAATACCAGAAACTTCTTCTCTTGAAATCGAATTCTTACCATTCAAAGTGCAAATCTGTTGTCTTTTACTCCAGATCTTCCCTTGATTCTATAAGTACATATTTCTTTTACCAATATGTTATGATAGACTTTGTCAAAAGCCTTTTTGAGATTTAGAAATATAGTAAGATTGACGTAGCTACTGTCTATGCTTTCGTGTCAGAAGTCTATGCTGCATTTAGTGATGTTGTAGTGTAGTATAACTTTCGAAAAGCTTTCCCATTCTTAAGACTTCTGTTTTATACCATAATTCATCGTTTTCTGGCGTGATGTTCTTTAAGCAAATTTGGTCTGGTCTCCGTTCAATGTTTTTATCTAGGCTTAGCCCAACAGATATTAAGTGGCAATTTAAGGCTGCAAGAATCTCATTTTTTGCCAAATGTTTGTCGTTAATTTTAATGCTGAGAAACGGTGTAGATTTGACTTCTTTGTCCAATACTGCTCTCATTGTTTTCCACATTTTCTTTGGATCCCAAGTATTTTTCTCTATCACATTTCTTTAATAATCCCGGACAGAGTTCTTATTTTCTCATGCTACCTTATTTCACTGTCTTGCATAAGCTAACTCTATTGCAGGAATCTTAATAGCTATTTTGTTAGTCTGTCCCTGGCTCCCCTCGATTTTCTAAAGTGGGATGGCAGATAACACGTTTATTGCAGTTTAATTTGGGATGCTCTCTCCATAATAAAACTAACCAAATTAAACCAATTGCGCATAAAGGGCAAAGTCATTTATTCTGGTTTGTCAAAGAGGTCATGACCTACAAATTTTACACGATCTATGTCGGGACAAACCTTCCTGATAAATTCACTAAACGTCCCCAAATTTCTACGTTCAGCACAAGAACCCCTTAACTACTCTTATTACGAAAGTTGAACCAGAATTGCCAAAAAACTGTTACTTCTCTATTGTACAAAACTGGAAAGTTCCCTGGAAAACGCCATAGAAGATCATTCTTTCGTTCAAATTAAGGATTCATCAAGCATACTTCATTGTTAAAAACATTCGGTAACATCAAAGTAGATGATGTAGTTCACGAAAAATCTGTTTTTTCCAGAGCAGGTTCACATCTTATCTGACCAATAGGGATTCCGCAGGGCTCGTGTTTGAGACTCTTGTTTTTCATAATACGAAAAAATGATTCAAAAAACTGTTTAAGAAGCATAATACCAAGTATATATGCTTATGATGTATCTTTAACACCTGAATCAGTAGACCCGCACAAACTCAAAACAAATTAAGAACATGTGCTTGAATACATTTCGATTGAGGACGACTAATAAGCGCAGTTTGAACGCACCAACAGGTGAATGTATAGGTAAAGGTGACAGGAGACCGCTAAGACCGCACTACATAGCAATGTTATGCAATGCAATGTTAATTTAAGATATGATTGCCTAACCTTGGGAAAATGAATAAGAGAAAGTTTTTTAACGACCCTCCATCCTTGATTCAAAGAGCATGTGCTCATTTTTTACAACACACTTTCGATATACACACTAGCATTTCACAAGGTGAGACTATAAAAGCTTTCCTCAATGCCAACAAAAATCATTATGGGGAAACTACCCTGCTGCATATAAAATACAACTGATGGTGATTTTTATTCTCAAACATAATTATATTGCCTTTACACTCTCTCTTGATAAGAACAATTATATAGCAATGCCCAGATGGGGCGTAGTTGAATATTTTGGAAAAGATTTATCGCTGACATAATCTTCATCTGGCAAACACAAGTTTGAAAACCTAGAGGAATTTATATAATACACCCTTTATCATCCACAAAAAATAGATATAAAAACCGTGTATAGTCGACTCTTAAAGTCATGCTTCTGGTTACAGTTAAAGCAAATTTAGACCCAAAACTATTCCATCACATTTTGACCCAAATAGCCCCGTCTTAGTTTTCTGGCAAGCGCTCCTTGTCTTTTTAGTAGAGTTTTTAAATAAGACACAAATATCAACCAAGGGCGTAACCATAGAAATTAGTGTAACACTTAAGGTGTAACACTAAAGAAATTAGTGTAACAAATATAGAAACCTATTTCATCTAGCCCAAGATCACGCTGGCAGTTTCTACTTCGTGTCACTGGTAGTCTGTATCATAACTTTTGGAGTAGACAAAATTACAAGCATAACCGAGCAGCAATCAATCCGATTTGAAGAAACGTTTTTCGCACGATTCTTTGTTTCACCATTTGGCTACAAATCTTCAACTTTTTAACTCCAAGTTTCATTGTAACTTTGTCTCCTCACAAGAAACATCCCGCCAATGCTCTTTCGTGTTTAGCAGATGCTCAATCTGATAGTATTGACTTTAATACGATGAAACATTTCCTTAATGGATCTTTTCTTTTTCAAACGTGGGTGAAGTGGATATGTCATCCACTTGAAAGTGCCGAAGGCGCTTGTCTACTTGCATTGAAACAAAGCACCACTTGAAGGGAGTTGCAGAGATACAACACAAACAGACTTACAGACAAAATCAGATTATTGAATCAAAGAAATAACTAATTATCAGAGCCATGTCAAGTACAGGAGGGTTCAATCTGTTGGTCAAACGTGTATCATGTGCGTTGTGAAAAACTGTGAGGAAGGGTGGTCTAAGGGTGGACATAGAATCTTGAAAATAGGGTTGCTTTTTTACTCGGTCAAAGAAAACACAAAAAGGGTAGGAATTCACAGATAGGATGTTACAGATATTTTTTTGGCAAAACAAAGGAAATTTTGCAGTAGCATCTAGCTATGTCTATTGTTCTAAACCTAGATAAGAATTTTAAGCCTTTGTTTAAGTCTTTGTTAGTTTGTACTCATTACAAAGTATTATTTTGAATTTGACACAACTTTTCCTTTTGTTATAAAACATGAACCATGAGGAATTATTGTTAAAATCAAATTTAGTGAATTCTGCTCTCTAATTTTTCTTTAGACATCAGTTTCAAAAATAGAATAGTTCGTACATGACATGGTTTAAAAAATACTTGATCAAGCTTGAAAATTCCCAGTGAAAAGGGTAACAAAATCTTGGGAAAGTCAGAGAAAAGGGTAACCTTTATGTAAACCAGAATCAGAGATTAGGGTCCAGTTTCTACTTTCGGGAACACACATGATATTCATTGGATCAACTGACTGAGCCTGCCGGGTTGCAAATGACATTTTATCATATCTACATTGACATCATTTTGTCCAAATAAATGTGTTTAGAAATTTTTTACACCAGCTTTGATGCTGGCAACAGCAACAACAAGTTTACAATAAAAGGTGCAAAATCATTTCAAAAGCAATTTGTGTTAAAGTTTATCTAAAAATCCTCTTGTCATCAGCCAAAAAATCACCGCACCAAGACAATTCTGTATAATCCTCCATTTTGTGGATTCTTTTGTTTTATCGAGATCCTCTGCAACAAGAGGATGGAAAATATTCAATCCAGAAATGTAGAAATATTTAAGAAAAAGATAACAGGTAAACAAAATAAAAATAGTATGGTTGTTTCTATCATCATGATTAAGGAAAATCCATATTTTCACATATATTTGACTCGATCAACTACCAGATGATTTATAAACAAAGTTATATCCTTTAAATTTGTATTTGACAAAATTCATGTCATATAGATTGCCTTCTTACAAGCTGTAAGCTCTATCATATACTTCTTTAATTGCTCGTTTATTATCATACGCAGTCTATCCTATGAAACTTCATTTGAGAAGAACAGGAAACCAAATGTATTTTAACGATCTCCTTGCTTTTACCTGTGATATTTGAGCTTCATTTCTGAAAATATTATGTTGCCATAACTTCCGTAAATTCCAAGCCAACTCATGTATGTTGGACTTGTTGTGCTTGTTGTTGGGAGGAGTCCATTTAAATTTACACGGTGACATATATTGTACCACCAGGCTCCTTTCCAGGTAATGGCACAATTCTCACTTGAAGCTTTATCGTTGTCTCGATCATATGTTGTGAATTTCATGCCATCATGAAACGCCATGGAATCACCGGCATTACCTATAGAAAAATATATCATTACGATAGTTCGGCAGCAGGGGGGGGGGGGGGTTGGGTTTACCAAAAAACGGACTCGTTGTTTTCCAGTTTTGCCATTGCTATCAAATGATTTTGATTTACAAATAAAGAAATAAGTTCTTTCGCATGTTATTGATAAAGAAATTAATGAGTATGAATTAACTCTAATGTTGAAATTAAAGAGATTTCGATTACCTGAGTATCCACGTGAAAGCAGTTTGTAACCAGATGCTTCGTCACCAACTTCAAATGAAGAATACTCTGCATAATACTGAGAGGTTGGACTGTTGCGGTGTTTCATGTCGATCCGTAGAATAGCCCCTCTCCCTGGAGCAGCCAGTCTGTGCAATGTATCAAGTCCAATCCAAAAATTTCCACTCGTATCCCCAAATCCATTTTTGTATGACGCCCAGTTTCGATAAAAGTCGACACTGGCATCTATTCTTCTTTGAAAGACGATCCAATCTTGACTGCCATATACAAAGTCACAAAAGACGTTGGCTTTCCAATTGTGATCCGGTTTAATTTCGTAGACTCCGCTTACTGTTTCTCCAGACTTTTTCACGTCTCCACAATCTAGCGAGGAAGTATAGTTAAAAAATTTCATCGGTGACACACTAGAGCCGGTCTTGATGCCGTTTGCTACAAATACCGTAAATCCTTTTCAATTTTTATATGTTTGAATGGGCGCTTATTCGAGGGAGGGGCTAATACCAGGGGGGGTTATAAAATTACTCTAAACATTAAAAAGACATTGGTAAAAATCTTGTTTAGTTTTGTAGAAATTTCTTTATGGACATTTCTTCAAATCCTACCAAAAGTATGAATTTGTTGTGGTGATTCAATAGAACACCATTGAACTTTAAAGCAGAAACGCATAAAAGCAGCAAATAAGAAAATTTATCTTTTGACAAGACCGTCAATGAGTGAGATACCCCCTTTTGTCGGAAAAACTACTTTCTTACCCTTCCAAAAAAATGTATTTGGTCTCAACTTTGATTTTAATGCCAAGTTCAAGAAGAGTTCATGTCGTTTTTGACTCTTGATGCAAAGATCCGAGGATATCCTAGCAACGATTTGGACATAGAATCTGCAAGGTCTATGTAGGATTATTTCAAGACGTTATGGTATAAATCGTACTTTTATATAGCGCAAAGCAGCAAGTTTTCTAAAATTATGATACAACATACAACATTATGATGTATGAAAATTCATGCAGTTCCTCCGCATTATCTTATTTCTGATAAGAGCAAAGGTGGTTCTGTGGTATTAGTCCTGGTTAATCCAAAAATTCCTCAATGCTTATCCATAATGGCCGTTCAAGTTCTGTATCCAGACCATAACCCCGCATAAAAGTGGTCAAATTTTCGAAATTTTTTATTTATGCTCATAACAATTTGCAATAAACACAAGATACAAAACGATACCACGGGAAGCATGGAAGTGCATCACAACCCTGTGGCCATTAACCGTTAACTACAAGTCCGTCCCAAAATAGAGGCAGAATGATGCATGTTGAGGATTAAGATGTTGGGTTCTGCAGGAAAAGCACTCAGTTGTGTTATGTATCATTTATTTCAATATTAGCACAGACTGCAGACACAAACAAAACATAACGATATCAGAATTGCAAAGAACTTAATAATGATCCACTAAAGGGGTAGGACAAACGCAGAATTTTCAAAAATGCTACGGTGTGTGGATGTATTTTAGCGTAGTCTTGGTAATATCGTCGTTAATATCATTTGGTAACCATCTCTTTACAAAATAACTTGAACTAGAGCTTTGTTAGAATGCTTTGCTTGATAGGCCATTTGCAAGCAATATTGCCTTGACAGTCCAGAGAAGATATCGTTTCTGAGCATCGTATATGTGATCGATTTGATTACAAAGAAGCATCATGAAACACAGCAACATACGGAAAGCAAGTGATTCCATCTTTTCAGCTTATTCTGTTGCCATTATAATCGTAATCCTAGCATTGGCAATACAAAGCTGCTGTACTTTGCCCCAAATTTTACTGGAACTTTAAGACAACGATTTATTTAACCAAAAATGAAGGTTTTAAAATTGAAAATCAGAATGGTATGACCAAGATGAATTGTTTTTTCAGAATGATGATGGTTTTTTCTTCATAGAAGTTAAGCCATTTTTACAAAATTGTCAGTTTAGTACATTTTGAAATCGTCTTCAAACGGTGAATAATAACTAGTTACCTTGTTTCAACTTGTCACAATGTGTTCCGTAGTAAAGTGGGGCGCAGATGCACTTGTACCCCTTTTCATCACATGTATCTTCGCACTTCGCGCCATTTTCGCAAGGAGATTTAATCTCACAAACAGGTCCATTCTAGGATAAAAAGGTAGAGAACATGTAGCTTATTAATGAAATAATTGAACAAACACGATAAGGAATTTATAGAAATCTTAGAAATTTGAGGACATAAACTTTGCTATGCCATGCATCTTTATTCGCCATGTTTCCGTTGAAAATATTTATAATATAGCATAGCTATTAGACCATTTTGAATGCTTTTATGGCTTGGCTTTATTTAAAAGAAAACTTTTAAATGTCTGTACTACGACTGCACTCACATTTATTTTCCCATCGTCTGTTGTCATGTACACCTGGCCATCCCTTTGCGTCAACAATGGAACGCTCTCATTGAACCTTCTTTCCAGTAGCTCACAATTCATCGTCACGCGATTGTAATTCAAAGAGAAACACTTAGGCCAAGAAAGACATTCGAGGGTGCACTGTCGCACAGTCCTTGAAGAAATTGTTTTCATGACTGTCCCTGTGTCAGCAGTATTGTTCAGGATAATGCTGAAGTCAGCGTAAAATTTGCACGGAAGTCTTAAGAAGCAAAGACATCTGCTGGTCATCAGTAAGACAAATAGAGTTTGGCATGTTGTAAAGGCCTCTTTCATTTTGAATTTCTGAATTTGAAGTTCACTACTTGATTTTGAATTGATTTGAAACTCCTCGTTGGTGTGTTGCCGAAATTAACCAAATGTCACGTTTTTTGTCTAATTTTAATGGAATATTAAATAATTGACGAAACATTGATATGATAATCTAACCCACAATTGATGTTCTATGTAATTTCACTATGACCCACATGATATTTACGAGGGTCACTCTAAAATTATTGAGATATTCAAAAACCGCATCGTGTTCAAATTTTGACAGTTTCCCAAAATACTGTCCACTGGTTTAAAGATACGATTGTCAAAGCAGCTGTGTGAGCGGAAGCGTTGTCATGGTGCCAAAGTAGACCTCTAAAGCCGGTCCTTGGACGTTTATTTCGCCAAACTTCTAGAACATGTGGTATGCAGTGGTTAACATACCAATCCGCGTTCACTGTACGACGGTCTTCAACTTGAATGGTTGCGACATGACCCGTCTTTGAGAAAAATGACGCAATCATCCTTTAGCCGACGCTTCTGGATCGCCGAAATTTTTGCGGCGGGTTTTCACCTGGAAAGATCCAAATTGAGAATTGGCGCTTTGTCACCGGGTCAAATTGGTAAACCCAACTTTCAGCGCCTGTCACAATGTCATAAACCCGTTTCGACTTCCCTTCATTAAATTTTTGCTGCATAAACTGGCACCAATTGACGCGCTGCTCTTTTTGCTCATCTGACAAGCAATGTGGCACCCAGTGGGCAGCCACTTTCCGAACTTGCAGGTTTTCATGCAAAATTGTGTTCAATGCTGCTGATCCAATCTTTACGCTATCCTGCATCATAGAAAAAGTCATCTAACCAGCATAGGTTCCAAATCTTTGATTGGCTGAGCGACAAAAATTCTCCATACTCCATAAGCCAATCAGAATTCAAGAATGTGACAACAAACGTGTCTCGCAGCTAGATTTAGGCCTATTTTGGACGTTTTTACCACTATCCACAAAAAAATAAACGTGTAAAATGTGCTGAAAGATAACCTAAAATTTTTTTAAAAATTGAATCTTTAATAAACTGCCGTTGTACCCAGTCAAAATTCTTCTGCGATCGTCAGTTACGAATGCTTGAAACAGTCCCTTCAAACCCTTATAATAATTAGCGGGAGGGATAGCATAAAAATTACAGTTTTCAATCTTTAAAAGTTGTTTTACCCACTTAATTAACAAGAGATGAGAGAAAACCACGACATTGGGGGGGGGATTATTGCTTTCTAGCTGAATGACTTTCAAAGGGGGGCCTCAGTGATAAAAATAACGAATGGTGTTTAAAGGGGTCACCTTTTTCGATCACTGAGGCTCTGGTACCCAGGGTAGAACTTAATGAAATATCTGAGTTATTCAAGAAATATCTAAGCTATTCAAAAAAATCTTGGTATGTAATTTTCCAGTCAAAACATAATAGGGGTTGATGTTTTTCTAATTATTGGTTGAGCAGCCAGGTTAATTGATTGTTTGCGCAGCAACCAAGATGGTGACATCAGTAGCATAGAAAGGGCCAGGCACCACGCTGCCATTGGGCTAACAGGGGCTATAGCCCCTCCACCTTTTTGCAATAATAGGTTCGAAAACATTTTGGAAACATTTGATAGTATTCTCCTATACTAAGGAGTACGCCCTTTTCAGCCCTCCCGCATTTTGACTGGTGCGCGGTCCCTGGACAGGGCTGACGAAACGTTAATGAAAGTGGGGGGAGAGGCGGTGTGTTTAGATTGTTCAGATGTGTAATCAAGGCCACCACCATGGTTAGGAATTCTAGCCAAATTCAAGAAAAAGTTTCAAAATATGACATTATTGGGATGGCGAGAAATGCATCTAGAATACTTGCCACATCAAGTTTGTCGAAAGGAAGATCCTAGGCAATACATGTAAGCTTTAATTTACAATAATTTCCCACCCCCTAATAGTTTCCAATTACCAAAAAGCCAAGGTCTTAATCTCAACTTTTAGCGATGATGAACATATGACGACATAAAAACTCACGTGATACTGAACCAACTCGATTCGTTTGCAAAAGCAGAGAATTTAGCGCGCCTCCGTGAAGCGGTCATGACTAACGACTCGTTGACTACCGCCCGATCAAATATTCTGCAGGATCAGCGAATTAAGGAATTGGAGGGGCAAGTTGATTTACTTGTTTCATTGGCTTCAAAGTCAAAATCAGCTTCAAAATGCCAGTTTTCAAACGTTCATGCAGTTTCACCCAACCTTTCTGTTGAACAAGCTGTTGTAAAAGGGAACCAGCAGCCTGTAACAAGAAGTGAGCTGCTTGATTTTCAAAACAATGTTTTGGCAGCCCTTAATGCAAAATTTTCTTCGTTTAACAACCAAAATGGCAGGTCAAAGTTTCCTCAGAAAGATAATCGTCATTTCTCACGTGGTCGAAATTTGTGCGAAATGTTACCCTAGCCTCCTTTTGACTTCGTTGACGTGGTTTGTTAAATGGGAATTAATCGTTTAATTCGAGTTAATACCCGCGGGGAAAGTGCGCAGATTCCCCTTTTCTAGAATCGGGTGGTCCCACCAGGGGCGAAACTTCACTATTTTCATTAGGGGGGTATGAAGCTTAGTTGCCCGACGAAAGGGCGTGGCATGCTTGATGAAAGGGCGTGTCCTACATGAACTTCATTTTTAGAGCACATCGCCTCAAGGGTTGAAATCATCGGGAAGCCCGAGAGATGGTCTTTAGACTCAGGCTGTTTGTTTTAAGTCAAAAAATATGCCTCTAGTTTTTCTGGTGTTGGCTATAAACATTTGTTTCCGAAAAGCAAGCATTTGTAAGGCCTGTCTTTTCTATAAAAGAAAAAAGTCTTCACTTTCTAAATCACCTAGCTATTAAGAGAGCAATTCAAAAAAGAGATTGAAATAGGGTCTCAATTTTATCAAAGTTGAACACCAAAACACAGCTTGGAGATTTCGGAATTTAGAAACAGCTACGCAGATTACAATGTTTCAACAAAAAAGAGCTTCAGTTGCATTCTCTGAGTTTCATTTTCAATTTTCGGTTGCTCTAGAAGAATTTCAATATTTTTAAACACCCAAGCACAAAGTACGTATATCTAAATTCACCATAACAAAATCCCTCAAGCAAAGAAAAGTTTTTTATTGGAGGTATTTTACAGGTATACCTATCTTCAAAGCTCAATTTTCATGTTTTCGTAATCATGGATATTGTTCAGAAATAGAATAAACTCGAAAGATTTTTGCAATTCATATCTTAACTAAAATTTCTTGATAAATTTTATATTATTTCCCGCTTGAACTGATTAAAACTTTCTGTTACTTGTTATGGTTATTCAAATTTTTTTAGTTAAAAAACTTTGGCGTCTGTATGACCATTTTCTAGCGAAGGGTGCAATACTTTCAAACAGTAAGTGTAAAACCTTAAGAGAATTTTGGGGCATATCTCCTTTTGGATGTATTGTTGTGAAATGTATGATTTCATAAATGAAAGTTTCATACATTTGGAAAAGAAAATATTGATTGGTTTTCTCAACAACGTATTCCGAGATGGTATATCCTTCATGCTTTGATTCATGATGCTTCTAACTGTCTCCGAGCTCCGAGGCATGATGGAAAATTTAGAAATCACAACAAAAGATTTTGAAAAAAGCTCACTTGTTTTGCAAAAAGTATGGGGGAGGGGTATACACAGTGTTCATTTCCTTCTCACATCAAACAAACTTTACTTTCCGTCTATACTTTTGCTGTCGATCAATACTTCAGACTTCATCTCGAGGCGAAGCTAAACATGTGCGCGTTGAGCTCCAGACGAAAGCGCTGATCGGTGGACGGACGAAAGACAGAAATGTATATATGTTGCTGTTCCTTGCCTCGTTTCTGTTTTGTTTTCCCAACTGGGAGGAGATCACTGATCTAAAAAAAAGACTGGATCGAGCAACCAGCGCTTTGTTGTGAAGCACCATTGAAAACAGCCGGCGCCATGACAGTGTGACCCAAACGAGCTGTGGAATGACTTGGGGCTTAGTAAAATATTACTATAAATTTCGCAACGAAATCTTCCGCTTTACATGAACGAAGGTAAGTTTCTATCAAGAAAGCAGTTTTGTTTTGTTTATTTTCTAACCAAACTGATAAACTAGAGATATTTCTAGTGAATAACCCTTTGGCGACTCAATCAGCGAAACAGAGAAATTTGATTTTATTCGTTTACTTTTAGATATGTTAAATAGATTGAGGCGGCCTAAAGCGATTTTAACTTGGGTGCTAAAAACCAAAACATGCTTATTCACCTTTGGAAAATATGGGGATTTAATTGTTGCAAATCTTACCGTGTGTGTGCATAGGCAGATAACCAACCTAGTAGATTTGGTGGTTTTTAAAAAAACCGTTTAATTTGGGCACCAGTTAAAGACAAATGTCTACTGGTGCTTGAACAAGACAAGCTTGCTCAGTTTCTTTCGAATTTTTGGCCCAGATGCTTCTTGATTTTTTGACTTTCCCAGATGGTGGAACCGTATCTTGCAATAACACTTGATGATTCCTGAAATTAAAGCAAAGACATGGCTATCTCCAACTGAGCATTCAAGCATGTGATCGTCTAGTTCTCTGAAAACTTTTGAAATATCAAGGTCTTGCAGAACAGACAAAGCAATGGCATCTGGAATTCCTTTCTGAACTGGTAGGTTCCCTTTTGTTGTTGCAAGCATTCTTTGGAATCGGCGCTCTGTTTCATTGCATATTAAAATTGTGCTGGCTGAAGCTTTAAAGAGACCACCCCTGTCTTTCATTTTCATGAAATTAGTTGGTGGGTTGCCAGAGATGGAACCAAGTGCATCACAACATGTCATGCAAGCATTCAATTTCTTAACCATCTTGACAACATAACCAGCTATGTATGAAATTGCAGCCTCTTTGTATTCTGACAACAATGCCATATTTGGTGTGTCACTGTAGTCATGGTCTTCTTGCAATGTAGGTCTTTCAGTAAGATCATATTTCTTTATAAGTGCCACATTTGTTAGTGAAAGCTGTTGTCCTGATACTGTGCATGTGTCACCAACTACATACAGTATGCTTGTTTTGTCCTGCTCATCACAGTTCCCACGACCTCCTTGTATGGCACTTCTCATTAGCAGCCTTTTATATGCTGCAGTGAATTGCTCTGTAGTTGGATTGTTGTTACAACCTCCAGCAGAACGAATAGCTCCAAAAAATAACTCTAAATGATCTTGGCTGAACTTGTACATCAGAAGGTATTTTAATGGTGCAGCTGCATCTTCAACCAGTGTCTTGAATAACATTTGTGTGCTCCTGATTGCAACTAGAAATCCTATAAAGCCAGTTTTCCTTTGTGTCTCATACATATGCTTACCTGTTGTATTTTTTAGACCACAAATGTAATCAAAGGCTTCTTCAAGAAATTGGTTCCAATAATCCTTGTTGTTGAATCTAAGAGCTGATTTGAAACCCTTGGCAAGAGGACTCCTGGAGTTGAGCACATCAAAAAGCCTATCAAAAACTCGAATAAACTTGACAGTGGCTGAGGAACCCTGAAATTGTTGCAGCTTGAGAACATTGGCACAATATTCAATAGCATCAGCAACACTAGAGCTAAACGTCTGTGCCGCAAGATTTACTTTCATTTTTTGTTGTCTCCAATGGATATGTGATGCCTTGAGTTTGTTACCAAGTCTTAAACCCTCTGACTCCTGTAGCTTGTGAAGAGCCTCTACATATTGCCATGAGATTTTGTTGTTGTTGTGATCAACAAGAATGCCACCCTCAGCAAGGGTGTTACGAACAAGCTTAAGCATATGGCAAACATCTAAGAATATGGTGACCTCATGTTGAGAATCTATGGGGTGGGGGAAACTTGGTCGCAAAGATGCAGGAACAAAACTGGCACCAAGCTCTGCTGCCATTTTGAAATGACAGGATGGACCATCAAATGTTACAGAGACAACACAAGCACCAGTATCCCACAACCTCTGGAGACATACATTAACAAGATTAGCACGTTCACTGCCACTTAGCCCATCAACAAAAAAATAGCCACAAGGAACTTTCCAGTGCCCATTGACACAAACAGCCATCAAAACCAATGCATCTTTCGCCAAAGGAGCAGTGTCATCTAGCTCAGCACCATTACCCAAGTCAACATATCCTGAGTAATTGGTACCATTCCATGTAACCTGTTTCCTAATTGACATCTCATCCAGCATTAAAGCAATTACTACCCTATTGCCCTTAACTGCTGCTGTTTCAACCTTTGCTTTTATAGCATCAAACGCAGGCTTAGTAAATCCTGGCTGTGCTGGAATTTTGCCATACCATCTTCGAATTTGAGCTTGGTGTGGGAGGGCAAGGTTAAATGCTTTCCTTACAAACTCGTAAGCCTTGGCAGAATAAAATTGCAAAGTCAAAGCAAATGATTGCAATTGGGCTGGATACTTGCACCCTCTCCTGTTTTTGCCAGAAAGAATCCTCTTCATCAATGCAAGCTGGACACCAGAAAGAGACTGTTTCAGTTGCTCTTCACAGTTTTCAGAGATGAAATTCCTCTTCCTGAGCTCCTTGATAACAGCCTTCAAAGACTTTGTTTTTGCTGCCAGACGTCTAGACTTTTGTTTGGCTACTTTCAACCTTTTGCGAAGCTTTTCAATTTCTTTTTGCTTTTTATGAAGTTCATGGTTCAGCTTCCTTGGTGACTTGACACAATAATTGCCATGATCATTTTTAAAAAATTGCTGTATTGTTGGCAAACAAATGTCATTCCCATTTTGTGGCTCTTGCAGTTGACTGCATTCTGGCTCAGGTGTTTGAAGAGAACGATTTGGTGGTTTTCTTGCCTTTGTAACCTATAGGATAGAGAGTATTGCTAAATGTTAATTATTTGTATCTAGCAAATATCATTATGGTATATTTAGTTTCATGGTAAAACCTGGTATTGATAATCTTCATTGATCTTAAAAATAAACTTGGATTCGCAAAATTTATTCATTACTGCCACTGTTTGATAATATATTAGCACACAAATATTTGCATTTAGCTGAAATTTTCACTGTTTGATGATATATTAGATCAAAATTTTTGAAGAACCAAGATGAGTCTTACATCTTATTGTAGAAAACTAAATTAAATGAAATACAATTGCCTTCTTAAGATGTTTTGGAAACTTTTTGAATCGTGTTGGCACAGCATTTGGTTTCAACTTTGTGTTCTGCTCATTCCTGTCCATGTATTCTTCACTGAAATGATCAGAGCAGATTCTTGAATATTTGGAGGGCTTCCAGTCGTCTCGATGCATGCTAACAAGCCACTGCCTTTTCCTTTCATCATCAATTGGAAATCTGTTTTAAAAATATAAAATAGAATATTTTCAAGAAAAGTGGGGAAAAGTGTTTTTAAAAGTGCAGAAGGCCCTGCCCCTCCACTTGATGTGAGATATTTTGTCCAAACCTGATAACCAACTGTTCTTCATTCATGTTTTTAAGACTTAGTTAAAAAAAGTTTTTTAAACAACCAACGCAAAGGCCATGATACAACTTTTTGTTTGGGGAAGAGCCAGCCCTGATAAATAAGTGTCATAACAGCCATGTTACAAAATAAAAGTAATTTACTTATGCTACTTAAGTTTTTTTTAGGGGGGGGGGCAAGGCCTTTACCAGATAGTGCCAAGTCACTATGCAGAACCGCCAATATAAGGATTAATTTATAGAGAAGCAGTAAAATACAAACTTACGAATGAAATGTTCGCGGAAATTGCCTCTTAAGTGTACTTTCTTCGTCATTACTCCCTTCGCTGTCACTTCGATTGACTAAATCTCCGTCGGCTTTTCTTTTTCTCCGTTTGTTACAGCCAAAAGCGCAGCACTGTGTACCTCTACTCGCCATTGCAACGTACTTACTACAATTGATTTTCCCGCGTTTTGGGTCACACTGTCATGGCGCCGATCTGAATTAATTGGCTTCAACAAAGACTTGGCGAGAACAATAGGTTGCTCTATCCAGTCTTTTTTTTAGATCAGTGGAGGAGATTGAAAAAAAGATGGGGGAAAAGACCATGAATTAAAAAACCAACCTAGGGCAAAAAGTAGCAATAAAAGTGCGACCTAAAGAAAATTTCCAGATTTGCCCGACAGATACACTGGCAGCCATAAATTTGCCCGACAAAATCTGCTTTTTCGAAGATTGGGGGGGTGCAGCACCCCCCATACCCCCCCAGTAGTTTCGCCCCTGGGTCCCACACGTATATCCTTAGTAGGCTGTGGATATCGTGTTACCTAAGCTATTTGCTAATCACCTTGTGGTATTTTCTAGGTGGTCTTTTCCTGGCATATTTCTTTAAGTACAGTGATGCAGCTAGGGTCATGTCATATTTTGCAGCAAGACTCACGCGTTGTTTGCACGCGTTTTTTCCCCTCCCATCCCTGTCCCCTTGTACTCACTTCTCCTCCTGCTTATATCCCGTCATATACTTCCTTCTGCCTTCTCCTGTCTCACTTCTTCTCACACAGTCATTCGATTGTGTGACAGGTGTATCAGTCTGATTATCGGGGTAAAAAACTGAGGCAGTTTTTTCCCTGGAATCAAACACCGACCATAAAATTGCGTCATTGCTCAGGCAAGACAAGGGCTGATGCACCAAAAGCCCAAAATGTTTTTCCTGAGATTAGGGTGTTGTTTATCATAACTAAGGGGCCCCCGCGATGGAATTAAGTGCTGTTGATAGCTTTTCTTTGGTTTGAATAGAAAGGAATTTTTATTGCTGTTTTTTGTTTACCCTTCGTTTTGTTGTTTTTTTTGCTGTTGAGTCTTGTGGGGTGGAGTATTTTTTGAACGCCGAAATCGAAAGAAGCTGGAAATTATCGGAAGAACTGCAATAACGGACTTATATGGAATTAACTCGCGTATTTATGGATTGATCAAAGGACTATCGAACCTACGAAGGAACGTACATAATATCGAAGACTTCAGGTGAAGAACTTCCAGTTTAATTCTCGACCTATTTCTAAATTTATGATTACTACGAACCTACTCTAAAGATATCGATGCTTGGCTCAAGGTTTCTGAATTGATGGCTTATTTGTATTTATTATTCTTTGAGATTTGAGATTGATTTAGTTTAGTGATTAGTATTCTCGTTTGATTTATTCATATTTGATTATTATACAGTCCTCTAGTCGTTTATAATGGAATTATGAATCTCTTGAATCAATTTCGAACCCCTCTGGGTTATATCTAGCCTGCCAGCCCTTCGGCTCGATTTTGAACCTATGCAGGTTAAGTTACAAAATTTACGTACAACACCCGCGTGGGTCATGTGACATGCTATTGTCGTTCGCAATCTTTCCAAGCTCAAAGCCAACAATTTTCCAGGCCAAAACCGCAATCCCAGTCAAAGCAATATGCCACTGGTATCGTTCATGGAAATTTAAACAGGTCAGGACCTTCCCACTGGGGTCAGTGAAGGTCCCTTCAAACAACTCTGGTGGAAACCCCAATTTATCTAATTTTGATAGGGATATTGACTTACAGAAATGGACTGCACAGCGAAAACAGATGTCGAATATTTCTTGGGAAAAGGTAGACAATGCGATTAAGAAAAATGACACTGTTTCTTTTGATGTTATTAACCTGCATCAAAACATTCTACTGACGATAAAAATGTGGAATTAACTCAACGAATTCCTTCGATTTCGTTAACTAGCTACGATTGTCAATCAACACCATCAAACGTATCTATTTGGGGGGTCGTGTAAAACCACTGAGTTTACGAGGGTTTTACAGGCTTGTGTTCGCAGATTCGGCAGTAAAAGAAAGTACAAAATTCAATAAGCGTGTTCTGATTTCTTGGCTCGACGGTTCTTATAGTTTCATCTAATTCAACAACGACTAAACGGGTCACTTCGGCAAAACTGGTATGCTTCAAACTTCTTGAAATAACAACGGCTATCCGAACATCTGAAATCACGTCTAAACCTTAGCGACTTAATTAAACGACTGAATTACTCACAAAAGCCAACGAATATTTTACTCAACAGCAATTAAGATAATTAGGACAGTTATACAAAACAGAACAAAGGAGCTGATCACAAGACAGGATGTTACATGGAAATAGGCCAAGATGCGAACAAAAGTCAAGCACGCAAATGAAATTCAAACAGCAAACAAGCAAAAGTTTCTTTAACAAAATTCTGTCCTTTTACATAACTCTCCCCTTCAAGGACAAGCGTCCTCGCTTGCTTCAAGTGACTCCATTCCAAAATTGTTTGGTACCGCTTGGCGTGCTATGTTTCCTGACAATCTTGTTTGCTTCCCCTGCTCTTTGGTAATAGCTGCCTCCCCTATTTGCATCTCCTTTATAAATCGACTGTTCTGGTATGACACAATCTTCCTGTTCATTGGGTGCGATTTCGTTATTTTCAAATTCAAACCTTTTTTGTCCCCTATCTTGTCTCGCAACATTTTCCCTTTTTCTGTGCATTATCTCTTCTACTTGACGTAAAATACATTTCAAGTTTTCAATTAGTTTGCAGATGTGCTGGAATTCTTCCTCAAATTGTGCGTCGTTATATCGGCTAAATTTTGTAGAAAACCAACGAGGAAATCCATTCGTGCGATAAGCTTTTGGTGGATGAATAAACGGGCGACTGCGACAGTACTTGACAACATGTCCAACCATTTTACAGTAGTTGCAGACTGGACGACCGTCTGTTGCACGCAAATATAGCAAGTCTTTTCTACGATTAAAATTCGACATATTTCTTCTAAAATACCAGCTTTCTTTTTTACCAATTTCTCCGGTCACGTCGTGGTCACCAATGTAAAACCACTGAGTTTACGAGGGTTTTACAGGCTTGTGTTCGCAGATTCGGCAGTAAAAGAAAGTACAAAATTCAATAAGCGTGTTCTGATTTCTTGGCTCGACGGTTCTTATAGTTTCATCTAATTCAACAACGACTAAACGGGTCACTTCGGCAAAACTGGTATGCTTCAAACTTCTTGAAATAACAACGGCTATCCGAACATCTGAAATCACGTCTAAACCTTAGCGACTTAATTAAACGACTGAATTACTCACAAAAGCCAACGAATATTTTACTCAACAGCAATTAAGATAATTAGGACAGTTATACAAAACAGAACAAAGGAGCTGATCACAAGACAGGATGCACATGGAAATAGGCCAAGATGCGAACAAAAGTCAAGCACGCAAATGAAATTCAAACAGCAAACAAGCAAAAGTTTCTTTAACAAAATTCTGTCCTTTTACAGTCGTTGAAAAACAGTCATTTAAAGTTTTGGTTGATACTGGTGCGGCAGTTACTGTTGTGAGCGAGAAATTTTATAATGAAATTCTACGCGCTCGGCATGCTTTAATTACGGAGGGAGGACTTGATAGTATTCGGACTGCTAATGGCAGCAGCGTTCCTGTTCGAGGGACTGTTACTTTCCCGTTGATTCTTGGACATAATTCTTATTCATGCAGCGCTCAGTTGTAGTCGATCTTTCATATGACATTGTTATTGGGAGAGATTTTTTACATGAATTTTCGGCCGTTATTGATGTTCGTGGAGAACTTTTCACATTTAAGGGATGCAATACCGTTTCATTTGCTTTTGCTAACACACCCCCGGTCGTCACAATTATTACGGTTGCGAAAACTTTTGTAATAGATGCTCAAAGCGAAATCATAATTCCAGCTAATTTAGAAACCTGTCATCAACCACTTGTTGTGGGTCTTATTGAAGCTTTGCCAAAACTTTCTGATCGCTATAATCTTCATGGTGCCTGTGCACTGTGCTGCCCAGGTGAATGGTGAGGTATCTTTTCGTTTGCTGAACCCTTCGGACACGCCTGTTATTTTATACAAAGGCTCTGTCATTGGTAAATTTGAACAAGTAAAGTCACCTGACGATATTGTTGCGTTAATTTCCGATAACGAGTTTTCCACAAAGGAAGCTTCTTTACAGAGTCAATTTAGCCCGCAGTATTTTGCGACTCCTGAGCCTATTAAAGATCTATATATGCAGTTTAAATCTTTGCCTAGCCCTACACTAACAGTTGCAGAAAACGTTCAACTTGTTGAATTCTTGAAAAGTTATTCTGATATTTTTGCGTCGTCCTCCTTAGATCTAGGACATACACAAATAATCGAACATGAAATAGACACTGGTGATGCTAGGCCTACCAAACAACAACCATACAGAGTTTCTAATACACAAAGAGCGGAAATCGACCGTCACATTTCTAATATGCTTGAACAAAACATTATTAGTGTGTCAACAAGCCCTTGGAGCTCTCCTGTAGTATTAGTTAAGAAGAAAGATGGTACCACTCGTTTTTGCGTGGACTATAGGAAGCTTAATGCTGTTACGCGTAAGGATAGTTATCCTCAGCCTCGTATTGATGATGCTCTTGACGCTCTCGCAGGTTCTCAATTTTTTTCAACGCTAGATCTTCAATCTGGTTATCACCAGGTTGCTATGCATCCAAATTCTAAGGAGAAAACTGCCTTCATATCTCATTCAGGGTTATACGAATTCAATGTTCTCAGTTTTGGGCTAACAAATGCTCCACCTAATTTTCAGCGCTTGATGGGTAAAGTCTTACACGGGCTTGATTGGAAGATATGCTTTATCTATATCGACGATATAATAATATTTTCTTCAACATTCGATGAACATATTGAACGTTTAAACCTTGTTTTTGATCGTTTGCGCAAAGCTAATCTAAAATTAAAGCCTTCGAAATGTCGCTTTGCTAGCAGGTCGGTTGACTTTCTTGGATTTGTTGTGTCGTCAGATGGAATATTGCCTGACCCAGATAAACTCATTGCCGTAAAGTCTTTTCCAGTGCCTAAATGTGTTAAGGACGTCCGTAGTTTTCTTGGCCTATGCAACTATTACCGCCGTTTTGTTAAAGGTTTTGCGGCTATTGCTTCTCCACTCAATCGTTTAACGCATGAAAAAACTGTTTTCCATTGGACTGCTGAATGTCAGCAAGCTTTCGAAGATTTGAAATTTCGTTTGTGCTCTCCTCCAATTTTGCAATACCCAAATTTTGCAGAACCATTCCATTTGTATACAGACGCTAGTCAATCAGCTTTAGGATACGTTCTTGGTCAAGTCATACATGGGAAGGAACACGTTATTGCATATGGTGGACGTGAACTTAGCAGTGCAGAAAAACGGTACAGCACTACTGAGAGGGAAGCTCTTGCTGTTGTTAACGGGATAAAGAGGTACCAGCCTTATTTGTCCGCTAATCATTTTTATGTACATACAGATCACGGTAGCCTTTCTTGGCTTATGAATGTCAAGGATCCAACTGGTCGCTTAGCTCGTCGGGCACTACAGCTTCAGCAATATGATTTTGAAATTGTCCAGGACGCTTGAACGGTAATGCTGACGCTCTTTCTCGTCGTCTTTATGATGCTCCTTTGTCTTCTGTTGAAAAGGGTCGCATGCTTTCTGTGTCTGTTGCTGTTCTTGTTCCACCTTGCCCACCTGCAGAGTCACTCAATTTTCTGCAGCGTCAGGATAAAGATCTTGCTATGATTATTGCATATCTCGAAACTTCGCAATTGCCTTCAAGTGACACGCAAGCTCGCAATTTGCTGCTTACTATTGATTCGTATTATCTTGATGAACGAGGCCTTCTTTGCCATTGGTGGACACCTGGCAAACGCCATGTGCATTCTCTTGTCTCGCAGTTGGTGATTCCCACTTCTCTACGACACGATGTTCTCGTTGCATGTCACTATGATCCATCTGCTGGCCATTTAAGTACTGTCAAAACGTATGAGAAAGTTAGAAGTCGATATTATTGGCATGGCATGTACAAAGACTTTGAGCATTGGTGCCACTCCTGTGTCGATTGCGCCATGAAGAAAATTCCGCGCAGTGTTAAAGCGCGTCTTTTGCCTATACCAGTTGAAGGAGCTTTTGATCGCGTTGCCATGGATATTTTGGGTCCTTTTCCGGCTACACATGATGGTAATCGGTACATAATCGTGTTCTCCGATTATTATACAAGGTGGCCTGAAGCTTTTGCTTTACTATCTATCGAGGTTTCTCGAATAGCCAACCTGCTTGTCGACGAAATCCTTGCTCGTCATGGTGCTCCTCGAACTCTCTTGTCGGATAGAGGTTCCAATTTTTTAGCAGCCGTCGTTAAAGAAACTTGCAGACTAATGAACACGCGTCGCACGCATACTACAGCCTACCACCCACAAACTGATGGCTTGGTTGAGCGTTTCAACGGTACTCTCGCTGAAGGCCTTTCCATGTATGTGAGCAGTAACCAAAAAGACTGGGACAAGCATTCGCCGATGATTCTCTTCGCGTACCGTGTGTCACCACACGCAACCACCCACGAATCACCATTCTATCTGATATATGGTCGCGAGCCACGTCTCCCGATTGATGCAGCTTTATTGTTTCATTTCCGGAAAACCTTTCTTCGTCTGTGGCAGAACACCGTGCTCGGATCGTGCAGAAACTAGAAGATGCTCAGCACATTATTTCGTCAAACACGCAACTTGCTCAGCAGCGTATGAAGGAGCAGCATGATAAACGTAGTCGTCCTGTACTTTATGAAGTCGGCCAACGCGTATGGGTTTACCGCCTAAACAACGAAAAGGCTTATCAAAAAAGCTACTGCATAATTATCACGACCCATACCGTATCGTTTCGAAATTGTCTCCTGCTCACTTCAAGCTTCGCACGCTCGATAATCGTGTTGTCTCCGTACCCGTGCACGCCAATCGTTTAAAACCGTACTGCGACCCAGCTGATCGTCCGCTTGATGCTCCAGTTGAAAATTTGCGTGAGACTTCGGATTTGTGCGACTCACCGGACGGTTTTTGCTCTCCTGAGCCCGCAGAAGTCGTTAACGTGCCTCGACAATCGCCCGTCACTGTGACTTCGGAAGGGGAACCTGACATTACACGCCCAGAAGACACCTGGACACCAGATATGATTCGAAACTTTGTCCCTGACGCCAACCCGGAGGTATGATCTTATGGGGGGAGGTATGTTACGCAATGGAGGCGCGTTACGCTGGAAGTGACCTTTGACTTGACACGTTTTAATCATTTCATTTTAATGTGTTCGCTTCTTGCTGCTTTGCTGCTTATTTGGTAATTTTTAACAGTTCTGTTGATATTTGATCCTTGTCTTAATATTCATTGGTTAATTTTATGTGTATCGTCATTTTAGGACACTAATTGGACATTAGCTTAATCCGATTATACAATCATATCTAGCGTGCCAGCTTTAGGGTGGAGTCAGTCTTGAGGGGCCAGCCGCTACGAGAGCAACTTTTATAGTGAAAGAGATTTGACGTTTTTGTCGAAGTAGAGGTCCAGAAACACTTGCCGCGCCCAAGGTTCATACTCGAGTCCAAAATCCTTCAAGCATCCGCTTTAAAGCTCGCAAAGATAATCTCAAGGCCATGAGCTATGTTACTTGTTATAATTCAGTGATTTACTGTTTAATCTCTTGATGTTACTGGTTTTTTACCGAAGAACTCGCAATTCTTTAACCTTTTTCTGCTAGTTTAAGCAAAAAGGTTAATAATATAATGTTCCAAAAATGAAAATCAAAAGCGAAGGAATATGCTGAGAGTCAACACATGAACACATGGACATTGCTATGGACTAAAAAACCTTTCAGAAATGAGTAACTCCTAAAACTTTGCGCAGACAAATCAGGTTCCCAATTTTTTTGTGTAGTTATCAGCGACGAAGAAATTGTCCCCAATTCAGAATAAGAAATGGCAGCTTCGACTTTTCATGCAGCTCGAATAGGCCCTATAATAGGCCCTATAATAGGGAAATTGTATAAAGACAACAGGCCTGAATTGGCCTTAATCCACCATAATTGATAGGCTTTAAAATGTTAAATTTTACCTGCTGATAGAGTTTAATTTAAACAATTTTTTGGTGGTACAAAACTTTAGAGTGGCAATGTTTGCTTTATCAAAGCCATGTTAGTGTCTAATTTATTAACATTGATAAATAAACGATGAATTATCATTTAAAACAAAATGCGTGTGAATTTTATGGTATTTCGCAAGAGCAAAATACGTCTAAATATGAGCTACAATCGAAAACAGCCAAGAAAGAGCAAAATTGAGCGGTAGAGATCCTTTATAATAGTTGTTACAACGCATTCGTGAACTAAAGTATAGTTTTAAATGTTGTTTGTATAGACTATACACTATTTTGTTTGCCAATAGCCGATTCATTACTAAGGAAGGTGTTACCAGTCGAAATTGGTAAAAAGTTGCAATGCATGAAAATTCAAGAAACGGCTCTCGCACTATGTTTGTCTCAATAAAAGCCAATCGGCACAAGTCTTCAACTTATGAATTTTTTTTACTATTTTCTTCACAGCTCTTTGCTTTCTCATCAAGAACATCCCTGCACACAGCATCATGCTCTTCCGTGCTCATCAGATACCCACAGTCCATTAAGCATTGTCTTCAAGGCGATTCAACATCTCCTTTTTGGTTTTGGTTTTCATTTTCAACGTGAAGCCAGGGGAAACTGGTTATGCTGTAGTCAATGATTGCTTTCATAGGCGCCGAAAGGGTGTGTCTACTTGTATGGAAGTAAAGCTATTTGAAGGAAGTTGCAGAGATACAACATAAATAGAGTATCCGACATATAACGGAATATGTTTTTCTGTAATGTGGGAAAGGACCTAAGTGATAAAATCCCTAACAAAGAGAATTCTCTTTTAACATTGAAATATTTGCGTTTGTACCTATGAACCCCAAAAATGTGACAAAAGCATACAAAAACTTAAATTAAATGGCTTTGGTACAGATTTTATCTCTGTTCTTTTTCAAGGTTGGCATTGAATTATTCGCTTGCGCAGCTGTTCAACTTGTCTCTTTCAACCGGTCGCTTTCTGGACAGCTATAAAATCGCCAGTATAGCTCCTATCCACAAAAAAGTCCCAAGGATGACAGATCGAACTGTAGACCCATGTCATTTTTTTCGGCCATTTCCCGTTTGTTTGAAAAACTGGTTTATGGCCAGTTATATTCCTATTTCGATAGAAATCAACTGATATTCTGTTAGCAGTCTGGTTTCCGGAACCTTCACTCGGTATTAACATGTCTTCTTAGATGCACGAATGATTGGTACATGAACAGTGATAGGGGTGAATATACGGCCGCCCTTTTTATTGATCTCAAAGAAGGTTTGACACCGTAAATCACGAAATTTTGCTGACAAAACTAAATTTTTACGGTCTAGAAGGGACGGTATTCAATAGGTTTAAGTCTTATCTAGAAAACAGGCATCAATATTGCAAAGTAAACGGATAGGTTTCTAAAACAGAGGTGGTAGATTGCGGTGTACCACAAGGGTCATGCCTAGGACCATTTCTCTTCTTAGTGTACACCAACGATCTCCCAAATTGACTCGAAAAATCAAATGTGTCAATGTACGCCGTTTATGTAATGAATCAAGCCACTAATGCTGATTTAACAGCTTTGAAGGGTTGGCTAGAAGGCAACAAATTTTCGTTAAACGTTGCAAAAACTGAAGCAATGATAATCGGAAGCAACAAAAAGCTACGCAAGATAGACACTCCTCACGCCCATAAGCCGCAGTTTAGAATAGATTCTGAAGATGTCAAACTTGTAAGTGATGTAAAATACCTCGGAGTTCTTGTGGATCAAGAACTCAAATGGACGAATCATTTAACCAATGTCACAAAAAAATCTCCAGGTGTATTGGCATTCTTCGTTATGCACAACAAGATCTTCCGCAACGCCTGCTACAATTGAAACAATGTATAGAAGCCTAATAGAGCTCTATTTCAGATACTCAGCCTCGTATTGATGATGCTCTTGACGCTCTCGCAGGTTCTCAATTTTTTTCAACGCTAGATCTTCAATCTGGTTATCACCAGGTTGCTATGCATCCAAATTCTAAGGAGAAAACTGCCTTCATATCTCATTCAGGGTTATACGAATTCAATGTTCTCAGTTTTGGGCTAACAAATGCTCCACCTAATTTTCAGCGCTTGATGGGTAAAGTCTTACACGGGCTTGATTGGAAGATATGCTTTATCTATATCGACGATATAATAATATTTTCTTCAACATTCGATGAACATATTGAACGTTTAAACCTTGTTTTTGATCGTTTGCGCAAAGCTAATCTAAAATTAAAGCCTTCGAAATGTCGCTTTGCTAGCAGGTCGGTTGACTTTCTTGGATTTGTTGTGTCGTCAGATGGAATATTGCCTGACCCAGATAAACTCATTGCCGTAAAGTCTTTTCCAGTGCCTAAATGTGTTAAGGACGTCCGTAGTTTTCTTGGCCTATGCAACTATTACCGCCGTTTTGTTAAAGGTTTTGCGGCTATTGCTTCTCCACTCAATCGTTTAACGCATGAAAAAACTGTTTTCCATTGGACTGCTGAATGTCAGCAAGCTTTCGAAGATTTGAAATTTCGTTTGTGCTCTCCTCCAATTTTGCAATACCCAAATTTTGCAGAACCATTCCATTTGTATACAGACGCTAGTCAATCAGCTTTAGGATACGTTCTTGGTCAAGTCATACATGGGAAGGAACACGTTATTGCATATGGTGGACGTGAACTTAGCAGTGCAGAAAAACGGTACAGCACTACTGAGAGGGAAGCTCTTGCTGTTGTTAACGGGATAAAGAGGTACCAGCCTTATTTGTCCGCTAATCATTTTTATGTACATACAGATCACGGTAGCCTTTCTTGGCTTATGAATGTCAAGGATCCAACTGGTCGCTTAGCTCGTCGGGCACTACAGCTTCAGCAATATGATTTTGAAATTGTCCAGGACGCTTGAACGGTAATGCTGACGCTCTTTCTCGTCGTCTTTATGATGCTCCTTTGTCTTCTGTTGAAAAGGGTCGCATGCTTTCTGTGTCTGTTGCTGTTCTTGTTCCACCTTGCCCACCTGCAGAGTCACTCAATTTTCTGCAGCGTCAGGATAAAGATCTTGCTATGATTATTGCATATCTCGAAACTTCGCAATTGCCTTCAAGTGACACGCAAGCTCGCAATTTGCTGCTTACTATTGATTCGTATTATCTTGATGAACGAGGCCTTCTTTGCCATTGGTGGACACCTGGCAAACGCCATGTGCATTCTCTTGTCTCGCAGTTGGTGATTCCCACTTCTCTACGACACGATGTTCTCGTTGCATGTCACTATGATCCATCTGCTGGCCATTTAAGTACTGTCAAAACGTATGAGAAAGTTAGAAGTCGATATTATTGGCATGGCATGTACAAAGACTTTGAGCATTGGTGCCACTCCTGTGTCGATTGCGCCATGAAGAAAATTCCTATAATAGGCCCTATAATAGGGAAATTGTATAAAGACAACAGGCCTGAATTGGCCTTAATCCACCATAATTGATAGGCTTTAAAATGTTAAATTTTACCTGCTGATAGAGTTTAATTTAAACAATTTTTTGGTGGTACAAAACTTTAGAGTGGCAATGTTTGCTTTATCAAAGCCATGTTAGTGTCTAATTTATTAACATTGATAAATAAACGATGAATTATCATTTAAAACAAAATGCGTGTGAATTTTATGGTATTTCGCAAGAGCAAAATACGTCTAAATATGAGCTACAATCGAAAACAGCCAAGAAAGAGCAAAATTGAGCGGTAGAGATCCTTTATAATAGTTGTTACAACGCATTCGTGAACTAAAGTATAGTTTTAAATGTTGTTTGTATAGACTATACACTATTTTGTTTGCCAATAGCCGATTCATTACTAAGGAAGGTGTTACCAGTCGAAATTGGTAAAAAGTTGCAATGCATGAAAATTCAAGAAACGGCTCTCGCACTATGTTTGTCTCAATAAAAGCCAATCGGCACAAGTCTTCAACTTATGAATTTTTTTTACTATTTTCTTCACAGCTCTTTGCTTTCTCATCAAGAACATCCCTGCACACAGCATCATGCTCTTCCGTGCTCATCAGATACCCACAGTCCATTAAGCATTGTCTTCAAGGCGATTCAACATCTCCTTTTTGGTTTTGGTTTTCATTTTCAACGTGAAGCCAGGGGAAACTGGTTATGCTGTAGTCAATGATTGCTTTCATAGGCGCCGAAAGGGTGTGTCTACTTGTATGGAAGTAAAGCTATTTGAAGGAAGTTGCAGAGATACAACATAAATAGAGTATCCGACATATAACGGAATATGTTTTTCTGTAATGTGGGAAAGGACCTAAGTGATAAAATCCCTAACAAAGAGAATTCTCTTTTAACATTGAAATATTTGCGTTTGTACCTATGAACCCCAAAAATGTGACAAAAGCATACAAAAACTTAAATTAAATGGCTTTGGTACAGATTTTATCTCTGTTCTTTTTCAAGGTTGGCATTGAATTATTCGCTTGCGCAGCTGTTCAACTTGTCTCTTTCAACCGGTCGCTTTCTGGACAGCTATAAAATCGCCAGTATAGCTCCTATCCACAAAAAAGTCCCAAGGATGACAGATCGAACTGTAGACCCATGTCATTTTTTTCGGCCATTTCCCGTTTGTTTGAAAAACTGGTTTATGGCCAGTTATATTCCTATTTCGATAGAAATCAACTGATATTCTGTTAGCAGTCTGGTTTCCGGAACCTTCACTCGGTATTAACATGTCTTCTTAGATGCACGAATGATTGGTACATGAACAGTGATAGGGGTGAATATACGGCCGCCCTTTTTATTGATCTCAAAGAAGGTTTGACACCGTAAATCACGAAATTTTGCTGACAAAACTAAATTTTTACGGTCTAGAAGGGACGGTATTCAATAGGTTTAAGTCTTATCTAGAAAACAGGCATCAATATTGCAAAGTAAACGGATAGGTTTCTAAAACAGAGGTGGTAGATTGCGGTGTACCACAAGGGTCATGCCTAGGACCATTTCTCTTCTTAGTGTACACCAACGATCTCCCAAATTGACTCGAAAAATCAAATGTGTCAATGTACGCCGTTTATGTAATGAATCAAGCCACTAATGCTGATTTAACAGCTTTGAAGGGTTGGCTAGAAGGCAACAAATTTTCGTTAAACGTTGCAAAAACTGAAGCAATGATAATCGGAAGCAACAAAAAGCTACGCAAGATAGACACTCCTCACGCCCATAAGCCGCAGTTTAGAATAGATTCTGAAGATGTCAAACTTGTAAGTGATGTAAAATACCTCGGAGTTCTTGTGGATCAAGAACTCAAATGGACGAATCATTTAACCAATGTCACAAAAAAATCTCCAGGTGTATTGGCATTCTTCGTTATGCACAACAAGATCTTCCGCAACGCCTGCTACAATTGAAACAATGTATAGAAGCCTAATAGAGCTCTATTTCAGATACTGCTGCGTGTTTTGGGGTAATGCTGGTTTATCAATTATAGGAAAATTGCGAAAACTGCAAAATCAAGCGGCAAAATTGATCACTAAAACAGCCCATTCGATGCTTCGCCACTCCCAGTCGTGCACTTGGATGGTCCACAGTAAGGAAAATAATTGATCTTGAATCTGCTAGGATTGCAAACAAATGCCTGAATGGTGATGCACTGTCCTATATGATATGTTTACTAAAGTCAACAGGTTCTCTCAGAACTTCGGATTATGACCTAAGAGTCCCTCTTCTGAGAATGACCACAGGACAAAGATGCTTCTCTTACCAGTGTGCGAAACTTTAGAATGGTTTTTTCTAAAATGTCCAAAAATACGTCAACTTTAAAGAATTTTGTGAAAGCGATAAAAAATTAATAAACTGTTCACGAAAAACCAATCATACCATCCTTTTCCTTTATTATTAATGTATGTATAAGAAATTTCTTTTAACGATTGTAATTACATTATGGAATAGTTTAATTTTTTAAAGTTAATTTTAACTAAATATTTGTTTGTATATTTTAGCATGGCCCCCTGTAAATCAGTCCTCGACTGAGAGGCTACCATGGGTCAGTCCTCGACTGAGAGGCTACCAGGGGTCAGTCCTCCACTGAGAGGCTACCATGGGTCAGTCCTCGACTGAGAGGCTACCATGGGTAATAAAGATAAAATGAAGTGAAAAATGAAATGAACGGAGTATTGAATGAACGGAGCTCTGAAGATATTCAAAACTTTCAGAGTCATGTTAAATGACATTTAGTATCTTATCTTATTCTACTCCAATCAAATAAATGTGGCTATGAAAAAAGCAAGCATTTGAGTATACTGAAGTTTTTGTCTGACACTCTTTAGAGTATAAAACGTCAGATCATATATTGAAAACTCCACGCTAGGAAATATACATACCCAATTGTGGATCGAAATAGGCCAATCAGAAACGCGAGCACATGATTGTTGAAGTTGCCCAATCAGTGCCGCTTGCCTATTGAGAATGCTACCAATGGAGTCCTAAGGTGAAAACGAACTCCTTTTGTCTACAAAATAGCGGTTTTTTCGTGCTTATGTGGATAGATTCCAAACCTGCTAAATAAAACGACGATCGGGCTTTACCAATAATCCGAAACATGTCACATTATAACTTTTTTTCGCAATTCTGGGTTTTCCAGTAAATGGTGCCCGCTACAGTGGCGGTTTTTCATAAAATTTCAAGGGGGGCAACAGTGTTGAATTTTGCCGACTGCTACATGGAAAATGTTGTGGCTCATAGTAAATGGTGTGGCTCAAATTAGTTTGAGCTATTTCCAAAATGTGATGTGATGACTTT
Source organism: Rhopilema esculentum (assembly GCF_013076305.1). The sequence goes on along the minus strand of NW_027019698.1, from coordinate 4,484,899 downwards.
CACGGTCCAGCAAAAGCTAAACTTTCCTCTGACTGCCGTTCTTCTCAGCTAAACCTCCCACAAACTTGATGCAAACTTAGAATACCTAGTTAACTCAAAATGGACTTGATGAGATATCCCTTACTTCAGTCTTTATTTGAAATATTTTAATTCAGCCTCTTTTCTGACATGTTTGCAAAAGAGTCTATTTTTAGCAAAGAGTTATAAACCTCTAACGTTCCACGAGGCAAGCTGTTTAAACATTTTGGTTTTGACTTTTATTTTTTTTTCTCAATATCGTTTTCAGTTGAGAGAAGCTATAGCCCCTTGAGTTGTTGCTGACTAATCTTGTTCGTCTTTAGTTTTGGGAGAGACCCCTCAGCACTGGCTGCTTTAGCAAATGTATTTGATAGGCTCTATGCAGATTAGGGCCTTACACAGTCCGGTTTCATGTATGTACATTGCTTCACAACTAACTCTCCCTCTACACCTTTCTCGTTGATTTTGGAAGATTTTTTAAATACCACACAGAGTTTTGCGTTAAAATCAGGATTCTCTGACAATATATTTGACCTATCCTCCATATCGATTCTACTTTGCTTTCTGTGGAAAGGAATGCTGTTGGAAACAATGCTCCCAAATGACTGAAGTAGTAATGTCAGAATTTTTGTTGTTGAAAATTACAAAATAGCAAATGCTAGATTTTGCCGAATGGTAATTTTGTCGACTTCTGGACTCCAGGGACTGAACCCCTCGTCCCGCTAATAACCACCACTGGTCCAATAGCAAAATCGCATGTTTTAGTTGTAGTTTTAGATCTGCTACAACTAAAATTGTATTTAAATCTACATCTAAAACTACAAGTAAAACATGCGATTCTGCTATCGGGAACAATTTACTGGAATATAATCCTTGGCAACAAACATTGGAAAGCAACAACGACATTACTCTGAAAGGTGCAAGATCATTTTAAAAGCAATGTTCGTTAATTGAAATCACTCTAGATCAACCTTTTTAGCATCCAAAAGATCACCAAATCAAGTCTATATAATCCTCCTTTGTAGATTCCTCTGTCTTATCGAGATCCCCTGCAACAAGAGGACGGAAAATATTCAATCCAGAAATATAAAGGTATTATAGAATAAAAAATAAAAATCAAACTCGATAGAAAGAAAGAAAGAAGTTGTCATGAAGAAAGAAAATCCATAATTTCAATCAATTTACCTACATCAACTACCAGAAGATTTGTAAACAAAGTTTCATCCTTTAAATTTGTATTTGACAAGATTCATGTCATATAGACTGCCTTCTTACAGGCTGTAAGCTCTATCATATACGTCCTTAATTGCTCATTTATTATCATATTCATTCTATCCTATGAATTTCCATTAAGTAGAACGGAAACCAAATGTATATTAACGATCTCCTTGCTTTTTTACCTGTGATATTTCAGCTTCATTTCTGAAAATATTATGTTGCCATGACTTCCATAAATTCCAAACCAACTCATGTATGCTGCACTTGTTGTGCTTGTTGTTGGGAAAAGTGCATTTAAATTCACAAGGTGACATACATTGTACCACCAGCCTCCTTTATAGGTGTTGGCACAATTCCCACTATATTTATCGTTGTCTTGATCGTATGTTGTGAATTTCATGCCATCATGAATCGCCATGGAATCACCGGCATTACCTATAGAAAAATATATCCTTTAGATAATCAAACAGCAGGGGTGAATTTTCACCACAAACAGACTCATGCTTTCTATTTGCTAAATTTTGCCAAATAAACATAATATGATTTGTCATAGGAACGCAATTGGAGAAGTTTCTGCCGCGGAATCAACCGAAGTAGCAAAAAATTGAACTAATACGTCCTTTAGCATGTTATTTGTAAAGAAACTAATGAGTATGCATTAACCATTGTAAATAATAATCAGTAAGCCTTAAATTGGGGAGATTTCGATTACCTGAGTATCCACGTGAAAGCAGTTTGTAACCAGATGCCTCGTCACCAACTTCAAATGAAGAATACTTTGCATAATACTGAGTTGTTGGACTGTTGCGGTGTTTCATGTCGATCCGTAGAATAGCCCCTCTCCCTGGAGCAGCCAGTCTGTGCAACGTATCAAGTCCAATCCAAAAATTTCCACTCGTAACCCCAAATCCATTTTTGTATGACGCCCAGTTTCGATAAAAGTCGACACTGGCGTCTATTCTTCTTTGAAAGACGATCCAATCTTGACTGCCATATACAAAGTCACAAAAGACGTTGGCCTTCCAATTGTGATCCGGTTTAATTTCGTAGACTCCGCTTACTGTTTCTCCAGACTTTTTCACGTCTCCACAATCTAACGAGGAAAGATAGATGGTTAATGTTGTTTGGTATAACTTCTACTTCTACATCGATACTGAGCAGGACCGAGTATCGGTATAATGCTCAGAGGGCAAGAAATAATACATTAATGGATAAAAAGTGCTATAAGATGCCACTGATCAATGATTAGATTGAACATTTACATGGACGCATAGATTCATGCTTGTTAAGTGGAAACATTTCTTTGTTAACAATCATTTAACAATCGCCTGGGAGCATATATTTTTTACAATTTTGACAGAAAAACCAGCATTATAAATTGTGACACAGTAAGAAGTTTCAAAATTCCTTCACTTTGCTTCATTTCTGATAAGAACAAAGGTTGTACTAAGATATTTACTCAATTTTATGAAAAAATTTCTCATTTGCGGATCCTTAATGACCGTTAAAGTTTTGTAGCCAGACCATAACCCCGCATGAAAATGGTCAATTTGATTGCAAGAAGCATCATGAAACACAGCAACATAAGGAAAGCAAGTGATTCCCTCCTATCAGCTTATCATGTTGCCATTATAATCGTATTTTCCATTACAAAGCTGTTGTACTTTGCCCCAAATTTTACTGGAACTTTAGGACAACGATTTATTTAACCAAAAATGAAGGTTTTAAAACTGAAGATCAGACTGGTATGAGCAAGATGAATTCTGTTCATATTTTGTTTGGATTTTTCTTCATAGATATCAAGCCATTTTATAAAATTAGCACTTTAGTACATTTTGATATCGTCTTCAAACGGTGAATAATAACTAGTTACCTTGTTTCAACTTGTCACAATGTGTTCCGTAGTAAAGTGGGGCGCATATGCACTTGTACCCCTTTTCATCACATGTATCTTCGCACTTCGCGCCATTTTCGCAAGGAGATTTGATTTCACAAACAGGTCCATTCTATGATAAAAACGTAAATTTTCGCTTATCTAAGAAGAAATAGAAAAAATACGATAACAAATTTATATAATTCTGAGAAATGAAAGAACAAAAAGTTTGATCTGCCATTCTCGGTTAAATTGAAATGTCCCTGTCTGAATATTTGACATGTGGAATAGCTATTTTTATACTTTTGTGGCTTAGCTTTTTTCAAAAGAAAACTTTTAAATGTCTGTACTACGACTGCACTCACATTTATTTCCCCAGCGTCTGTTGTCATGTACACCTGCCCTTCCCTTTGCATCAACAATGGAACGCTCTCGTTGAACCTTCTTTCCAGTAGCTCACAAGTCATCGTCCCACGATTGTAATTCAGAGAGAGACACTTAGGCCAAGAAAGACATTCGAGGGTGCACTGTCGCACTGTCCTTGAAGAAATTGTTTTCATGACTGTCCCTGTGTCAGCAGTATTGTTCAGGATAATGCTGAAGTCAGCGTAGAATTTGCACGGAAGTCTTGTTAAGCAAAGACATTTGCTGGTCATCAGTAAGACAAATAGGGTTTGGCATGTTGTAAAGCTCTTTTTCATCATGATTTTCTGTACTTCTTTGATTTTTTACTGGTAACCTTTTATCTTTTTGCTTACCTTACTCTTCTTGTGTAGTGATCTTATAGAACTACAGTCTTTTCCAGGTTTTAAGGTGTTCCCTTTCAGCTAATCAATACAATGATATTACAGGTCTTATTCAAGATATATGTTGTTAGCTATCAAGCTGAAAGGCAGGTTTATTTGTTGGCTTATGTTTGGAGGCCAGAAAAAGCACCCTTGGAAAAACCGCAGCTTACCCAGTGAAATGCAAATTCAATCACTTTTACTTTCTCCTTCTGACTGCTATGCCTATACAACTACCTGCAGCAAGCATCATTTGTAGCAGGTGATGCTGTTTGGAACAACATGAAAGCATGAGATAAAAACACCAGAGATTTCCAGCATTGTAATCTTAATCAAAGTTGCTTTGAAAAAAGCAAACATTTCACAACATTCTAAAATCTTTTTCGTCTGACACTCCTCAGAGTATATAACGTACTCTTGGACTCAAGTGGTAATTTTCCTATAGGTAATTTTTAATATAATGACGACATGTTTCGGATAATTGGCAGAGCCCAATCGTCTTTCCATTTAGCAGTTTTGGAATCGATCTACAGAAACAAAAAACCGCCATTGTGTTGACTCCAGTGGTAATTTTTCTATAGGCACGCGGCACTGATTGTAGGACTATGCCGGTCTTGTGCTTGTGTTTTTCTGATTGGCCTATTTCGATCCACAGCAGGGAATATATTTTCTGTCATGTTCTTTCGGACCATTATTCTAATGTTTTATACTCTGAGGAGTGTCAGACGAAAAAGCCTACAGTATGGTGTGAAATGCTTGCATTTTTAAAGCCAGTTTCAAGTTCTGTACTGCCGAAAAATTGTTCACACATTATGAAAACATTGTTCTTTTTGCCAGTCCAGTGGAGAATGAACTTCAAAAATGCAGTGAAAACTTTTTGAGAAGACTAGGGGTTCAAAAGAGTTCTCCCGGGTGTTTTGTGCTCTGGTGTGTTTTTGACGGAGTTATTTGGTATGCCTTGTTGCTGGTCTCACTATCTAGAGCAATTCCTATTTTTTCTTTTTGGATATGTCAACCTGCTAATATTTGTTTATAATTTCTTATAACTGAATGATATTCTTAGAAAATAATTTTTGAATTAATTACCAGCCAAATCTAGCTGCCATATCTAATTCAATTAAATGAAAATTGTTTACTTTATGGAATCTCTTCTTATAAATAAAAATCTAAATTATTGTTTTTTACCAAAGGGGTTCGCTCTCATCGATTGGTTTACCTACTGGGTAGACCTGCTCCAAGTCAATTTCGTGTTCGAGAGAGAAATTTTTGTTTCGCCGAAGTCCACAGGAGGGAAATAAATACTCCTCTCTCAAGCATAAAATAGATATGGAGCATGTCTACCCACTGAGTGAACTTCTTTATTAAGAAATTCCCGCATACGTATTCCTTCAGAAATTTGTCATCTTGTTGGTCTGAATTTCCGTATCTGTATTTTTATGTATCATATGCAGTTTTAATCTAATAATCCTTGCTAGAAGTGGGATCTTATGTAAAATCAACTGAAATGAGCTAAAAGTCTTACTCGGAAGCAGTTTCCTGAGACGTTAGGGCTTGGCATTTCCTGAGACGTGTCTAGATTCTTCCCTGTCTAGATAATATTAGCTATCTCGAATTGATTTCAGCTTAAGACAACGTTTGTTTTCATGAAAAGGGAATAAAACTGGGGATGGAAGGGCAATTGTTCCCTACCTTGTGTGTTAAAAAAGCCCTGAAGATAAAAGCAGAGAGATATGTTAGAGTTGTCCATACTTTTCGCTCTTTACTGATTTGTGTTTGTATCGTGACATACCTTTTTTCCTCTAATGAACGCCACGGCTTTTATTGCAAGATCCAAATTTTGGGAGCGGCATTCAATTGAGGGCGGCGTTTAGTAGAAAATGAAAAGGGTGTTGAGTGGAAAATGACAAAAAAAGTGCGACGAGAAAAATAAAAACAGACTTTAAAAAATGTTTTTTTCCCAAAAAATTAAGACTGAAATTTTTTTTAAAATTCACAAAAGATGTGTTCACGTTGAAGGAATGTCAAGGAATGTCAATATCCCTGTCTCCATCAAAGTCTTCATCACAATGACATAACAACTTTCATAGCTTTCCAATAGTAAGCGTAAACTAATTGTTACTTCTTGTTTGGTGTGTTTTCTAATGAATGCCGCTTTTTAAGATGCGGTGTTTAAAAAAGGGCGGCGTTTATCAGAGGGTGGCTTTCATTAGAGAAAATACGGTAATCATAACCCAAAAGTTAGTTGAAATCATCCTTCACCGTTTTAAAACTGAAGGAATTATGTACAAAAAACGAGATATTTTGCAAAGTCAAGAAAAATTATCTTGTTTACCTTAGCAAAGATCTGCATCGTGTTTCGTCTCCACAAAGAGTCTAGTCCACTCGCCAAAGCTGTCGCATTGAGAAGGTCAAGGACTTGAGGAGGGAGAGCCGGAAATTTCAGGCTGTTGCTGGAGAAGTTTAACAGTAATTTATTTAGATATGACATATTACAACTGTCAGCAACAGCCTGCGCCCGGTATCGACCAAAACTTTTATGGAGTATTTTGTCAAAGTAAGTGAACTGCAGAAATGTCTTCCTCTTCTTGCATCCTCTAGAGAGCTTTGCCACATTTTTCTCGACACATCTCCTCCATTTTTCACTTAAATGTGCGTTTTTCTCTGCAGTTAGCAATGGCAGACCAGTGTCATGTTTCAACTGGTCACTCCATCGTTTGGAAGGTCTTCCCCTTGGTCTACTCTTTTTTAAGTCAGTCTGCAACGGTTTTTTTCTATCTGCATAGCTTGAGTCTTTTATACGGTTAAGGTGACCAAACCACGCCAATCCTTTCTTCTGGACGATATCAGTGATCGATCTCTCAATTTTCAGCCTTGCCTTCAGTTCTTCGTTTCGAACATGATCGTGCAATGTGATTCTTAATTCGTCCGTGTTATATTCTCTTAATTCCGTAGGCCAATTCATATAGAAGACACTTCGTTTACTTTCATATTCGAATCCAAAACACAACTGAACTAAAATTCCATAACACCCTTTAATATAACAAAGCATAACAAAACAATTGTTGCACAGGGCAACCAAAGCAAGGTTCAGCATATTACTCATAATAATAATAATAATGAAGGTTCACTTTATGACAGTCCGTCTGGTGATACCCATGTGGCCAATCTATGTTCGTTGTGCCTATAGACTGTGTTCATTTTACTCAAGCCCTAACTTTAGAGCGTAAAACTGAAGGAGCTTTTCTCCAATTCATTACATCATCCTAGAGCAAATCTTCCAACAACATCAAGACGGTTGACAAATTCATCAGAATTAATATTAGCATTTGAGTCTCCGAGCAGGGTGCAGGGTGCTTCTCTTAGGACGTTAGTTGAATTGGTATTGCAGCTTTTCGTAAAACAGATTAATTTCGACATTACTCTAACTTGAATCAGGGGCATAGACTTGAAATATGGTCAACGACCCCTCATCAAGGTATAAAGTAACTTGCAGTATCCTTTCAGAAACTAGCTGATAGTCAATCAGACATCCTGGGCCAGAACGATGGCTACTCCTTGCCCTTTGAATGTGGTCATTTCTAGAGGCTTTCAATATAGTTGTTTAACTCGAAGGCCTCTTCCATATCTTTTTTCCAGTGCGTTTCAGCAACACCAAGAATGCTAATATTCAACCTTTTCATTTCTGCAAGCAAGTTATCCTGTTTGAGATTGTGAGTGGCTTCGTATATTTGGCTAGAATGATATTCCGAGCGGTAGAAAATACTGAATAAACCAAAAGATTTGCTTCTCACAAATACAAATCATATAAAATTTAGCTTTTAAGTCTAATAGCAGTGGTCTTTCGCAAGTGCAGTGCGTTGTGTACAATGATTTGGTTGTGTACTGCAGAATGTGTATTATAGAATGTCTATTGCAGAAGCGTTGACAGCTTAATAATATTTAATCATTACAAGTCATTTTCAAGGCTGCAGCATACCATGGAGCATTCCTAACACAAGCAGCCCATAGCTAAAGCAAACAGCACGGAGCAGACCATCCATCTTGATCTAAAGGACTGCTTTATCGTTCATCCAAAATTCAGAAATATGTTTCCTTACATTTTTTTATACATGACACCCCTGCTTGAGATGCAGGCTTAGGGGAACACCTAGAAAGAAAGGGTATGACTCAAACTATTAATCTATAGCTATTTTGTAAAGCTTTTTCAGATTAAACATCTTTTGAAAATTGAAAGACCATTATATGATAATTGTAACTTTTTTACAGGGTGGACAAAGATAGGAGTGGATCAATATCCTCCAATGAACTGCAGCAAGCATTATCAAATGATAACTACAATTGTATAGTCAATGGTCTCTTTCATAGATGCTTAAGGGGTTTGTCTACTTGTATGGAAGCAAAGCTATTTAAAGTTAGTTGCAGGGATACAACATAAAAAGAGTATCCGACATGAAAAGGAACATTGAATTAAAGATATTCCGAAGTTTCAGAGTCATGCTAAACGCCATTTAGCATCTTCTTTTATTCTATCTCACCCAATCAAAAACATGTATTAAGCCATATTTTGCACTACCTTTGCTGCTGGCAACAAACATTGAAACAGCAACAACAACATTACTCTCAAGGGTGCAAGAGTTTTTAAAAGCAAGGCTCGTTAACAAAAGTCTCTCTAAATTACTCCTTTCAACATCCAAAAGATCACCAAATCAAGTCTATATAATCCATATAAATTTGCGTATTTCTTTGTCTTATCGAGATCCCCTGCAACAAGAGGACGGAAAATATTAAATTCAGAAATATAGAGGAACTTTAGTCTTCAGAATAAGATGATAAATTTTCGAAATCAAATAGTATAGTTGTTTCTATCATCATGAGTAAAGGGGTATCCATATTTTCAAATATATTGACCTTGTTCAAGCACCAGATGATTTGTAAACAAAGTTTCATCTTTTAAATTTGTATTTAGCAAAATTCATGTCATATAGATTGCCTTCTTACAGGCTGTAAGCTCTATCATATACTGCCTTAATTGCTCAGTTTAGGAAGTATATGATAGAACTCACTTACGAAACCAAATCCTCTCCTGATTCATACCTGTGATATTTGAGCTTCATTTCTGAAAATAATACGTTGCCATAACTTCCATAAGTATCAACCCAACTCATGTATGTTGCACTTGTTGTGCTTGTTGTTGGGAAAAGTCCATTTAAATTTACACGGTGACATGCATTGTACCACCAGCCTCCTTTATAGGTGTTGGCACAATTCCCATCAATATATGTATCGTTGTCTCGATCGTATGCTGTAAATTTCATGCCATCATGAGTAGCCATGGAATCACCGGCATTACCTATAGAAAAATATATCCTTTAGATAATCAAACAGCAGGGGTGAATTTTCACCACAAACAGACTCATGCTTTCTATTTGCTAAATTTTGCCAAATAAACATAATATGATTTGTCATAGGAACGCAATTGGAGAAGTTTCTGCCGCGGAATCAACCGAAGTAGCAAAAAATTGAACTAATACGTCCTTTAGCATGTTATTTGTAAAGAAACTAATGAGTATGCATTAACCATTGTAAATAATAATCAGTAAGCCTTAAATTGGGGAGATTTCGATTACCTGAGTATCCACGTGAAAGCAGTTTGTAACCAGATGCCTCGTCACCAACTTCAAATGAAGAATACTTTGCATAATACTGAGTTGTTGGACTGTTGCGGTGTTTCATGTCGATCCGTAGAATAGCCCCTCTCCCTGGAGCAGCCAGTCTGTGCAATGTATCAAGTCCAATCCAAAAATTTCCACTCGTATCCCCAAATCCATTTTTGTATGACGCCCAGTTTCGATAAAAGTCGACACTGGCATCTTTTCTTCTTTGAAATACGATCCAATCTTGACTGCCATATACAAAGTCACAAAAGACGTTGGCCTTCCAATTGTGATCCGGTTTAATTTCGTAGACTCCGCTTACTGTTTCTCCAGACTTTTTCACGTCTCCACAATCTAACGAGGAAAGATAGATGGTTAATGTTGTTTGGTATAACTTCTACTTCTACATCGATACTGAGCAGGACCGAGTATCGGTATAATGCTCAGAGGGCAAGAAATAATACATTAATGGATAAAAAGTGCTATAAGATGCCACTGATCAATGATTAGATTGAACATTTACATGGACGCATAGATTCATGCTTGTTAAGTGGAAACATTTCTTTGTTAACAATCATTTAACAATCGCCTGGGAGCATATATTTTTTACAATTTTGACAGAAAAACCAGCATTATAAATTGTGACACAGTTTCAAAATTCCTTCACTTTGCTTCATTTCTGATAAGAACAAAGGTTGTACTAAGATATTTACTCAATTTTATGAAAAAAATTCTCATTTGCGGATCCTTAATGACCGTTAAAGTTTTTTAGCCAGACCATAACCCCGCATGAAAATGGTCAATTTGATTGCAAGAAGCATCATGAAACACAGCAACATAAGGAAAGCAAGTGATTCCCTCCTATCAGCTTATCATGTTGCCATTATAATCGTATTTTCCATTACAAAGCTGTTGTACTTTGCCCCAAATTTTACTGGAACTTTAGGACAACGATTTATTTAACCAAAAATGAAGGTTTTAAAACTGAAGATCAGACTGGTATGAGCAAGATGAATTCTGTTCATATTTTGTTTGGATTTTTCTTCATAGGTGTTAAGCCACTTTGACAAATTAGCAGTTAAGTACATTTTGCAATCGTCTTCAAACGGTGAATAATAACTAGTTACCTTGTTTCAACTTTTCACAATGTGTTCCGTAGTAAAGTGGGGCGCATATGCACTTGTATCCCTTTTCATCACATGTATCTTCGCACTTCGCGCCATTTTCGCAAGGAGATTTAATCTCACAAACAGGTCCATTCTAGGATAAAAAGGTAGAGAACATGTAGCTTACCAATGAAAAAGTTGAACAAACACGGTAAGAAATTTATAGAAATCTGAGAAATTAAGGAAGAGAAAGGTTGATCTGCCATGCACGGATAAATCGAAATGTCCCTGTTTGAATATTTGACATGTGGAATAGCTATTTTTATACTTTTGTGGCTTAGCTTTTTTCAAAAGAAAACTTTTAAATGTCTGTACTACGACTGCACTCACATTTATTTCCCCATCGTCTGTTGTCATGTACACCTGCCCCTTCCTTTCCGTCAACAATGGAACGCTCTCGTTGAACCTTCTTTCCAGTAGCTCACAATTCATCGTCCCGCGATTGTAATTCAAAGAGAGACACTTAGGCCAAGAAAGACATTCGAGGGTGCACTGTCGCACAGTCCTTGAAGAAATTGTTTTCATGACTGTCCCTGTGTCAGCAGTATTGTTCAGGATAATGCTGAAGTCAGCGTAGAATTTGCACGGAAGTCTTGTTAAGCAAAGACATTTGCTGGTCATCAGTAAGACAAATAGAGTTTGGCATGTTGTAAAGCCCTTTTTCATCATGATTTTCTGTACTTCTTTGATTTTTTACTGATTGCCTTTTATCTTGTTGCTTACCTTACTCTTCTTGTGTAGTGATCTTATAGAACTACAGTGTTTTCCAGGCTTTAAGGTGTTCCCTTTCAGGAAATCAATATAATGATATTGCCTTTTGATATTACAGGTATGATTCAAGATATATGTTCATATCTATTGAACTGAAAGGCGGGTTTTCTTCTTGGCTTATGTTGGGTGGCCAGGAAAGCACCCCTAGAAAAACCGCAGTTCACGCAGTGGAATGGAAATTAAATCACTTTCGCTTTCTGACTTCAATGCCAATACCTGCAGCAACCGTCATCCTACAGCAGGTGATGCATGCTTTATGGAATAACATGATGGCATGAGTTGAAAAATAACCAGAGATTTCCGTTATTGTAATCTTAATGAAAACGGCTTTGAAAATAGCAAACATTTCACAACGAACTCAAAGTCTTCAGTATAAAATGAACTCTTGAACTTCAGTGGTAATTTTTCTATAGACTAGCGGCACTGATTGGACAACTAAGCAGGTCATGTGCTTGCATTTTTCTCACTGTTCTATTTCAATCCACATCTTGGTATATTTTTTCCCATCGTTTTCTTTCGGACATTTATTCTGACGTTTTATATTATAAGGAGTGTTAGACGAAAAATGTTATAGTATGTTTTGAAATGTTTGCTATTTTCAAAGCCATTTGCGAGTTTTGTACCGCCGAACAATTGTTTAGACATTTTAAAATGATTGTTCTTTATCGCCAATCAATCAAAATCCAGATTATTGTTTTTGGCCAAAGGAGCTTGCTCTCATCGATTGGTTTACCTACTGGGTAGACCTGCTCCAAGTCATTTCGTGCTTGAGAAAGAAATTTTTGTTTCGCCGAAGTCCACAGGAGGGAAATAAATACTCCTCTCTCAAGCATAAAATAGATATGGAGCATGTCTACCCACTGAGTGAACTTCTTCATTAAGAAATTCCCCACATAAGTATTCCTTCAAAAAATTTGTTATCTTGTTTGTCTGTATTTCTGTATCTGTATTTTTATGCATCATATGCAGTTTTAATCTAATAATCCTTGCTAGAAGTGTAAAATCAACTGAAATGAGCTAAAAGTCTTACTCGGAAGCAGTTTTCTGAGACGTTAGGGCTTGGCATTTCCTGAGACGTTTCTAGATTCTTCCCTGTCTAGATAATATTAGCTATCTCGAATTGATTTCAGCTTAAGACAACGTTTGGTTTCAAGAAAAGGGAACATAACTGGGGATGGAAGGGCAATTGTTCCCTACCTTATGTGTTAAAAAAGCCCTGAAGATAAAAGCAGAGAGATATGTTAGAGTTGTGTAAATTTTTCGTTCTTTACTTTTACTGACTTGTGTTATGATGGAACAAGTCGTTAATAATGACATAATCACGACCACAAAAGTTAATTGAAATGATCCTCCACCTTTCCTTAAAACTGAAGAAATTATGAACAAAGAACGATGTATTTTGCGAAGTCAAGAAACAGTTTTTTTATTTTACCTTCCACATTTTTTACCAAAGCTTTTCCATTTCTGACCAAGATCTGTCTCGTGTCTCGCCTCCACAAAGAGGCTAGTCCACTCGCCAAAGCCGTCGCATTGACAAGGACAAGGTGGGAGAGTCAGAAATTTCAGACTGTTGCGGGAGAAGTTTTACAGTAATTTATTGAGATATGGCATATTACAACTATCAGCAGCAGTCTGCGCCTGGTATCGACCAAAACTTTTTATGGAGTGTTTTCTCAAAGTAAGTGAACTGCTGAAACGTTGACTGCTTAATAATGTTTTATCATTACAAGTCATTTTCAAAGCCAAGAGCCAAAATGCTGCAACATAACATAACGTAATACCATACAGCATACTAAACACAAGCAGCCCAAAGCTAAAGCAAACAGGACGGACCCGACCAAAAGCTGAACAAGCTAAAGTCGCAAGATCTACTGGGGTCATAGCATGATATATTTTTTTATTGGATTTAATAATTGAATTTTAAACAACTTACTTAAATGACGTAACGTGTAATTAATTGATTTGATGAAAAAAATGTTTTGAGTGAGAGAGTGAGTGAGTGAGTGAGTGAGTGAGTGATTGAGTGAGTGAGTGAGTGAGTGAGTGAGTGAGTGAGTGAGTGAGTGAGTGAGTGAGTGAGTGAGTGAGTGAGTGAGTGAGTGAGTGAGAGTTATAATCCTCATTCGTATTTAATTTAAATTGCTTAGCCTTGATTCAGTTCTTACACTGACTGAGCCTGAGTCTCAGGATTTCAAGTAAGTTGAAGTTTAAATGCTGATGTGATGACCAGAATTTAAATAAACAAACTTGATCTGAATGACTGCTCCATCGTTCATCCAGAAACCAGAAATATGTTTTCTTAAAATTTTGTTTATACATGTGACACCCCTGGTTGAGATGCAAGCTTAGGGGAACACCTAAAGAGAAAGGGTATGAATCAAACTATTAATCTATAGCTATTTTGTAAAGCTTTTCTTGACAAAACATCTTTTGAAAATTGAAAGAGCATTGTATGATAATTGTAACTTTTTTTTACAGGGTGGACAAAGATAGGAGTGGATCAATATCCTCAAATGAACTGCAGCAAGCATTATCAAATGGTAATGACGATCATCACTTTTTTACCAAGCCTTAGACTCTAAGATCTTACCTTTTCAGGTTTCCAAGCAAATTCCTTGCAAGACATGATGCATTCCATGCAGTAAGGCTAGAATATGTCTGGTGTTCAGTGTGGGCTTAGACAAATCCTTTGACCTAGAGACAAAAAACTCCATTGCCTGGCATATCAGCAATTTTATATTAGTGTATCATTGACAAAATAGCAGAACCACCTTTTTAATCAGTCCTCTTATTGTGCAATAACAAAATGCTGAAAATATCCATTGGTGTTAAGAAAGTCATGGAATGCACCCTGGTTTACAAGTAATTGTCGCTTCTGACATTAAGAATTACCATAAGTCAAAAGTCCCAGAGAGTACCATCTGTTTATGCATTTCTGCTAACTTTTTAACAAGTTGGCAGACTTTCTCTGTGCCAACCTACAAGTATAGATGCTTTTGCCATGTATGGAGGTTATTTGGATTAAACAGAGCCAGGGAGCACTATGTCTCTATTGTTTCAAGATATGTAGGGGTTGGTACCCCAAAAGTTTTCTAAGATTTGATATTTCCAACCATAATATACTCATTCTGTATTATTTAATTTATCAAGAAAATAATAATGCTGCAACAATCAATTCTGTATGCTTTACCTCTGTATTTACAGCTGTAGTAGATGGGACAATTTTCAGTGCTAGTACTGAGATTTAAGCTTAGTTTATTCTGGTTATCATTTCTCAGATGTTCCTCAACACATCAAGCTTCCTTTAACACCCTTGGAAAATACGTACTAGCTTGCATGCTGTACAATATGATGGCCAATAATTAAGAATTTAAGTCAAATTGTACTAGAAATATTAATAATCTATTATTTATTCCTAGTACAGTTTTACTCAAATTCTTAGTTATTGGAAAATGTACTTAGTTTAACTGAAATATATATAACCTACTCTGAAGAGGTTGCAGACAAACATTGGGTTTGATCTTAATTTACAAGATCATCAATTTCACTGACTGTTGAAACTTTTTTCCAACTTATCAAAAAATGTTTAATCTTAACAAAACCTTTTATTTCCTTTTCCCATTAAAGTGACTGCTGCTGATTTAAATGCTTTGAAACCCGTCTTTTACTTCTTGTGATGATCATTCACTGAAAAATCAGAGGCCAAAAAATTTACAAAAAAATTTCAAAACCTCAGCTTTCTTTTATTAGAAGTCTCTGGTAAAGTAAAATGATAATTTTCAAACTTGAGGTAACTTATCAATGAAAACACAGACTGATGTTTCCGTTAATGAATTTTTCAGGCACATGGACTCCATTTAACCCAGAAACAGTACGTCTTATGATCGGTGAGTATTGCATAAAATTACTGCCAATTCTTCTGCTAAATGCTGTATTTGAGTTTTTTGGAATATTAATTTCTGTGACATCATTTGTTTCTGAGCAGTGTAAATACCATTTTGTGTGTCTCCTTTTTAGTTGTTTGTAGATAGGAACAGGTGGGTTGTCTCAGGGCTAGCTGTCTTGAAATTAATAATGGAAAATTAATTCTTTTCTGTAATGCTATTTTGACACAACTGTCTGTGTGGTTAACATATGGTAGCCAAAGGTATAGATTATGAGTTTCTTACCTACTTATGTGGCTTTTTGAAGAAAAATAGCAGACAAAATAAGTTGGTCTCCTTGTGCGTCTTTGATCATAAATTTTCCTACACACATCTTTCTACCTCCTTTCATGACTGTTCCCTTAATAAAAAATGGAGGTAGGGAAACAAATAATGTTAAAACAATATTTTAATGATCTAAAAGGCTTTTAGGAAAGAAATAAGTGACCGATTTGCCTGGACTTGTTGGGGTTTTTGTGGGTTTGAATGGCTTTTTGTGATGTAAGCAAGTGTGCTTGTTATTTATATTGTCCTTTGTCTCGAAATGATCTTGCTAATATCAGCAAAACTTCAGTATTCTGTAAAAAATTTGTTTTTGCAATCTTGGATACACTGTGAGTGTATTAACAGCTCTCTAGAACATCTACCTCCCTGTTCAACTGGTTTATAACCATTACCTCTACAATTGATAGTTTTTTTTCAATTTGCCTTGTCTTTTCAACCTTTTCTTATGTTACCAAGGAGAGACCTTCCAAGGCTTTCCAAGAATAGACAACCTATACCAATTTTAAGCCCTTTTGGAAGTTCCACTGATATTAATCACGACTTTGAACATGGTAAAGTGGCACATTTTATAATAGGTATGTTTGACAAGGATCATAATGGAACAATCAACTTCCAAGAATTTGGTGCATTGTGGAAGTATGTTACAGACTGGCAAAAGTGTTTTCGTAACTATGATAGGGACAACTCTGGTGCAATAGATAGACATGAATTGAAACAAGCCCTTTCAAGTTTTGGTATGTATTCCGATCTTTTTTATTCTTTGTTGTTGTGACCATGGTATGTGTCATATTAAGATTATGCAAAGGATTTAGAACTGGTTCAATAAAAGCTACTGAAAAGTTCCAAAAAAAGCCACTGAAAAGTTTTTTTGCATATTTTATATCTAGCTTGCCATATTTTATATTTGCATATTTTACATTTGCATATTTTATATATGCAATGTAAAGTGCATTCATAGTTCTGCCGTTTAAAGGTTGAGTTAATATAAATTTCTACCCCAACATTTGAAGAATAAAACAAAGTCATTTGAGCAAATTTCTGTAGAGTAGCTGTAGTTCTGCTGTGAAATCTTTAATCTCTGATCTGCATCTCTAGATCTAAGACTGTCTGATAAATAAATTAGTAGTTTTAAAATGGTTGCATGGTTTGGGATGTTTCAGTTAGATTACATATAGTCTGTTTTCAAATAAACCAGCTTTACAGCCATATTGACTTGCATTTCCATGTTAAGTCTTGTGTCTATAAAATCCCTGTATAGGAATAAATAGATGTTAACTTTATGATTTTTTGTATTAGGTTACCGATTGTCAGACAGATTCTACGACATACTTTTGCGAAAGTTTGACAGACGTGGGGCTGGTAGTGTCACCTTTGATGATTTCATTCAGTGCTGTGTTGTCATCCAGGTAAAAAAAATTTCCTTTTCTAGTTTTTAAACTAAGCCATTCATTTTGCTTCCAGTTTACAGAAAACGCTGCATCTTCATAACTAACTGATCAATTGGATCATATTTAGCATTTAAGTCGATCATATGTGAGTGGATTCTGCTATCGGGCAGCATTTACTAGAAAACCCATATTGTGCAAAAAACTAACATGGCGACATGTTTCGGATTACTGGTAAAGCCCGATCGTCGTTCCACCTATCAGTTTTAGAATCTATCTACATAAGCACAAAAAAACCGCTACTGTGTAGACAAAAGGAGTTCGTTTTCACATTAGGACTCCATTGGTAACATTCTCAATAAGCAAGCGGCACTGATTGGTCAACGCATACAGTCATGTGCTCATGTTTCTGATAGGCCTATTTCGATCCACAACTGGGTATATACAGTATATTTCTTAGCGTAGAGTTTTCGATCTATGTTCTGACGTTTTAAACTCTGAAGAGTGTCAGACGAAAAGCTTTAGTTTACTAAATGTTTGCTTTTTTCAAAGCCATGGATCATATTTAGTATTTGATAAGGCTTTCTTGCCTTTGAAATGCAACACTTGAATTGCAGTCAAGACTATCAAGTTTTCTTGCAAATGCTGCTGAGCATTTTTTTAGCATCTGCTTTTTACACCCCAAATATTTTTCTAGGTGATCTCCACTTAAGCTGAAAGCAACCTCATTCCAATCTCCCAGACATATTGACAACGAGAAGCCTCAACTGTACATTATATTGAATGTACACATATACTAAATTTGCATAGACTTCTAGCTTCATAATTCATAAATTAATCGTTTTAGGGACATTTTAGATTTTGCTTAGCAGATGCATTTGCTTTGGTCAATTTAAATTTAGGTAGTAAGTCAGCAGGGCTATGACAATCATCAACCTCTATTCAGCTTTTCTTGTAGGAAGGGGAGATTTCATAGGAAATGTACTGCGCAATGTATTTAAAAATCAAGCATATTTTGCAATTTCAACGCTTAGACAACTTAGGCATTTCTTTCACTTGAGGTAATTGCGTCATTCGACATTATTGGGCTCTGATTTCTACAATTGAGAATATTCTTTCAGAAGGTACCGGGTTGATAAATCTTATAAATCTGTCATTGGTCGGAAATTTGGTCCCTGAAGTTTCGAGGTAGCTGCAATCCCCACCAGCATGCAAGTTCCTAGAGTTCACAATCGCAACTAAGACAAGCTTTGATTTCCACGATACTTACAATAATACTCTCACTTTTTATGATTTTCAAATATTTGTAAACAACATAGTACCGCCAATTACCTTGAGAGGATGATTTACCAGTTCTTGAAAACTGATCTCACTCTATTTTCAGACTATTACAAACGTTTTTAAAGAGTACGATTTCCACAAATGTGGCTGGGCTCAAATTCCCTATGAACAGTTCCTATCAATCGTGTTTGGTCTCAAGGAGCAGAAATATTGGTATATCTTATTTTAGAGTGGGCGTGTGTGTGCTTGCGTGCTTTTGGTGCCATGTTAATAACTTGTTAAACTCAAAAATTCATCCTACCTGAAAGTGTTACATTGGATGAATTTCAAGCCTTGAAACTGCTGTTATTAATCATTGTTTCAAGGGGAAGAGACGAAATTTTAGCTTAGTGTACCAAGACTTTTGGCAAGCATTGTAGCTGACTAAGTGGTTACAGATTATTCTATATTACTTCGCACATGTTTTCTTTGATATGTAGATAGAGGAAGCCTTCTTCTGCTGACAATTTTTAGAGTTTTTGTTACCCAGTTTGCCATTTATTTTTGTTGCATAAAGCATAAATAACGCCTCGCTCTATGGTGAATTGATATTATCTAAATGGGTTCGGGAGGGGGGGGGGGGGGGGGGACGCGTGGCTGAATTTGCTAGTGATTGCAGTCAAATTTCTGTCATCACTTGTTATTTGATAGTCTGTTTTTTACCGGAAAAATAGCTTTAGGGTTAAGCTGACTGAATATGGTTCTCTTCCTTAATGCACCTCACGGCAAGCCCGAATTCTTGACGACGAATTGATCTTATTCTTCCCTAAAGGATCTAGAATCTTTTCGTATGACACTTTTGTGACAATTTTTTTTCAATACATTGCAGACGCTGACACAAGCCTTTCAGCAGTATGACACCAATAGAAATGGGTGGGTGCAGATGAATTATGAGCAGTTCCTGTCACTTGTATTTAGCCTTAAAAGTTAGCCACCTGGAGGATGATAACGACAAGCATGCATAGTGTTGTTGTTTAGGTGCTGGAAAAAGAACTCTCTGTAACCTCTCTGTAAAAACCTTTTTCTTATTTTGATCATAATGTATAAGTATCATTTAATTTTCTATTCAAACATCAGTTCCCACATAGCGTGGAGAGACTCGTAATGATAAGCGAATGTAATCTGGCAGTGGAGCTGGTAGGGAACTGGGTACAAACGTCAGGTATTTAGGACCTCGGACGAGCAGACTTTAAAGCCACTGGAGCAAATGTTGGATTGATGAAGAAAAGTCAGTGGTTTGAGCGATGTATTTAAGAGCCGCATTGCGCCTCATGACTGATTTGAAAGCTTTATCAAAGCAACTCTTCGCATTAATTTTCAGTCTAAATTAAAACAAAGTTGTTAGTAGGTAGACTGGCTGTAACTAGACCGTTACATTACAGCTAATGCTTTACCTGTATCAAACTTAAAATATAGACCTTTAAATATAGACCTTGTAGCATTCTTTTTAAATTTTGCAAAGCAAATTAATTGTTTCACCGACGAACATTGCTGATAATTACTTTTTATAGATTATGGGTGCTCTAAACTGGCTTTAGTTTTGACTCTAACTGTGTTATTCAAATTAAGTGTTTGCGGAACAAAGTAAGCAGAAATTATGTCTCATATCAAATCCGATTTTGGTTTTTAGGTTTTTCTCATAAGCATCTCTTTCCTGTTTTATTCTACTACGCAAGATTGAAATAGCCTCACACAGACTGATAGACTCTTTCTCAGTGGGGCAGAAGTTTCATTTGGATTGGATGCAGAATTTATATAATGCATGCGTGCGTTTTTCATGGTAGAAACGAGCCCTGTTTTTTTAAAAATCCTAATAAAAAAATCCTTGTCATGAAAAGTCAGTACATCACAATCCCTTTATTTCCCAACCAACGCCTTTTTATTATCAGCATTTATTCTCACTTTTTCGTACCGTTAGTATCAAAACATGTAAGTAATCCTCATTATTTTTATTTCCAGTCATCATCAAGATACTGTAACATTGTAAGATATCTCTGTTGCCGTAGCAACTCACTGTAGCATTACTATGAATTGGGTTGAATCAAAATTCTACTTTTTTCAATCTGAAATAATTTTTCTAATGTTTGCTGGCATACAGTGATTGCACGCGGAGCCAGTGATTGGAGTAACATTCTTGAGTATGCGCATATCGTTCTAATAACTTCAAGTGAATGTATTTTTGCATAATCTCTCTTGGAGTGGGAAACTTTTTACGTAGGACAACTCCGCCTCAAGTACCTGTTATAGCAAGTCGTCATTTTCTGGCCTTTATGAAGAAAACCGAAGTTATATTTGGAAGATTTCAAGATGCCTTAGTAGATTATAGAAAACTACAGAATGGAAAGTAATCATTAATCAATTCCCTAACCCTGCCATGTCCGTTGTAATTTTTCAACAACCCATCAAAGAAAGGCGATTCACTTTTTTCATTGGATATTTCCGTTTTGGTACCTTCACTTTAAAGACATCTGCATTTCAGAGACTTTCTTCATTGCTTGAACGGTGCTAACGTAAGGGAAGGTTGGCAAGATCTGCCGTTATTCCTAGTACTGATTTAGATGCAACAGGTATCCCGCTTAGCTCCTGATATAAATTTTGTTACTGCAGCCCTGTTTAATGGAGAGTATTAAGGGAATGAATAAATTTTCAATCGGCTTTTCAAATTTTTAGCAACACATCATTACTATTGTTGGGGCTGAGTTGCTTGATTGCAAACTCGATTCTAACCCTCAAAAAGCAGTTAAAGTTGAAAGAACAAGTTCCAACAGGAATTACGCAACTTGATTCTTTTCCTTGAAAGTACGCCAACAGTGGCAGTCGAGGTTTACAGACCAAGATAAGACCAAGTGTATCCCTGTCAAATACCCCGTTTCTAAGCTTAAAAATAATACGTATTGGTTAACATTCTTTCAACAGAAGCTAAGATACTATGCACACCAAAGCTGCCCTGGCTTGCACCCCCCTAGTAACCTTGGTTTTACCTGCTAAGCATACAGTTATTTATCATAATTTGCTATGTGTTTGGAACGGAAAAACCCTTTAAAATTTCATGCTTTTCGCGGT
Source organism: Rhopilema esculentum (assembly GCF_013076305.1). Next base: position 4,463,438 of record NW_027019698.1, on the reverse strand, counting down.
TTTCGTCGTTAGTAGTTTTTCTTCAATTATAAATGGAACAGGTAATGTAAATTGATAACATGTCCAAGGATTTGCAGGTTGTTCGATTTATCACAGTTATCTCTGTATTCAGATGTCTATCTTGTTTTTTTATACGCCATAGGTTGATGACTTTGTGGCATGGAGATTTCAATTTCGTGTTATATACCCATTTTTCGTTGCGGTCGTTGCCAGAAGTGACATATCTCAAAACACTAATGACAATTTGCAATCTATGCCGTAACACTGCGCTTTGTTGCTACGCTGTGATGAACTCACGGAACCCGAGTTGGATGAATCTATAGAAGACAAGCTAAGGAAAGCTGATGAACTCTATCATTGATAGGTATTTTGCTTCAGACTTTTCTGTATAAAGCTTTAGTCAAATTAGAAATGTCAAATTTAATGGAACCGATAAATTACATTGCATCGCAGTATGAAAATATTTTCAATCCTTTCTTGGAAAGGCTGCATATGTTAAGGTCACTTTAGCAGGGCTGTCAATGTATTTTGTTACCATTTGCCTTAAAATCGCCCCTTTTAGTGAAAATCACCCATCAAATGTTTCTTATCCTTTGTGTTCACTTATTTCAATTTCATATTCGAAACAGCAATTAACAGGAAGGTTATTTATCATTCAATCACATGTAAACATTGCCAATTCTTCATGCTCTTTCTATCCTTTGTCATTCTGTTTTAGTTTTTTTGCATTTCTGCAGTGATTTCGCATTTCTGCAGTGTTTTCGCATTTCTGCAGTGTTTTCGCATTTCTGCAGTGATTTCGCATTTCTTCATAACATTGTATAAGATTATTAAAGTTTTTAAAAGTCATGTTTATCTATTCTGACCAACGTTAAATGTCTTACTTGCATAGTCTCACAATATACAAAAGTTCAGACGTTTGTCAAAAAAGCTAACGCTAAATTTTGATGTCGATTAGGTTTTAGCGCGACACCCGTTTTGTTTCATTCTATGTTGATAATTTCTTGACAAGGAAATCATGTCCTTGATGTTGAATTCAGATTTCAATTCCTGTACAGAGGCCAATATAGATTTTATAGAATCGTCTATGGAGATTTCTATTCAATAGTCGAGAATCTCTGTTTCATATGAAAGTGGAAATATTTCAATATCTACGTCACCTTCAATAGAAAAAGAGTCTCGAATTTCACTCGTAATTTGAATCTGACGTCATACCAACGAATAAGATGTGACGCACACTCTCAAAGAATTGTTTTCAGTTCTGTCCATTTTCATGGAGAATTGCAGAATTTAGAGATCTATATCAGTTGAGAACTGAGCTCTTAACGAATTGAAGGCTATGCGGACTAACCTTTTTAATTTCTATCCTTTCTAGTGGTTTTTTAAAGAATGGAATCGTCGTAAAATGGGGGTTTTCAAAACTTTACTAAGATTTTAAAAAACGGGCATTGTAAAATAGAGTGTCCTGAAATAGGGCGTCGTAAGATGGGGTGTCGAAAAATGGGACGTCGTAAGACGGGGCATCGTAAAGTGGGGCGTCGTAAAATAGAGCGTCCTAATATGGGGCATCGTAAAATGGGGCGTCGTAGAATGGGGCGTCATAAAATGGGGTTTTTCAAAGAATCAGGCGTCAATATGAGACGGTATCCTTTTGAATGAGCTACAACTTACACTAATCCTATGAGGGTGCTCGTAGCCTGCAGAAATGAACTGAAAAAGAATTAGCGGTCTGGTAATGGGGTTATGCTATCCAGTGGATCCACGCTATCGATGCCCTTTTTAGTAAACTCCGAATCGTTTTATCCTAGTGAGCTGACGTCACAATGTTATTGAAGCTGTTGGTCCTTTTTGCATGCATCTTTTTTGAAAGTGTATCAGGTAGCTGCCCAGGACAGAACGATGTAAGTGATCTTCTCTAGATATTCTTCATAGGATATAACTTGTTATGGCGATAAATTTCTCAGCTTTTTCAATGAAAATAAGACATGTATGAAAGTGATTTTCTCATATCACGTGTATCGTAAATCTCAAGCTGCAGCTTGAAACCATCTGATTACACAATCCCAGGTTTGAATATTATGGGCTCCTACGTTGAATGCGATGAGACGAGGAATGGACGCAACGCCATGAAAAAAATTATCTAATATTAAAATGATCGGTACTTGTAATTACAAAACAATTACCTCATTATAATGCAGGTGAAGGCGATTTATCAAAAATTAAAGGAATTGTGAAGTTTTCTAATTTAGATCTTAAAGGCATTGAGTCATGATAAAATGGATTGGGTATGCCCTAAATGCCAAAATCCGCTGAGTCATGATTTTCATGACTGCGATGCTATTGGTTGACCTTGAACTGGTCACATGAAGTCACCTCGTACTGATTAACAAAACAATTTCCATCAAAAGCAAGTTGTCAACAACGGATGCCAATATCACATGAAACAGCAGCGATCACGTCGAAACCAAATGACCCCCTATAGAGAAGGCCTATTTACCATGACTCAATGCCTTTAATACTGTTTAATCATTATCAGTAATTTAATGAGTTTGGCCAGATCGCTCCCCAATTGACGAAATAAATTTGTTTTTCTTCAAGACATCATGTGGAGTTGATGCTAATGCAACTTTCACCGAGGGTCGAGTATTGATACAGCTTAACTTTGAAACTGCTTTGAAACCTAAGTTACCCTACAGTGGCTGTGATTCTATACTTACCAATATAACATTGGATAAACTTGGACCAAGTCCAATATGCGCATTCATTGCCGATCGACTACTTAAGGTTTATCCTGATCATTCTGCAACGATAATTGATGGAGACAGTATATACTTTCAACCAGAAAGCATTCTCTACCAAAATGGCACAGCCGCCGATATTGGACCGGTTTTAATCAAAAGCGGATCCGATACATCATTCGTTCCGGATTTGGTTATAACTGAGGATGGCTATAGTTCCCAATGTGTCGGAGACAAGTATTTTGTATCTGCGGATTTATCAGAAAATTCTGGGTATGCTTACTTCAATAAATTCAAGTGGATGTTAGAGGATCTCAGCGGAAATGAGTCAGGAATGATTTCTGAAGCGATGACCTATTTGAGTGAGACAGCAGAAAATGTATCCGAAATTTTAGTTACCAGTCCGGTTTTTGCTTCTAATCGTTCCGTATCTATTAACGTTACCAACTTGTTTGGTGAAGCAAGTACAAAGAATATTGAATTGAAGAAGCAATCAGATCCTGTTGCACGAATTGCTGGCAGAAAGTACGTCGAATTTTCTGAAAGCTCTGAATATAATTTTGAGGCGGAATTGATCTTGTCACAATGCGGAATGGACCTAAAGAATGTAACATACAATTGGAACATACAAACAGCAGATGGCGGCCAAAGTATTCCAGCGGAAAACTTCACGTTTTATGATAAATTTCTATTGATAAGACCATTTTCTCTTTCTGCGGGAACCCGGTATAATGTAACTGTTTCATTAACGTATAGCTTGTCTGACACCAGTGAAGGGTCAGTCGCAGATACTGTGTATGTCACAGTTAAAAGGGATCTGTTAGGTGCGGTGATAGAAAGCGGTGACCGAGAAATTGCAGCCACTCAGACTCTAGTTCTTCAAGGACGTGAGGCTTCTGCAATCAACAGAAGGCTTTATACTGTGAACTGGGCCTGTAAAGATCTGGCTACTGGAGATGAATGTAAGAGTAATGGCGGGACACCACTGGAATTTGAAAACTCTACAGTCCTTGTTCTTCCAATGACCCAAGGAAATTTCGTCGTTGGTAAAAGGTAGATAGCCAGTCCTACTTGTGTGAAGATTACTGTTCACTTGTCTTTTTGTATAAAGTAAATTAAACATACCGTAAATTTTCTAATTAAAATAACAAAATTTGCCTACAGTTCCCTTTTCATGCAAGTTTAGCATAGTGAAAGTGTAACTCTGTCTTTATTCCTCAAAATCCACTTTTAAACAGCAATTATTAAAGCTGATTATTAAGATAACAGTAAAAACGACAACTATTATATCTCCATCCATCTGCTGTTATGATTTAACAATTATTACTTACTTTCGACTTTTCATTTGAGGTATGAATTCAAGTTGACTGTCACTAGAAACTTGGAGGTGGCCTCTACAAGCATAAATGTCAAGATTGTTTCTTCTGCTGTCCCGATATTATCTGTCACTCCATTGTGTCGTCAATGTAGCCGTGATAACGATATTTTCTTTCGTGGTATTTTGCTAGCCAATGGAGCAGTTAATTATGCATGGCAGGTAACAGAAAAGAATGGTATGTTGAGACACTATGTATTCTGAATGATAAAGACTATAGCTGAGCTGTCTTTTAATATTTCATATCGAGCTACCATTTATAATCTCACATTACGGAAAATTAACTAACAGTGAATGGATCTAAAGGAAATATATCAAATCTATCTGTTCAAGAATTTACAAAACCTTTCCCAAACCAGGAACTCTTGGGAAACTCATCCGTTGATTCGGATGACTCATTGTATAGCACCAATGAAGTCTTAGACACTAAATGATTAATTAATTAAAGGCTTCAAAAACCTTGTCATAGTCCGAATCGTTTCCTATTTCTGTCAGTTAATGCATGAAATCTTGAACATAGGCAAGCTTTTAAACGACTTATTCGCCAGAGACCCTAGCTGTTAGCGTGTTGTCACGTGCCAACAATCAGAACTCATGTGTTTCATCTGATTGGCCTAATAAACCTGCCAGTCAATAGCCGCTAATCAGATGAAGATTGGTGCTTTGAAGCAATCAAGGCTACGAAGACTTCCTACCGCTCTTTACCACTGTTATCATTGGTTTGCTCAAAATTTCTGACAAGAGAAAAAAATTTAACCAAATTTTCTTTGCAGGAAACACTGCTTCCTTAAGCTCGTCAAGTGGAAGCTTATCAAATGACCATGTAAATGGCTCTTTACCGTACAACACGATTTTCAAAGTACCGAAGAACACACTTAAGGTTGGATACGCATATGAGGTAAAGCTAAGTGCCAATTCTCAGAGTCATGCCAGCATGGTTTTTGAGCTCCGTCTTCCTTCACGCCATGGACATTTTCAAGTGGAGCCGAAGTCCGGACTGGCTTTCAATACGACATTCCGTCTTAGAACCTACGCATGGATAGACCAAAAAGCACACAAGCCGTTTCACTACAGATTTGGTTATATGAAAGGTGCAGAGTCCCGGTATCTGACTGTTTGGCAAAGTAGCAACGTCCTGACCCGGACATTTCTTCCACCCGGCCACCAGGAAGATGGAAATAAGCTGACCCTGTTCGTTCAGGTTCGCAATGCTATTGGTCTGATTTTTGCAAGACAACATGTCGTGACAGTTGAAAACCAGCAAGCTGCAAATGATGGTGATCTGTACACATCATATTTGCGAATGGTTTCTGAGAAAGATGTGAATTCTATGGCTCTTACGCTGCAAGGACTTTTCAAGACAGGCCTTACTGATGAAGTTAAAAGAACCGGGTTTGAGTCATATCTGAATGCAATAAAGACTGTGCCACTGATGCCGAACTTTTCTCCAATTGTCCTTGACACGATCAAAGTTTTGCTAAATATGGTTAACAGAAGTGAAAGTATAATCACTATGGATATCAAGGAGACAATAGCTTCGCTCCTATTGGACATGACAGGACGCAAGGCACGTGATAATTCAGTAGGGAAATTGAACGGTGTAGAGGTGGGTAGCAAATTATTGCCTACTGATTCCCGATTTAGTTAGAAATGAATCCTTTTTCGTCGCTGAAGAACTGATCCAAATTTATCCTTCAGTTTTCAGCTTTTTCTCCCTTCCATCTACAAGGTCTTCCAGAAACGTAGCATTATCGCAGATATCAAGTAAATTAACTGTTTCTGTTGTAGGTAAAGGCGATACTGGATATTTTTCATGGTATTCTCCCAATACCCGGACACAAAACAGCAAGCCACACGAATATCGCCAAGTCATTCATGAATGCAGCAAAAAATCTTGTCAATTCCTTATGCTATTCAAGTCTGAAAGACAACAGTCTCAATAATTTGGAAAACTCGTTGATCAAAATATCATCCAGAATCAGCGATTTTGCAAATGATGTTGATGTGGCTGGCATGTTTTCTGTCAGCAAAGACTTTAGACGCCGGTTCATAGGAGATACATGCTCCGGTTCCAAATATGTCGACTGTATTGGCATATGCTCCTCTGTCAGAACATACAAAGATGCTAAGTACTTTGAAATTAACGAAAGCACCCTAGTAACCAATATTCATGTAGGCCAACTGATCGATTCAAAGAGCGGAAGAAGCTTAGCTCCATCAGCAGAGAGCAGTGATTTCAAATTCACAGTGCCTATTTCTGGGTCATATAACAAGGAAACAGAGAGCGTAAAGGTAGGTAAGGCTAGGTGCTTTTTGGGGCAGTACCATTAAACCTAGTTCTCAGCAAGAAGATGAATTCTGGAAAATCAATATTAGTGGAAATTTAATGTAACTGAGAAATGTTCGACCTAGTTGCATGTTGTGTTGCTCTGGTCTCAAGAGAACTTCTGCATTTCTCCTGCGTTTTAAGCAGGCCTAATCTCTTTTAATTGTTATTCTATCAGTACTGCATAACTTTATATTCTTAATTCTGAAACTGGGAAATATGTAAGCACTAAGAATTATATTATAGAAAACCTGGGCTCATTATGCCTTTTTTTATCACAGTGTGTGATGCAAGATCCTAGCACGCTGTCGTGGAGTACCGAATTTTGCAACTCTACGGTGAAAATTGGCTCTGGAAGTGTCGAAGTCTTGGATTGTACATGCAGAAAGTTGTATTTCCTTGCTGGGATGAAGGAGATGAGCCCCACCACACCACCCCCGATGACGTCTACCGCTTCTTCAAGTGCAGCACCAGCACCAAGTACATTAGCAACAACAAGTAAGATGCTGTTTTTCTATGAATCAAAGATTCTACGAATGTTGCAGACCTGCGAGGGGGGCGTACTCTTCCTTAAATGTTATCAAATAGAGAAATATGGTTGCTTAAATCATATGATGGTTTATATGATAATTTAATTTCCTAAACTGTTTCATTCAAAGAGGTACTTTGTAGTATGAGACCTTGCGGTGCCTAGCCATTGCCGCCAATTAGAAGCTACGCTTCCATTAGCTTGACCCATGGATGCGCTAAGTTCAAGGCAATGCGACCTTTATTTTGTGCTAATCCGCACTAAATGCTTTGACCAGGGCTGTCACAAATGGAGAGGTTTGGGAACAAATAATTTCCCAGCAGTTTCCATTACTTTCAAGCAATGTTTGTAAAAAGGGGAATATATCTTACACGTCTCCAAAATAAAACTTCGGTTTCAACGACTCTTTTATTCACAAGAAACTATCTATCAGTTTTTTTATTTGCGTTTAACTCAAATACAGTTGGATGATATGGTTGTCATTTGATCTTAAAGTCGTATTAATGAAACTTTATCGATGATAGTCCATACCATTTTTCACAGAGTTCGCAAAACTTGACACAGACCCGGTGTCATTTTATTGAACGTCTTTATCTGGATATTAAGATAAAGTTTAAAGTTGACTTTGTTTTTGCTTTGCGCTTATTCATCACTCTGATAGAAAATATTGGCATTCTTTTTTGCACCTTTTAAAATTTCTTGCTAGACTTTTGATCTGTTGGTTCCTTTAGAAATTTCAAATTTTGCACCATTTCTCATAGTGAAGCCAACTCCTTCACCAGCAGATGTGATTACAATTGTTCTAAAAGCGAACTGCACCAAACACATAAGCGATCATGCCAGTCAACAAACGTTCACTAACAGTCTAATACTAAGCCTCGAGTACCAGCTTAAAATCGACAAATCCAGAATAAAAGTATGGAGTCTATCATGTGGAAGCATCATAGCTAACATTACAATATCAGATCCAGACCCATCACAGTCCAGCGAGCCCTCCAAATCTGATGCAATGAATTCACTGCAAAGTCTGCTAGCAACAGGGTTGATGCGAGTGCCCCTAAATGATGGTAGCTACTTAGGGGCAGTTGCTCCTGGGGTCAGCTTGAAGACACCTCCCCCTCCAACTACAATTATCACTACAATTCCCCCAGTTCCAGAGCTACAGACAAACTGGATGCCGATGATGGCATCTTTTGCCCTTATTCTGGTTCTCGTGATTGGTATTGCCACTTTTATTGCTTGGCTTCATGGGCGATATTACAAGAAAAAGCGCTTCACAGATATCAATTGCGACAAGATAAAACCGAAAAAGGAGAGTCCGGAGGAGCCTTTTGAGAACATGTCCCGGAAACAGAAAGCAAAAAAATTTGACACGATTATGGATGGTAAATATTTTGTACATTTCTTTGCGATAACCAACTAGATCGTTCTTTCGTAGGTTCTGCTCATATTAAATGATACGTATAAAGATCATCATCAATGTGATTTTGATCTATGTATCCTATCTGCCATATATATATATATCCTATCTGCTAATTCAGTACAGTACAATACAGTTAAGTTGAGTTCAGCTCAGCTCAGCTCAGCTCAGCCCAGCTCAGCTCATCTCAGCTCAGCTCAGCTCACCTCAGCTCAGCTCAGCTCAGCTCAGCTCAGCTCAGGTTAGCTGTAGTCGAAGCAGATTCCAAAGAATTTAATTGTTCTTTGAATTTTGATTGCCCCTCTTTTATTAAAATATATGCTGATTTTGCTGCCCATGTTATTTTCTCTCTTGTCTATCCTAGAATCAATTCAAAATGCTGAAGTACCAGATATTATCGTCGCTGCTCCCGTTTCTTTGAAGAGAACTCGAGGAAGGTCGCGAATAACTCCAATTCAAGAAAACTTTCCAAGCTCTGTTGCTGCTAGCAGAAGTAACTTTTCGGCGGCTAGAGATGTGCCTCGCCTCGCACTTGACGATTCTTCTTCAGGCTCGGAAGCCGAGACGTCGTTCACCGAGAGACCAAAAAGCACTGTCTCGCAAAAAGTTCGAACGAAAAGTGCTTTGTCTGTGAAGTCACGGGGAAGAAGTGCGAAGCATTCTAAGAACCATTTGCAGCCTGATTCTAGGATCGGTGATAGACCAACCTCAGGACACTCTGTTGTCAGCACAACTGAAAGCACGCAAAATCTGGTTGTCTGAATGCTCAAGTAACTTTACTTAGTGGTGCCAAGGCAATATAGAGCTAGTTTTTTTAATGCTCCTGTTGGATTTGAAACTTTGAAACTTTGAGGGGATGAAGGCATAGCTATGTTTTACCTGAGGCACTCATACCCATATCGATTGCGTGTATGGCGTTGTTAAAATTACATTTGTCTGACATTTTTTTTAAACTCTAGAGTGGTTTAGGCTGTAACATGTAGCTTTGTCGAAATGCCACATTTGCTCATGAAACGTTCGACTAGTTTTGCTTTTTTCTATGTTTGCAGCTGCATAGTTTGCTAGTTTAGTTTGAGAAGTGTGTTAGCTTCAACACAGTAATAGAATTAGCACAACTTTGCAAAGCAAACGCAAGTAGATAAAATTAAAAAGCAAACACATTCTAGAAAAATTTGAATTCACTTGAAATGCTGGTATATTGCGTAGGAATTATGTTGATAATATGATGACGGCAATCACATTTTGGTCGTAATTTGTTTGTATAATTAAGAGCAAGTTAATCAGATCTCAATCAAGTGTCAGCCGTAACCAGGTTAGTTGGCTAACAACTGGTCATGATATCAGCTGGCAGAGATGGTCAAAACAAATTTGTTAATTATGCATGTGAAATTGAGCTTTTATGCCGAGAGTCAGTAAACATGTCACGATAGCCTAAATGCTTGATAAACTTTTAAAATAAATAGGGACCAGGGAGAATTACATATAAGTTAGTAGACCCAAAAACGTTTTACACTGGGTACTAGGGGGAGGAGTAAATATGGTTGTTTTATTACTGGCACGGTGTCTGGCGATTGAATTGTGTTTTATGGTAAAAATATGGCCACAATACTTTTGAATTGATGGTATCGTTAAGGAAAAAAGGCATCATCTCTCCACATTTCCATCCTGTAGAGCTGAATTTATTTTAACTGCGAGAGTGAAGTAAACGAAAGACATCTAGGTAGTTGTAAAAGGGATATATATTTGCTATGCCCGCAGTTGTTTATCTCTTAATTGTAGATATTAATCTAAGTTCCAGCTTTGCTGTGTCAAAACTGGAAATGTATCAGCAAAGTGTAGGTATAAATGTAGATACGTAATAACTGTAATAAATGTAGGTATAAATGTAAATTATGTAATATGACAAGCAAGTAGCAGCAATACATGTTCTTTGTATCGGCTTATGCGCTGTATGGTTGTTAATAAATAAATTTGCGTTAAACTAATTATGTATATATGTGTATAGATTGTTATTATGTTAGTGAGCAAGCAATTTTGCAATTCAATGTTCTCAGAATGTCTCTGCTTTAAACTCTGTATGTTTCATACCCTCGAAACCCTGTGGTCTAGTATTCCGAGATGAAGTGGGTAGCTGTGGCTGAAATTCCTAAACCAACGTCTCCAAGTCGCTGTATGTGAAGACCAATCAGGGTTAATACCAATTTCAATATTTTCATAAAGGCCATTGTTCGTAACGCGATCTAGATATAATTTTTACGTACACATAGAGGTCTCCGAATGCTTCTAAATAAACTGCAGTAACGTTGGTATAGAATGCTTGTAGATGCTGGATCAGAAAGTATATAATCCGAATAAATCACGTATTTAAATTATGCAAAATTGCATTTCCAGGAACAACTTTAGTAGTACGCAAATGAACCTTTTGCCTTATCGGATATATTCTGTTTGGCGCCAAAGATGTGGTTTTCCTTGTTAAAATCTTTTATCTTTTCAAGCAGCGAAGCTCGTTCCTGAGGTTGCTAAGCCTGTGCAGGAAATTAATAGGCCTAGCAACAGAACTTACGAGGATTGCAAGTATGACAACATCCCTCAATATATGTACTGCCAGGCAATCACATTCGTGGCACATATTTAAGTAAATACAGGCGAGAAAGACCGGAAAGTAGCTTGTTATGAATATCGCTAGCATGAAAAACAATGTCCGTATGATTCTTCTCTGGTTGCTTGTAGCTCGGAATCTACCGATGCTGAAAACTTTTGTTGTGGCAACTCTGCTGTTCTGATTGTCAGGGTCAATGCTCAAACGATTGTCATTCGGCGCAGTGACTGAAACTAGTTTCTTCCAGAATATCCTCATGGTGAGAAACATCACCCCGACTGTGAATAAGACGGTGCAAAGGGAAAATATAAGCAAATACCGCGTAAAGCCGATGTTTAAAGAAAGGTAGCCTGAAAATGCAGACACTAGCCAAATAGCAGACAAAGAAACAAGGAGATGCCATTCCTTCAGTGTTTCATAGAAGGCTGGGAACTGGATGGAAAGATATCTGTCGATGTTGAGCAATGCCATACTAAGCACTGACGAGGTTCCAAGCACAAACAAACTGGCTAAAAATGTACTCAACTCTGCTTTCTTAGGCCCAGTCCCTAGCCCCTCTTGAATTAACAAAGCAGCACCCAGGGGTTCTGTAAGAACGCCAAGGAGCAAGTCCGAAATTGCAATGTTCAACATGATCATGTAAAACTGAGATGTATAGTTGCCAGATTTTATAATAGCAACTATTACTGCAGTGTTTAAGGGTATAGTCAGTAGGCACATGATAGTGGAACATGTACTAGTTGTGTATGATAGAGCGCTCCATCTGTGTATACTGCCACAATCGTTAGAACGGGACATGTCTTCTTTGATGCACCTGACAAAGAAAACAGTAAGTGACGTCAGAGAACACAACTCAGACTTTGCATCTTTTGACATCAAAATGAATAATCGACTACTGATAGTATTTTCGAAGTACAATCAATTCTGTGTAATTTAAACACGTGTAATTCAAACGTCACAAACTCGAACAAAATTATCCGGTCCCTCGGAAATCTCCTAATCAACCCGTACAAAAAAACCTCCGTAATCCGAATCTCTATAATTCGAACTTTTCGTAAGTCGATCAATTCATGGTTGATCTAGAGCATACAAATCATAAATTATATTGCTATAAAAATGATAGGAGATAGGTATTGCCATGAAGAAATGAGATAAAACATGTTTAAAATTAGCCTCTTTATTCGACCTTTGCATTCAAAACTCTTTTGTTTTTTCACAAAATATAATGTTTGCCTTTTGAATATCTTCAACGCCTGACAAAAACTAAAATGTATCTTATAACCGTTCTATTCAGTAAACAAAATGACTAATAGGTAATTTGGAATATAATTTCCTAATGCTTCTATTTACAAATTGCCTTGATATAAAAGCATATGCAAAAATCAAATGCAGATGATGAGCAACCTGTTTTGATCCTAACTTCATAATAAGACACTATTCTCATTCTTTACAGTGATTTGCAACCTCACCTCCTTTCTTTTTTCACCTACTATCATCCTATCTCCATCCATCTTATTTTACAGCTCTTTCAATAATGATTGACACGAGTTTCCCTCGCTTATTTTATGATATTTTCACTCAAATGTAGTCTGCGATGTTTCAAAAAATAATCTTGATCACACATTTCTATCACGAGAGTGATTTTTCATGGGAATTGAATTCAATTTACGAAAAGTTTGCAATGGATACTACAAGAATTATGAAAAAACTACAACATCAATCGACTATATAGTGTTATAATCATACCTTGCCCTTTATCTTTGGATTTTGCCACTTAATGATACAGGAATGCCCAACACAATACGATGTTAATAGACTTGCATTGTTCATGAATTTTTCGCTTATGTTAAGAATAGAGATATGCACCTGTCGATATCGTCATATGATAACCCTAAGAAAGCAACCAATAGGAGTTCTTAATTACACTAAAGCACAAATATTAGCTCGTTATTCGCAAGAAGGATGGCCAAGTTTGACAGATATCATATTATTCTTTTCAATGCACGAGAGTGTTAAAGTAAATCAGATCAGCTGCTGTACCAGAAAAAATAAACATCGTTTTCAAAAGGTTTAAATTGATTTTACGCAGCCAGAAGTATGTTAGGTTGAGTAAGGATCGCTCAGATAAAAAAGCATAACTTTCGGTACGGTTTTTAAAAAAGTACTTTTCAATTTCGCAGATAGTTGTTAGAGCTTCTTTTAGTTGGATAAAGCTGTCATAGTCATATTAATCCCGAGACTCTTGAGATGGTTTTATATTTTACGTAATTAGTAAAGTGTAACAACACAGTTTTAGCAAATTATGGCTGTATGTCCCCTCACTAAATCAACTCTCTACAAGAAGTGACAGGCTTTTCTTGGCAAGGAATGCAAATTTTATCATTAGGAAGAATGCAGATCGACTCTTCTACGAGAATCGACTGTTTTAATATACCTACCCTTCACGCTTTCCTTTTAATATACCTACCCTTAACATTCGCCCATTTACACATTAAAACCCTACCATAGACCTCGATACTATTTATACGAGGCTCTCAGCCTTTTAAAACAAAATTTTCAGAAAGAGCAAAAGTAGAGGGAAGATTTGGATCACATCAAACCAGCCACGTAGTTGCAGGAGGGGGCACGGGGGCTGTGCCTCGTAAATTAAAATATTGACAACAACTTGTCCCCTCTGGCTACAGTTTTTCCAAAAGATATTTTGAAAAGTTGGTATAACTATAATTCCGTGAGGTTGATTTAGTCCAAATATAAATGTTTGTTATACATCTGTTTTCTTGTTTTAAAGTCTGTCTGCCCCGCCCTCAGGTATGGTTCTTGCTCGCGTTTGCCCACCCTAGCCGACATCTAACAGCTACGTGGCTGGAACAAACAAAGACAAAAGGCAATTGCGTTCTTTTTAGGACTATATGGTCCTAAATGACTAGTCATATGGAATTAATCGTTGTGTTATTTCGAATCTAAGCACTTCCTTCTTTAATTCGCGCCTCGTTTCAGTGAACTTGGTCTCCTTTTCAGTTTCCACCATATTCGATTTTTTGGCGGGGTAAATTTGTTAAAGGCCTATTTGTTTGTTAGACAGTTCTACCTTTGTGTTCAGAAGGATTTACTTGGAGCTTTATATAAGTTCACCAACCTAGCAATGACCTCACGTGCATTTTATGTCCTTATTTAAGCTAGCAGAATCGGTAAGCTTTTAATTCAGGATAGGCCAGTCGCATTGGTGCCCGCTTATTTGTGCGAGAAATGCTGCTTGGATAAACTTGACAAGCATGTCTCTTCCACCAGAAAAGCTTCAAGAATTGAAAGGAATCATCCATAGTCACCTAGATCGTATGGATATTCACAGTAAAGTTCGGGAATTCATGTCAGAATCTGCAAGAGACAAAAATGATGATACTCACTATGAACCAATGGATGAAGTAAAATTGCTGAGGTCAATCCGAGATAAAGGAATTATCGACGATGTCATGAGAGGACTAGATTTCAAAGGATTGTCTGGAGCAGCCGGGCAAACTAAGGACGTACGCAGCAAAGAATTCCAGAGAAAGCCAAAAGGCGATAATTGTTTGGCTGGTGGTGCAAATTTAGATAAAGAATGTCAGTATTTTTATTCCAGGGTACTTTTAGCATGTGATTGTATTTTGGTTGATATTGACAATAAGACATATATCAAGAGAGGGATTCTCTAAAAAGCACGCTTATGATTTTGTATTGTACAGAGATGTAGCCAGAAGAGGTTACATGGAGGCTATCCCCCATTGAGTATGTTTATCCATCACTACCAAACTTTGAATGATAGATCTATACAGCATAATATACCCAGAACTTGTTGTGAAACTTTTCATAAATTCTGGCTATATCATTGAGTCATGTTGCCATAGCTGTCCAGTTTATATTCCCAGATGTGTATGAGATGTATTGTTCTGCCCCATGATTTCTATTGTAAATTCTTTTGATTTTCCCTTTTCAAATGTGTAAGACTTGCCCAAAATGTGTGAGACTTGATAGGTTTGTGTTGCAAGTGTCTCAATTTTTAGTAGCACTATTCAAATATAAATTAAAACTAAAATTTGGAGCAACTGAAAAGAATATGTAAAGAAAATTGTTCCAAAACTTTACTCTTCTGGTAGATAGAGAATACCAATAGCTTTATAGTTTTTAGAGGGTTAATGAAGCAATCAGGCTTTAAATCCAATTCCAGAGATAAAACCTTCTTCACAAGCATCAAGGGTGCCCATTAGAACTATTTTGGGGTTTGGGGAATGTCATCAAGTTGGACCAAATCTTGATTAGAATGGACTGACCTTTCTAAATAGATGCCAAAAAGGAGGTGAAATTCTACCATTCACAAGGATCAGGATCTACTCTCAGCCATTAAAGTTTTTTCAGACTAAACATTTAAATCATTTTTTTGGGGGGGGGAGTAGTACTATAACACCTGATTGAGCTTGTAATTTATGTAATACAAATTTGGCCTTTGTATAGCTTTAACACAAATAAGTAGAATTTTCAGCTTGCCCAACATACTTGCTATTTGTTTGTTTCAAATTCTTTAGATCATTAGTAGTTAAGTCTATTTGCAATGCAAGGGCCCAAAAATTTGGATGAAATTAAAGTTGTTCTTTTTCACAACAGTTGCAGTCGATCCAAGCAAAAGGTACATATATTTGCAGATACTTGGTGGGAAAGCCTTTTTAGAGCATCTACAAGATCCAGAACCACTGCCTGGAAGAGCAACTAGTACATTTACTCTGTTTGTTCAATATAGAGAACAGAGGTTTAAGTCAAGGCCTGTTTCATGTAGCTGTGATCCTGATTTTCAAGAAGGTATAGAGATGATAATTTTTCTATTATCGTCCTCTTTGAGTATAATTTGAATTCTACTTATACTTTGATTTCCTTAATCCTTAAACATTTACAATTCTATCTGCAGACCAAAAGTATCTGATTCAATATTGTTAGTGGCTTTTTCATAGCTGGTCAATTAGAATTAACAGCACCTTGAAGTAGAAAGTGGTTAGCTGTCAAAAACATTGTTATCTTCTGAACTGAAAGTAGAAACCTAGGGTAAGGACCTATGCTCTATAATACTCTTCACAAATTTGTGATTTTAAAGTCAAATGTTATGTTAATATATGATTGGTCTAGCAGAATTAGTCAGACACTGTGACCAAGCACAGTAATGTGAATGTGAAATTACTATGAAGTTGTAGTAGGATGTTGGCTAGCTTTCATTGTTTCCACAAACATTTAGCTCCAAGTTATCAGGCCATCTACTTGCATACAATTGACAAGTGGGAGCAAAATCTGTTGAGTTGTGATGTTTTTGCACTTGATAGATAACATTCAATGAGAAAAAGTTAGTCTTTAAGTTCTAAAACCACTTTTGAATAAAATAGTTTTTTGAACTTTCAAAATTGAACTTTTTGTTTTAATGTCATCTGACAGGCTTTCTAATAGAGGTTCAAAAACACCCAAAAGACCCTGGGAAAATCTCTACAGCACCGTTACTGCTAACTGTCTCAGATAAAGTTCACCTGATTCTAATAAAGAATGATTTGTCTGGTGAAAAGAGCCTTCTTTCTTCGCATTTTTTGGATTGGAGAAGAATTTTATCCTGTTCAGATGGAAGAAGTAGCTTTGCACTTGAAATGAATGGTGTTGGTGCTGAAAACAATGTCCCTGTTGGGGTGTTGGATATAAAATTGTCAATTGTTCCAAAAATATCAAAGGTATCATAAATTGATTTATCAATCATGAAATGAATTGATTTTCATCAGAAAATTATTGTTTTTGTGTAAAGCATCTAATGTTTTGCAACATTCAAAGAGCTCTTTTTTCTATTTTAAGTATATATTCATGCAGTATTGTATATGACATTCAAAACCTTAATTTTGTAACCTTGTCTTGTAATTTTGTAACTTTGTAACTTTGTAATTTTGTGAGCAGCCTTGTCTTTTAAGCTGTTTGTTCTAATTATTTGTGTGAAAGCTCATAATGGGTAAGTATATACAACTATTTTCAAACATGTTGCTGAAAATGTTTACCGACCTGCTCTAGAAAGTCACTGCTGATGTATTGTCAGGACAACTGAATTCAGAAAAAAGTAGACTGTCAGAGAGAGAACGATTATTTTTGGCATATGCTAAGCAGTGGTGGAGGGAATTCCTACAAATTAGAGCATCTCATTCAAACAGACTTGTAAAGATCTTTGCTCAGGATGAGAATGGTGTACACAAGCTGGCATGCTCATTTGTGCAACCATTGCGAAGTGGGAGGTTGATTGATACTCCAAGACAGGCAGCCAGATTTGTGTCTTTGATTGGATATGACAAGGCTTCAACAATTGGTGGTGCTCACAGTGAAATGTGGACAAACATGCTGTCTTTCTTGTGTACAGGAAAAGGGGTAAGCTGCTAATCTTAGTACCATCTATATTGATTTTTTACTGAATCTTTGTTAAGATTTCTTGTGTCCTTCGTTTTAACTTCAACTTTGAACATTTGCAAATGACTTCTTGGCTAATGGGTTAAGATGGTCCAGAAGGCAAGATAAAACTTGATGCTACTAGGTCTCTGCTTTTAGTTATTGTGGCTTGGGTAGCCAAAAACAATGATTCTGTTTCTCTTTGTAAGTGTCTGATTTCTCTTGAAGAAAGGAAGCTAACCTTCATCCTATCCAGACTTTGTAACAGACCTTTCAAATTTTTAAAACCTGGAAATTTTTTTCTTTTCTTAAGTATGACAAAAATTATAACAGGAATTGCTACCCTGAGTAAAACAATTCCTTTGTATTATTTTTTGAAGCCCTTTTTAAGTTTGCATGATTACTTTTTGAAATTTATTTGTAAAACCTAAAAAGTTGTTTACTACCTCCAGAACTCATATCACTCATATTCATAATACAGCTTAACATCAGCTTTATTCCTTCGCAGGACGTGGATAATCACTCGATATTGCTTTGCAGTCTATTGCTTGGGTTCGGATTGAATGCATTTGTTTGTATTGGGACCAAGGCCAAGGGCAAAGCCCATAGCTGGGTGGCTTCTATTGGAACTGATGGGAATTGTGTGTTTTGGGAGAGCCTCACAGGTCAAAGGTATGCATTATGACAGCTATGTTTTGATAATTGTCTTTTGTTCTGTGAGGTTAGAAATATCTTCTCTTGTGGGCCTAATCACTTGAAAAACTTTAATTTGTTGCACTTATGTCTGATTCAGTTATGCTTATTTTTGTTTGGTATTAAATTGTGCTTCTAATGTACGTTTCTGCTGCGTTCATTGCGATAAAATTTTTGTTATTGCAAAATGCAAATCATTCAGTTATAGAGCTGAAAATTTGCCCCTTTCCGAGAAAAAACCGATCAAAGACGAACCGATTTGGTGACACTGCTACATAAGAATCTTAGGATCTTGCTCGCTGTGAATTGACTGCTTGTTCGAAAATTTCTGCTTCTTGAAGTTATTTCTGAAATAAACTTGTTAAGTTGAAAATAATTCAAATAATAAACACGATTCTAGGTCGTCTGTTTGATTTCGTAGTTTCGATTGCAACTGTGACCTGTAGAGCTGCTTACGTTTAAATCGCCTACAACTACCTCTTCGCTTGCTTACTTATCTGTGGCTTCGCACACGAAGGCTAGGTCAAACTTAAACACTTTGACGTCAAGTTTACACATCACATTCACCAAAGCGGATATTCCTTTCGTGTAGTTCAACTCAATTGTCAAAGTGGAAGCTCTTGTTATTCAAAAAGTGTACAAAATATTTTGGAAATCATAACAAATTCATGATAATTTCATTAGATTAACTAATAAAGAAAGTTAGACGCAAGAAAGTTAGGCTTTGCACAAGAAATTTAGACACATTAAGAAGCTTTGTGTATGCTTTGATATGTAGGAGGAAAGCGTTAAGTTGCTATTCTGAGTTTCACCCTTGTGTGATCATCAGGCAAGGGACAAAGAATTACTATTGTGCCTACACTGCATGGATCAGCCTTCAACTGACTGGCTAACTCTTGAATATCTACTCTCTATTGCTTCGTATGAACACTTTATTTTTCTGTTAATAGTCAGCAGAGATTCTTTCTGTAGAACTGTATGTTTCGCGTGATAACCTTTTGTTTCGTGTGTTCATGTAGATTTATAAGCTTGTAGTCATGTTAGAGACCCAGCGTACTTATACTGTACACCCGAAGGCATAGATAGGCATTTCAAGTTACATGAATGTTGAGAAGTTAAGGATTATGATGAATACTTTTTTAATGTCCCAGTTTAGCTATTGTCCACTTATCTGGATGTTCCATGACAGGTCGGTTAATAAGAAAATAAACAAAATCCACGAGAGAGCCCTGAGAATCACATACAAGGATAGTTGTTCTAGTTTCGAAGATTTATTGAAGAAAGCAAAACCTGTTTCCGTTCACCAGAAAAATTTAAAATTGCTTGCTACCAAAATCTTTAAAACTCAAAGCAATCTCAATCCTAGTTTCATGAAACAAATTTTTGTTCTGAAAGATCTACCTTACCACCTTCGAGGCTGAAGAAATATTTTTGCACCGAAACCAAAAGGAACAGGGTATGGTATTGAAAGTGCATGTTTTCTTGGATCTAGGATATGGCATGCTATGCCATCTTCTATTAAAGAGTCCCAGACACTTAACAGCTTCAAAAGAAAAGTTCAAAGCTACGATTTTGATTGCAGTTGTAGATTGTGTAGATTGTATATAGGTAATTTAGGGTTTTTATAGTTATATTCTTTAATAGTATTCTCTCATTTGTAATTTAGATTTAATTTATTATATTATCTTGTATTTAAGTTTCGGTTGGCTTGAATTAGCACGTGAGCTAGCAATAGAAGCCAACCTTAAATAAAGAAATTATTATTATTATTAATTAGACATGCTTTGATATGTATAGCTGCTCTATCAGAGCAGGGGGTTCTCGATTACTACACTGAGCTTTAATGTGATCATCAGGCAAGCGCGCCAAAGAGAGTACAGCTCTGTCTTCACTACATTGATCAGTATGCAACCGATCCATTGAAAGTAATATTTACAACATTGATAGCCTGTGATTTTTCAGATTCGTTCATCAGCCGATCAACCCAGATGATCCCCCTGCTGTACGGCAACCAAAGCCATCACATGCTTATGAAAAAATTGGGTGTGCCTTCAATAACAAGGAATTTTACGCCAATTGCCAGGTAAACCTTGTGACTGCTCTCCAGTTAGTTGGCCGAGGGAGCTTGGCCTATAACATTACTGGATATTTTTAAATACCTCATTTATCTGTCTTTTGTATGTCCTTAACATTGTTTTCTGTGCTTTGATGCCTTCCAGAACTCAAAATTTTTGGGAACCTAGTTCCAAGGTTCTGATTTATTTTTCAGCTTTGATTTTGAGAGACAGCATCTTCCTAAACCCACACGATGCTAAGCCTCTGTTGCTGCTTTAGTTTCTCTTATTGTCAGCTTTGTTTATATTCCAGCCAAGTGACAATGTGGATTTATGCATTTTCGAATTCAATAATGAGTCTCTTTGGAAAGGAATGAGCCTTGATGCCATAAAGTCAGTCTGTGGGCCAGGGATTTTGGTAAGCTTATCTTAATAGATTTGTCCCCAGTTCATTGGTTGTGTTTGAGGCATTGTCCAGTTACCCCAAAACCAAGGTATGCCAAGCAGCGTATGAAAAAGATTTTCCTCGTTAGCAAAGATAGTGGTGTTCACACGCTATAGATCAAGAAATTGCATTGAAGCCTTAATTTAGCAAAGCTCATTGATTCCAGGTCAGCTTTGTCATTACGGAAGGGAACATCTTTGTTGAAAAAAGCAATGAAGCTTTCTGTTTTCAAATTTTGGCTTCAATCATAGGACTTTGAGATCAATGTTTTAGATGTTAGTCAACTTGATCGTCCTTCTGTGCGCTATTGAGTATCTTATTTCTCCTTATGTCTGTGTATAAGCTGAAACCCCTGGTTGTCGGAGTCCTGTTGTGGAATCTTTCTACACGGTGTGAGGGCTCAACTTGTCCCTTACATACCTCATTATTGCCTCATAATCAGCATTAAAATTGTTTATTTTAGAGTTCTACCATTTGTGTAATTGTAAAATGTAATTGTTCCCTGAACTTTCTTGAATCAAAATTTGGAGCTCGATAAAAGTTTTCGTTATTTTCTTCTTAAGTGTATCGATTAAAGATAATGTACCAAGCCTTCTAATGTTTGTCGAAAACACCTCGCTTTATTATATTATTTTTGTTGTTATGGAAAAACCTCTCAATTTTTGTAATCCAGAAATTTATAAGACCACAGTTTATACGAACACCACGGCTCGATTTGCCAAAAAATAAGAACATACCCACCTTAGATGAACAATTAGAAGAAAAATGCAATGTTTTTTTTAAATTTTTTCTTATGTTAGCAAAACAGAGCAGATTTTACCAGCAACTTAAAGGCAATCTGTCTCGTTGTGGATTGGTTAACGAGAACAATAGCTGGAACAATAGTCTAAACACGATTCCAGCGCTCCGTCATATTTTTTACAATGCGATAAATTAAAGGGGGACTGGAAACATTAAAAATCCCTTTGTTCTTATAACCAATCAACGTCGTGACAGATTGCCTTTAACTTGCTTCTATAATGCGAAAATATTATTTAGTAGTCTTAGAGACAATTTATAGTATTTAGTTGTAGAAAATTAATTTTGAAATAAGAAAAGTATTAAAAACACCTGACCATCAAATTATTCAAAAATAAGTAAATTATCTCTTATAACTTGCTTTATTCAAATTATCTGTTATAATTTGCTTTATTCAAAATAAAAATAAACAAGCATGACATTTCCTCCCTCCCTTCCTGATTCCTTCTCCCATTTCCTTGTTAGGGTTCAGCTATAGCTCTTGAGTCTTTCCCTAGAATTACCAAGTAAAAAAATATTGAGTCTTATAAAAATCTTATTAAAAGAATGTTTATTTGCAGCCCTCGCCACGACAATTAATCACACTGCTTCCCCCATCTGTTGACCCTGTCATTGCAAGCAACGAGCTGGAAATTGATTTACGAGCTTTGGTCGTTGAGCACAGAAATGTAAGTAACGAAATATTTTGCTTCTTGGTTAAAAAACTTTTGATTAAATGCAAACAACAGTTCGATAACCATAACGAAAATCAAGCCAATATTCTAACGACATTTTTTCGCAAAAAGTGTGGAGTTTTATAGTGTATGGAAGATCATGTGGGTCTTATAGATAGAAATGTTTTATGAGCTGTATAATGTAAAACGACAATACTGTAGAAAAATTTCGCAAATGGTTGCTTGAAAGCGTCGAGAACGAGACTTAGCAATACTTTACGAAAGCTGAATGCTGCAAAGCCATTGGAATCTGTCTTGAAGATTCTTGAAATTCATGGCCGTCACAAAATAAGTTATAAAAAATTGCTTAT
Source organism: Rhopilema esculentum (assembly GCF_013076305.1). Next base: position 4,441,008 of record NW_027019698.1, on the reverse strand, counting down.
ACTCAGAGTACTTAACTGGCAAAAAGTTTCCTGGGTAATCCTAAAATCTAAACAAACATTTTGATCACAAGAACTAGTGATTTTGAGAACTGTTATCAGAAGCAATGTTAAACGCGAATGTAATTGTAATAATTTGGAATAGAATGTGTGTATCCCGTATGTACATTAAGTCCCGTATAAATTAGTATCCCGTATGTACATGAAGTCCCGTATGTAATCCGCCCATGTAATCTCATACACACGTGTTTTGTTGTTCAGTTCTTAAATATGGAGTTAATATACAGTTGGTATTTTAGTAGGTATATAATCATGGACATTTCTCTATGATCAGCCCCTAAAACATTATAATGTGTTGCTTGGTTTGTGTGTCTACTGCTTAAGAAAAAACAGTGTTTCAAGGCCTTCAGTGTGGAAATTTGGGAATTCACCTTGCTATATGATAATGGTTCCGTCTTGTAACAAGAAGTTTTAGAAAAGATCTTTCACCCAGTACTTTAGGATATATATTCAAAATTTTCTTACATTCTTATTAACTTTATCTCAAATGCAATTTTCGCATTTGGCCCCTTTTGCACTGTCTTAGATCAGATTGGATTGCTGGTTTGTGCGATAGGCCAATTTCGTAGCATGCTAGGCTTGTCTTATATGCAGAAAAAGATTGTCCTAAATACAGAAAACAATTTTGCAAACTATGTAATCTATCTCTTATTGATGTATTAATGCTGGATATTCAAGTGATATTTGATTTACATTTGTTTTTCTCTTTAGATTTGGTAATGTATTCGATAATTTCGAACCGTAATCTGACACCCAAATCCCAGATGTAGTATTGTAAGCTTTAATAATAATGGTAATACAAGAACGATAATCGACTAACTGATACAGCCTGACAGCAATAATCGTAAAGCCTTTTATAAATGAATTGTTCATTGTTACCCCTCTCTGCAGAATATTGGCATGACTACTCAATGGGACGATGAGCTATGCTACTTGCTGTCCCCTGCCCTGGCAGCCTATGAGCATGAGCATAGTCTTGGTGTATCTGTTGGAAATGAGGAGTTTCAGAATGCAATTCGAAGGAATGTTCCCGATGGTCACACCTTCAAAGGGTTCCCAATCCAGTTCATCCACAGAAATGCTGCCCGTGCGTTTGCAACTTGCCTCAGGTATTTAATTGATTTTTTTTGTATATGATTCCAGCGATTTCAATAACATAAGCTCAGATTCGAATCAAACTTCCAGGCTTTGTGCTTGTTGTCAAAGTTGCGAATGTTTACAGGCAAAGTTCATTTGAATTTATCTATGAAGACTTTTTAATGTGCGTTAAGGCTTGCCTGTCTAAGTCTTTTTATCATTCCAATAGTTTTAATGCTGAAATCCGTAACACACCTCAATGCAGCTCTCGTTATGCCTCATCCCGGATTACTGGAGCTTGCTCTATTACCCCCACTCGCATCACACTGGGGTTGAAGAAAAATGTTTTAATGCCATACAGCAAAGCAATTAAACATGTTTCTATTGCTTATAAGATTTCAAACTAAAAGCGTGATCGAATGAAAATACAGTTTTAACTGTCCTTTTTTGGGTGTAGTTTAAGAAGCTTTGATGCAGCTATAGATCATAAAGTGAAAGAGACATTTCTATCGATATAATGTACAAATTACAAATCTTGAAGTACATTTTTACATTTTCCAGATCCCCTATTTGTGAAGATATTATATGTTGCCGTGGTGATCAAGTTCGTCTCGCGGTCAGAACGCGGATCTTCACGTACCCCGAAGAAACTATGGCAGTATGGATAATGTTTGCTGTCAAATACAAATCAATACTGTAAAATACCAATTATGAAGGTTTGAAACTTAAGCGTTATTGATAGAGTGGTTGTTGCTCACAAAACTAATTAAAGAGTTTATCTCTATGATATTCATTAATTCCTACGGCCCAACTTATTTCCACATACATAAAAATGCACACTCTAAAAATGGCAGAGTATAATGCACATTAAATAAACAAGGACATCTTTGTCTTGCTTCAAAGACAGAACTTACACTCGGCTCTTTGCGTCGTTTTGCGGCTGATTGCGTGCACCCTACCAATATTTCATCTGCAGATATACGAACGACACAAGAAAGAAGCTAAATACTGCAGTTACCCTTTCGAAATTTATGTTTATCAAAATGAAAGCATATAAATATACAGTGGTAGCATATTGATGATTCGAGTTTAATAAACTGTGCCTTTAGTCTTGCTTCTGATTACGGTATTTTATCACAAATCCATTAACAGCATGGCAGCGGCAACCGCCTCGGATGCTTTCCAATGACTTTGCCGCAAGCACAGCATTTGTGCAGGACATCTTTTGAAAAGCTGGATTTCAGAGTAAACATCATCAATGCAGGAAAAACGAAGAAGGCTACCACTGTCATTACCACTGTTGCTTTACCAATTTTGTGTGTAATTGTTGTCATGTGCTACAAAATAGATCAATGGACTGTAAGAGATGATATATACGAAAAATATGTGTAGACTTTTACAGGACTCAAATTTCGCTAAAGTGACCTTAAATCAAAACATGTAAAAGAACCACAATCTAATTTTTGTTTCTTCGTTTGTTTGTTTGTTTGTTTGTTTGCTTGTTTGTTGTTTGTTGGCTTAGGTGAAGTTGGTTTATGGTACAGAAGTTGTCTCCCCTCGAAATGTTAGTATTGGCATTGCTATGTTGAAAATAAAGCTATAAACACGAAAAGGGTTGTAGGATACATAGATTATTGCGTTTCAATTAAGGATCTTTAACTACAGAATAGCAAAATACATTTTGAAAAATAACAATCACTGTCTTTATTTCTCGGCATGATGACGTCACAGAAATAGTGCTCAAATTTTGTCTGTATATTGCAGTTTTTTATAATTGCAATTAAATATAACTCTTTTTGTGACTAGAACACTCACTTTTTTATTCTAGACCTTTTCGTAAAATCATTTTGTATCTAATGTTGTTGAATTTAACTTAATCAGGGTTAAATTAATGCAACCGAATGTAAGAAAATGACACTGAATTGCAATGCCGTATTCGCCGTATTCGACCGTTACCCATTTGCAGAATCTTGAACAGTTAACAGGATGGCTAACCTAAAGTTCTCTGAATAAGAAATGAATTATCATAGACTTTTTGGCCAAAATTTATTACTTTTTAGAGAAAGTTGTTTTACGGCTAACGTATTACTTGAGGATGAAATATCAGCTCATTTACCTAGAAATATAATCTTGATTGATACCTTTTTCGGATCAACTTCAAAACTTTTTTATCATATCTCGTTATTCTCAGAACTCTGAGGGCAATCTTGTTTGACCCGCTGACCAATTTCAGGGTTCGAATCCAAACACCTTTAATGAAGGAATCAACATTGTACGGGAAAGAGGGAAGTGATTGGCCTTTGTTGGCTTTTAAACTGAAATATGGTAGAGTTCCGAATATTTTTGACATTTTCTAAAGATTTGTGGTTTGACTTTTAATATTTTTTCACTTGCTAGCGTGCATTAATGTTTTGCATGTGCCAATATTGGAATGCTGAAATGAACACATAACGCAGTAATTAGCTTTCGTCTCTATGTAGGGCTTAGACAAAAAATACAGCGAAATTTTCAGATTATAGAAGAAGCTATTGTACCTCATCTCCACATTTTTCGCAGAAAACTCTCATTGGGCGTCTTCCAAGTTTATTCTCTGTTGCTTGGGACTTTTTAATTGATGTTTCTTGGTCTGCCATAGTGTTCTTTCGAGAAACGTTCAAAGATTTCCGCGCGTTGTATGCTGATCTAGTTATACTCATCCAATCGTGACGTCAGATGTATAACAACAAGGTTTTTGTAACGAAATTTATTACTCTGACGCAAGCAGATTCACCAGAAATCGGCCACAGTTTTATGACACACAGCTAAGCAAATTTCAAGCGAAAGTCTCATTTTGAATCAGCTTAAACAGCTTTCGTTCGAAATTCAGAAACAGAAGATTCAGACATTTGATTTTTCCACCAAAGATTGAAAGATGGAGGACAGGAAAACTAACATTGACAACAAATATACTAATTTGGATGTGAGTTAAAGCTTTGCGTATATATTTGATACATAGCCAAAAAACTAGCGTAAAATTGTCTTTGGATATTGTTAAATGTAAAATTTGGAGGGACGGAAAACCTATGGAATTCTCTTGAAGGATCTTGGCTACTCTAAAAGCTTATCTTATTTTCTTTTTTAGGTAATGTTTTAGTCAGCCTTTTTTTTGAGAATATTACCCAAAACAAACAAACTCTTATAACAGCTGTGACAGATAAGGGTGCTGAGGGGGCTTTGCCCCAAATAATTCCCAGAAACTTTTTAGCCCCCTCAATTTGTGCGTTCATCGTCTTACAGCATACTGTTTGTGATCTTTATTACAGAAATCCACCAACGATGGTATTGCACTTACTGAAGTTCAGTTAAGCCCTGCGGTACAGCCAAATTCTGTTTACACGCCTACCGTTGTCACGCAACAACCGAAAACTTCTTTTGGTACATTGCCTCAACCAGCATTTTGCCCTTCATGTGGCAGTAAGGTATGAACAGAGACATACTCCTTAGCCTAGTCTTATTATGGAAGATCTGATTGTATTCTCCTTAATATTATCCTTAGATTCTTGCGCGCCATACTCCAGGTTACATCGTTGTTTCAATTATTTTTCACAGTATGATAAAGGTCCAAATGTAAACTATCAAAATCATCAAATCGTATAAATCAACGAACTTTTTATACCTCGCACGTTTTCACCCTAGACAATGGTCTATGCCCTTGCTCTATCTTTTGATGCTGAAATTGTTAATTTATAACTAAAGTGCCAGAACGCAATAGTTTTATTTAATCGCCCTGTTTTTTGCTTAGCTCCCTTGTCTGTCCTATTTAATAGGGTCTAACAACAGTCGGTCATACGAATGGAAAAGCAACTATATTGGCCGCAGTGGTATGCTGCATGATATGCCCTCTGCTAATCGCCGTACCGTTTATATCAACGCCTTGCAAAGATGTCGAGCACTCTTGCCCTAAATGTGGGGCAGCAGTTGGGAAACACGAACTGCTTCATTGCTGAGAGAAGATTAATCATTTTTGGATGTTGCTTTAGCGAGGTTATTGATGTTAATGAATAGTTCTTACCCATAATTGTTATCAATGCATTCTTTTCTGTTTCTCTCCATCTGCAATATTTTGGGCTTGAAGTATCGTAATATGACATGTGAAACAACTTCTAGTAGTCTTACTGCTAAAAGTTCAAATTTTTGGGCCTTAAATCCTTCTTTTTCAATTAAAACATGATTATCAAAATACCAGAAACAGATACATCACCATGCAGTCTTGACATAAACTTACTAGAGATTTGCCGCTATGACTCTTCAGCTTTGCTTGGAGGGTGAGGGGACTTGGTGATATTGAGACTTTTGTTGGTATAAAAGGAGACTTGATATTCTTGTGATGTCATTGAATTATTGCTGGTGCTAGAGTCTCATCAATCAAAATTATGTCATTGTGGCTAATGGGCTATTGCCCCTTCCCTATCTACCTACTTTGTTCAAAAGAGAATGAGAAGAAAATGAAGCAGCAAATTCAAGATGGCGGGCGAAAAAATCACTTCAGTTTCTCAGCTAAATCTTTTATAATTCATATTCTCTGGTTCCAAATCTACATTAGTTTTAACAGATGCAAAGTACAAAAGGGTATATTTGCGCATCAGTTTTTTTAATTTCTTTTACCATTTTGAGTAACTTGCCCGTACATATACTGAAAATATGCGAAAGTCAGTTCAGCGAAATCAACGGCAGCTCCCTATCAGCGAACTTTGGTCTTGACGCTTAGCAGATCAATCGTTTATGGTATTTTCTTGTATGAAGAAGAAACCTGCGGCATCTGTAGCGATGACGGAATCCAAAGTATCTGTGGCAGCTTTTCAGATATCGGCGACAAGGCCAGTATCGGAATCGGAAGTAGCGGCGGCAGAACCAATGGCTTGTTCTAGCTACCGGGTTTGCTACAAAAATGAGTATCGAAACTTTAGATGTTTTCATCACCATTGCTTTCGTAACCAAACATTACTATAGGTACGTGATTGTGTCAGTGGTTTGTTAGCAATATTGTCTGTTTGGGGTTGCTATTCTTGCCAAAAAGTTGTTAAAAACCTAACAATGTTCACCTTATAAGTTTTTGGTTCCGCAAAAATTGGAGATGGCACGAAACAGCGGAAACATGGCACTCTTTTGAGTTCCAGACACCTGACTAAAACGAATGTGGCTCAGGCAAGTCGTAGTTATAGTTATTTCATTAATACAATTACGATAAACTCCAACAATTATGGTTTTCTCGTCACTATTATCATTAAATACCATAGCCGCCATCATAATCATCATATTGCATTTCAACGCAGGCCTAATCATCATTTTGTATCATCACCTCAAGAAAAAAGCATTGAAAAACAGTTTAACTGCACTTCATCCTTGTATTACCTTCTGTGTCTTCCGCTTCATCCATGTTCTCGTCTGCTTCATCGTTTTCTGCATTTTCTTGTTCTTCAGGCTCTTTGAGAACATCAAGAACCTTCTCTTCTTCGGTTGCTGCATAGAATTTTAATTAGGAATACATTTTTATATGTGTATTTGGAAATATAGGGTATTCTTCTTAGGGATTGTTAGCAAATTGTTAAAAACCTCACAATCTTTACGTTATAAGTTTTTGGTACCGCAAAATTTGATGATGGCACGAAATAGAAACGGATAATGACGACGGAATGATCGAACTCTGCACGTGCACCTTCATAAGTTGACTATCCCAGGATTGAGCCAGCTCACCAAGTCATAAACGTTCCTTCTATGTTGCTTATGAGCTATCTAAAATCTTCCTTCTCCATATACAGTGTTTATTCCTTCCCTAAAGGTGTATATGCCTACAAAGTCGTTTGGAGTTCTTACCGGCAACCATGCAATATTGAAAGTTAGCAAAGATACAAATGGGAAGGGAAACAACTTTTTTCTGAAACTGGGTAACTAAAACTTAGTAACTTATTTAGTATTCTTAAGATCAGAATTTGCGATAGGTGTACGTAAGAAAAACTGAAAAAATCTTCAGTCATTGAACTATTAGGGATTTCATATTGTACATTAGCATGAAAATAGAAACCGCCCTCACCTGGTGTTGCAACAGCAACACACACCAACAGAGCCAAGGCGGCAAACACAATGAGTTTCATTTTGCAGAGAATCTTCTCCCAGGACCTGCAATAGGAAAGGTCGCTAATATTGAATAATGAAACGAAAGAGACCAAATTTGTCAGTATTGAAGTGTTCTGTAATGTAAGATAAAATTTCTTTAAAGAACATAGAGAAACCAGTCAATTAAAACTGGCTACACTTTGAGGCCTGGTCCTGTTTAAATCATTATCTTTTTTAGATTAAACCTATTATAAAATAAAGAGCCATGCTTTGGCCTATGATAACTTGTGGTTCATGCAGTTCCTTCCGAGGTTGAAAGGTATTAACGTCCAGCATGAATGCAACAACGTAAATTAATTACACTTACCTCAATTTCACAAATTTGACGCTACAAGACAAGTGTTTTGACATTCGAGTAGAAAGTTTTTTATACTTTTTCTAGCCTAATTAACTTAATTGCCTAATTTTGCGGTTTATTATTGATGCCAAAAGCGCCTAGAACTACGGAGCAAAAATGTTGATTCGGATTTTTAAGGCGTTATTTGATTAAATGCCAGCCTCATTATCTACAGAATCTTAATTTGTTTCGTTTCGTTTTGGCACATTCTGTGATTCCGTGATTAGTTAGTTGCCTCGAGGCCCCAGCCTCGATTTCAATAGAAGATATTTCTTAGCTAGTCCCTTTATATTATCTGAATAAGTTTAAATTAACGTATAAAAAAGTGAATACCTAATTATCCTGAACATATCTCTACTTATTAGGTAACAGCCACTTTTCAGCAGAACGAAGTAGCTTGACGCGCCTTATCTCGTGAACAAACTAGCCACTCCCTCATCTTTTGCGGAACTTTTGTGTCTTCAAAAATAAACTTTTTGTACTGACGTGAATTTGTTAGTAACAACTACAGTATAAGATAACAACATTACAATCAGATTGCTTCGCTCTCATTGTGCTAAAGGGGTTTTCTCCGATCCGATTTCCGACAAAGTTTTTGAACCACTCTTATTTGCTGACAAATCTGAAAGTTTGCCGACGAAACATCCCTACATAGAAAAAAAACCCATCATGTCTATTTTAAAAGTTATTTCCAAGTAAGGTATCACACCCCCACTTCTCCCCGTAGCGACGGCCCTTGTCGCTAGCTTTGGTTACCCACAAATATTTAGGCAAGGGTCCCTTGTTTCGCGCCATGTTTGTCAGCCTCGGTACCACTAATGATGCCAATTACAGCCAAGGATATCCTGCTAAGTTTGTTCGACTTCTTATTTTTGAATTCATTGATTGCGTATAATTAAGAAGCTTGGGGGCGTTACTCAATTAACTAAACTTCCAGCTCATTTCAGCGACATGTTTTCTATTACCTACGTCATACTATCACTAGCGGAAAAACTATTCTCTTTCTGGAGGCACTCATACCATGCATGTATCGAGTAGGCGTGTAGAATGTTTACAAGACGATAAACATGCACAAATTGATTTAACAGCCATTCAATAGCTCTGCTTAAACATTTCTTTCATTTTCAACGATCCTCACTAATTAGACCTTGCTGGGTAAGTGGTTTTTATCGTGCATCCATAGAATGCCCCCATTTAAAAGCGTCCGCAAAAATTGTGAGACTGCTTTTTCTTCCAATTTCGCAATAATGCCAAAGTCTGTTTGGCGTATTTACCCAAAGAAAACCTATCGAAATTATTTTGTAAACCATTCGTAATTTTGACTTAGGCTCCAGACAGACGTATTCGTTGCTCAACCCTTCCACCGTTCCCTTTCCTCCCCGGTCCCCTCCAAGCAATGTTGTTTGTTGAGATTTGGTGAAATAGTTGCGAATCATGTGTGCAAAGACCGTATACAATAACAAGATCTCAACAACATTGCTTGAAGGGGGAGGGGATCAAATAAAATTCTACTATATTAATGTAAATAAATTTGTCCTGATTTTATCACTGGTCTCAATATATTTTGTGAAGGATTGTAGGCTAATTGCCAAATGGGCCGAGGGAACCATAAATTTTTAGGGCATTTTTTACGTCACCAACTTGGAAGCAATAGCTATGTTTACTAAGATAAGCGCAGTTTACATAATTTTGCAAGCATTGCTTTTCTAGTTTATATTAAGGAATGCAACAATGCAACACCCAAATGCGATAACTTTTATAATTCTTCAATTTTTAGCTTTCATCATGACATTTTCATCCTCAAAAATGCGTGTTCGATCACAACAACGTTACGTTTCTGTTCATGAGCAAAAAAATCTTGATAAATTCAGTAGTTCAAATTGTGAAGTGATGAGTTGTTAACTAGGAAGTATTTGCAGTACAATTCGATTTGTTAACTTTAACTTAAACCTCAAAATCACATAACTGTAATAATCAAACTACACAAATAAAATCATTATTAATTACATTGACCACTTAAAACCATACATTATTGTTTTTTAGCTATTTTCAACAAGAAAAGCATTCATGGATAAGTAAATAGTGAAAATAAACAAAGCTAAGAAAGATTCAAATTCTGACATTTGTTCATCACAAGCATTTTGTTGGACAAGCTAACTTCGCTAGGCCCAAATTGAATTACCATTTCAAAAACCTTGGAAACTACACCCAAACTGGATGCGCCCTTCTGTTGAAATTTAACTCACACCCAAAAATGGAATCAACTTTTCTATGATCAATTAGGTATTAAGTTCATAATCAATCAATCTATCTGCAGAAGTGCTTGCATTTTAAACTTTTTCCGACGTTTTTGAATCTATAAATGATGATGTTTATGTCACTGTTCACCTAATATAAAAAATGTTCTGATATTTACGCAAAGTGCGAACAGTTATTTCTAGCACCTGGACTTTACCAATACTTGTTTTCCGTGACCAAAAACCACAGCTTTGCATGCATATCTTTGAAAACTGAAAACCAAATGTTTTACAATCTCAAAGCTAATAAATATAAAATGCCACTTTACAAAAATCTGCATATTTGAGGTAATGATAGATAAATAACAATTACAGGTTATGTCCATGTTATTAATGAAAAAAATCTTTTTACAATCGAACTTGCAGGTATACTAATTTGAGCATCCAATTAAACCTCAATGGAGAAAGTGATTTTTGAAGTATGGCTGCTTTTCTTGTTTTCAATTATATAAATCTCGCAAAAGAATTGGCTCTGCTAATGCATATAATATTTATTACATATGATTGCCTGTATGATATCTATCAAATTTTATTACAATTGCTAAGTTTTTAATTTAGATGATACGTCACCTTTTACAGATACTCGTCACATGTCTATCGCTATGTTATCCGAATTTTCATCATTAATATCGTAATTCGTGACAATGGTCAAAATGACCTCAATTGAATTGGAAAAACAGAACATGAAAACTTTTGTTTTATTGAAATGTAAAGCAAAAATACTTCATCCGTGCAATTAAAACTGGGTTTTAAACTCCCGGAGGTTTCTAAACTGATCTACAGAAATTACGCATTTTAAGACTGGAAGAGAAATTGTTCATTCATTTAGAATATATCCTAACTTTTTTTTATTTCTTTGCCTACTTTGCAAGGGAATTAGAGCCACTATTACAAACGATTCCAAGGAAAAATATTATTGGAATTATTCAAATGGTTATCAATATTTTTTAAAACAACTGCTAGAGTAGGTTCAAAGGGGGGAGGGGGAGTTCATTGATCTAAAATCTGAGTAACGAGGTTTTATTGATCATTAAAACTAGAAAATACATTTTTTCCAAGTTTGATCATTTCTTGGGTTTGAAAAGCTCCATTGTCCATTGTGTTTCCTGGGAAACGCTGGGTTTAGCTCAGTGTCCTAGGCAAAACCCATATCTACTTAAAAATATACTGTATTGTAAAATTTTTGAAGCAAATTAGAACTCTCACCTATATCATAATGAAATCTTATATTTTTATCAACTGTCGTCGAATTACAATGAATTTGAGTTTGAATTTGAATTTGGCAGTCTAATGCATGTTTCATTGGCTCATAAAGCCTATTACAAAATTTGAGAGCGTGGCAATGTTTTCATGGTTTTTTAACTATCACAGGTTTTTGCGGTCTGATTTGGTCCGTACAATATATAACTTGAAAACAGAAATTCAAAACATCCTTGTACACAAACGTAAAAGTCACTTGTTCACTCAAAGGTCCATTTGATGTGCTCTTTTTTTGTCCAGTCGCCACAATATTAAGGTGCCTAGTCTTTGGTTTAAAGTTTGTTTCTTTAGCTGTTACATACGATGTTTGTTGAATTAACTTGAATTTTTGCAGAGATGGCGCCACCTCCCGAAAAATGGGCGGAGGACTACATGAGGAAGATCCAGAGGGACTGGATGTGGAGGAGGAGGGGGAGGAGGATTAGTAGGAAAACAAATGGGGAGGATCTTAAGGTACAAACATTAGCACTTTTGGCGACCATGCCCTTTTTAAGAATAGTAAGGCAAATTCAACTAAGACAATGCGAGAAACCATAAGTCGACCCCGTTTCAACCACGCCTCTCTTAACACAGTGAAATGTTTGATCGAGGGAAGTTTATTGAAAGATCCTAGAAAGCTTTAGAAGAAAAAGTAGAGAAACGATTTCCTAGTATAGGTGAAGTGATTTTTCATTGTCTGTCACCTTACACCGACCCCCTCCCAATAACTTCTCAACTCACTTATGCAAGTTAGAAAATCGACCTTAGCGAGTATTTAGGGTTCTCCCCGTGGAGCCCCCTATGTTTTTATGGACTACCACCATTAAATTAATATGGTGGCTGCTATTTTCTACGGTCCTTATGTACGGTTAATGCTGAGTTGGTATGCCACATATGGATCAATCAATATATTTTACGTTTAATATTCATTATGCTAGGTGTTCACGATGTTCATCTAGTATTTTATTCTGGCAATGATGGCTCAGCTTGTCTTCATTATCGTTTCTCCCGATGTTCAGCCATCACTATTCAGGGGCGGATCCAGCAAAAAACCTGACTGAGTTCCAGGCGAAGGCTAGGGTCTTTCAGATAATGCATTGATAATTGTGCCTAGAACAACATTACTACTCATATTTATCCAGGGAGGGGTAGGAACACACCACTCACTAAATCTAGATTCTAAAGGGGGGAGGGAGGGGTAGGTACTCACCACTCACTGAATCTAGATTCTAAAGGGGGAGGGAGGGGTAGGTACTCACCACTCACTAAATCTAGATTCTAAAGGTGGTAGGGAGGGGTAGGTACTCACCACTCACTAAATCTAGATTCTAAAGGGGGAGGGAGGGGTAGGTACACACCACTCACTAAATCTAGATTCTAAAGGGGGAGGGAGGGGTAGGTACTCACCACTCACTAAATCTAGATTCTAAAGGGGGAGGAAGGGGTAGGTACACACCACTCACTAAATCTAGATTCTAAAGGGGGGAGGGAGGAGTAGGTACTCACCACTCACTAAATCTAGATTCTAAAGGGGGAGGGAGGGGTAGGTTCTCACCACTCACTAAATCTAGATTCAAAAGGGGGAAGGGAGGGGTAGGTACTCACCACTCACTAAATCTAGATTCTAGATTTCTTTCTGACTGAAGACAGTACCTCTGTGAAAATTTTTGAGACTCCGTTTCTCAATACCCTTTTGTTTGTCTTGGATGCCACAGAAAAGTTTTTCTCTTTTGATTTGCTCGCAATTTGTTGCTTTGCCTCCGTAGACACCAGCATATTCATCAAAATATGGTATTCCGTCTGAGCATAGGTCTCCCGTGCCATTTAAGACTGCAATTTACTTTTTTTTATAATAAGGCTTGTAGGCCGAAATGGCCCATCGCCAACACAATTACTATACTTACAAGTTAACATAATTACAAATTAACAATAAATCTCAGAAAATAGCAAACAGCTAATACAAAGATAAACAGATGAAAAAATGATTATAAGCTAGAAAGTTTACGTTATGAGGATATTAGAAGACTTCCCAAAAGATTCCCGTGATTCAAAAGCCAGCGATATAAAATTAGCTATTGATATCAGACAATCCGTATCTTCTTGACTCAAAAACCAAATAAACTTATCACAAAGGTCAAGGGATGATTTTTTGGGAAATTTTGAATAAATCACAGATAATATAGAAATCCTAGCAGTCTCGTAAAGGGGACAAACTAATAAAAAACGAATTTCGTCCTCCACAGCAGTTCTATTAAAAGATTGACAATACGGACATTTTCTATCAATCCTGGGAATAGGATTCTTCCCGTATCTACCTGTTTCAATCCTGAGGTTGTGAGCACTGAGCCGTAGTTTTGTAAATTTAAAGCCAAAGTAGTTAATGCTCCTGAAAATTAACGATATTTCCTTGTTTTATCTCAAACGCTTAAGAATCTGCTAGAATGTTGCTAGGGTCTTGAGAATAAGGGCCTATAAGACATCTGCAGTTGCCTGCATTTTGTATTCAATGTTTTAACAATAAGAACAATAGAACAAAAACGATAGGTAGCCAATTAACTACTGGCTATTGTACAAATCTCTTGCAAATATGGTATCATTTCCGAGTTCCGTATGCTGTTTTGACTGAGTTCCATCCGTGTTTCAAACAAAAATATCGTTGTTTCAATTCATTCTCTTCCGAGGCACAAAACGTTCATTTCCGAGTTCTAGGATTGGCTGCTGTTGTCTTCCATAGCGTCTGGAAAATCGTTTCAAAATCACGACAGAGAAGATGGAACGAAAAGGGGAAACGAATGAAATCAGACTGGCAATTTTAAGATTTTGAAGAGACTGTGATGAAACTTAGAATTTTTAGGTTTCACTTTTTTAGTTTAAATGTTACTTGTTTGAGGCAACACTATTTTTAGCTATATGTCGGAAAACTGACTGAGTTCTGCGCACCAAGGAACTCACTCTGGATCCGCCCCTGATTCATAGTTTTCTTTCGTTTTCAGCAGAAATTGCAAACAGTGACCCCTGTGTTTTAAAACGTTGTTTTCAATGGTAACATGTCAAGCAACTGTTCTCAAGCAATTGACGAACGACGAACGAGGACTGAACACTGTGGCATCAAACTATCTTGCTTTATATCTTTAAAAGTAATTAATGTTGGGAATCGTTTAAAAAATTTTTATATTATCATTTTATAATACTTCTCCAGCAGAAACTGTCTGTTCTTTTAAGAAAAATCAATACGCAGTTTTGGTTGAAAATTCCTCTATGCCCTTATTAAAGACTCGTCAAGCTATTAACCTGCTGATAATCGTTAAATCGATATCTTCTTGAATCATCGACCACATAAAGCCTGGTTTCCATATAGCCTTAAGGCTGCCTGCGACTGCCTGCGACTGCTTTCTCCCATCTTCCATCTTCCACCCTTACAGTAGCGCCGGCAAATAGAAACGTTCTGTTTTCAATTGCCTGCGCTATCGGTAACTATGCCGGTAACTTGGTAAAGTTCTAGCGGGAAAAACTGGCGGGCAAAATTCAACAACAAAGCCCTGTTTCAATTGGTTCTTGCACATCACATGATCCGTTTGAACAAAAGAATGCCGCAGGCAGCCGCAGGCAGCCGCAGGCAAGGCGTTTCCATTTGTAATTTGTCTGCCGGCGGTACCGGGAGGCTGCCGTAGGAGCCGGGAAAAGTTGAACTCGTTCAACTTTCTCCCGGCTCTCCCGGCTCTCCCGGCAGTCTTACGGCACTTCAAACAGCTGCCTGCGGTACCGTTAGAGAGCGTTTCCATAAAGAATTATCTGCCGGCGATACCGTAGGGATGGAAGATGGAAGATGGCAGAAAGCAATCGCAGGCAGCCGTAGGCAGCCTTACGGCTATATGGAAACCAGGCTTAAGTTTGAACAAATTTATCCACCAAGTAAAAGCAGTTTTCAAAGGAGACACCTATTTAGCTGCTTAAAGCGGAATTCACACTAGATGCATTTCTTTGACGCTGCCCATATCAGGTTCGCGTTTTTTACGCGATGCGCGCAGTTCATTCTTTCAGCGTTTTTTCAACGATCAATAGCTATATAGAGAAAGTTGATGGTTAAAATCCTACAGACTCCATGGTTTTCATACAAGGACCTTCGAGTCTGCCTGTAGAATAGCAGCAATAAATCTAGTTTGCGAGGCCAAAACGTCAGCCTTTTGTCGACGTCAGCCTGTTAAGAAACGAACCAGATATCTAAAATCAATATTTAGTCGAAGTAAAAAACAGTTTTGAACAACTCGAATGCGATTGAGAATTTTGAACAAGTAATTGCGAAGGAAAATGGAAGAGGTAAGGGAATCACGAACACTGATTTTTTTTAGATCAGCGATCACGAAGAGGAATCTCCTTCGCAATTTCTTTCCCCCGTTCTTCATCGCCTTTGCAATTCTTTTCCCCCGTTCTTCATCCTTTGACTCTTTGAGGCTCTTGCACCCAGGGTAAGAGAAAATAAGCAAAAATAGATGAAAGAGAGTATCCTGAAACTGATGGCTGAAAGAAGGGCAGTCTGAAATAAGAAGTCTACTAGATACAAAGATATGACATACATGAATCATGGTAGAATGCAGGACAGCCAAAGAAGATTGGATAGAATCCTAATGTATATCTTGAAGACCTCGAAAATAAGAACTTGCAACTGATGTACTTGAAAATCAAATGCATGACAAGAGACGGCCGGCCAACCAATACTGTATTGAAAAACAAAGACGGTAAAGTGGTTATGGATCAGCAAGACGTTTTGGACAGATGGGCTGAATACATCAGAGAACTGTTCAATGACAACGCAAATTTGAAGGTCACAACAGTTGAGAAACTTCTGGAACAGAAATTGAAGCCGCTCTTGAAGAGATGAAATCTGGAAAATCAGCGGGTGATGGCAATATCACTACAAAGTTTCTGACGGCATGCAAAGAAATAAGTATTAAGAGAATATGTTTACTAACCTACAACGTTTACGAATCAGGTATAATGCCGAAACAATTGAAAGAATCTGTGATTATCCCACTTCCGAAAAAAGGTGACCTACTTGAATGTGGAAACTATCGGCTAACTAGTCTTATGAGCCATATCACTAAGCTAATCTTGAGAGTGTTAATGAGACGTATAAGAAATAAAGTTCTTCCAAAGATAAACGATGGACAGTTTGACTTTCTGGCACTCGAAATGCAATATTCCTGCTAAGATTAATTGGTGAACGAGCATGCAGAAAGATGTCCACCTAGCATTCATTGGCTACGAGAAGGTCTTCAATCGAGTTAAGCATGACATCCTCGTGGATGATCTCAAATCACTAGGCATTGATGGTAAAGATCTTCGGTTGATGAATAATCTCTACAACAAACAAGTAGCTGCCATTTCGATAAACGGAAATTTAAGTAACTGGGCTTCTATTAACTGCGGTGTACGACAAGGATGTGTTCTGTCGCCTGGCCTTTTTCCGCTTTATGCCGAAAACATTTTGCGTCAAACGATTCAAGCAGAGAGCTTTAAAATTAATGAAAGGTCTATCATAATCATCAGGTACGCAGACGACACTGTCTTGATTGCTAACAATACCCAAGATCTCCAGAAATTGATAACATCTTTACAGAAAGAAAGCGTAAAAAGAGACCTTTTTATCAACAAAAGGAAAACGAGAATTATGGTTTTGACCAAAAAACAAGTAAACCCTAAAAATGAGATCCTTTTACACGGAGAAATGTTAGAACAAACTGAACATTTTGACTACCTTGGCAGTACTGTAACGTCGGACTGCAGAAGCGACAAAAAAATTCAAAAGTAAAAAGTCCTGGCAAAGAATGTGTTTATGGATAAGAAAAATATCTTCACAGACAAGAAACTAAATATAGCACTGAAAGTTGGACTTCTGAAATGGTATGTATGGTCAACTTTGTTCTATAGCTGTGAAAGCTGGACATTGATCTAAACTATATAGGACACCAAAACTTAACCATCTTTACGAATAAACTACATTTTTGCAAATCATTTTTAGGGTAACCTTTTTTAGAGAATTGCGAATTAAAGATTCAAACATACACTGGATGCCAAAGGCTTAAGAATTGAAAAAATATTAAATTAAAAAACCATTGCCCCCTTTTGATACAGAAATTACAGGGAATGTTTTATTTCTCACAGAATCACTGCCATGTCATTCATCTAATTTTTTAGAGTGATGGCCCCAAAATTCTCAAAAATGTGCAGAATTATTGATTGTGCGAAAGAGCCAATCAGATGAAAAATTTATCCTTCTCAAAGAAGGATTGTGTATCACATCACAAGTCATTGTTGGCGAAATCAGGATAGAGAGACCTCTCAAAAAAGGCTCCTGGAAATTTTCTTTTTTCGTATCATACATTTTATCGTCATAAATATTCTATATGATCCTGGAGAATTCGCGTCTTTTTATATTTGTTTTTCCTCGTGTTCTTCTAGTAATTCATCTTTACTTATCTGTTCCCTATCTTCTAGGACAGGTGCTAAAAAATCATAAAGTTGTTTGATATTTTTAATACGATATCTTATCTACACGACAGATAACATCTTCAGTGTGAATAGCTACCTCCCTTTTTTGATTAAATATGTTCCAGCTAAATGGATTGAATTGGAATTAATCACTCTTGCTTTCTTCGGTGATTTTGTACGCTTTTTGACAGTTTAAAGTTCAGTAATCTCTCTGATTACATGAAACTATTTGAGCACTGTTTGTCAAAACAGTAGACTTCTTCGAATCCTCTGAAACTTTATTGATCTTAAAAATTACAACCTTTTTATTCTTTCTGTATATTCCAAGCATCATAAAAATTTTGTTCAGATGATTATATAAATATACAGCAGACTGCTACTGTGACATCAAAGAAAATGGAGGAAACACTACAATAAAAGCTTGCCAATTTGTCTAGAGCACCCTCCCCCCTCCACTCCAAAACGTGGTCCGACATCCCTTTATTGTTTGAGCCACTAATGAAATTCTTTGTTTATATGAACAATGCCATTTTTCTATTGTTTTTAGACAATGGTGCCCTTGCTATCCTTCTCAACGACGCTGAGAAATAACGACATTCAGTTTCCTTTTTGCGAGTCACACTAAACACCCTGTGTCCTACCGAGATTCTAAGTAGTTTGTTTGGCAAATAAGCCCCTGCACCTATCACGTTCTGCCCAAAGACTTGCTTCGCTAAATATGACTTTTTTATAACATCTTTTGAAGGATAGATAGAAGACGATAGTTGAATTTAAAACGAAAATGGAAGGTAGGATTCCACAGATAGGAAAAAGAGGGTCTTGGTAAAAAGGGTCAGCGTCAGAAAGGACCAACTTTATAATGTTTGGACCAAACGTCATTATGGTTGTTATTGATAAGTAAATTGCAAAAATACATAGAAATGCGTATGTAATTTCCTTATCAGTATTTGATTTTAATACATTTTGAACGGTGTTAAGTATGACTCAAAGTAGCGATAGACTTAATTCCCTGACTGGAGTTGACAGGGACGGGTAGGAAGGGCTGGCGTCAAATTAAGACTGGCATAAAAGGGATCGGTTCCCTTATATCTATACTATATAGTTGGAACAATATAAGCCTCAATTTCACTTCAGCTCTGTGCTCTTGGGGACTCCACAGCTATTATCAATGGTACTAGAGGAATTAAGAAGAAGTAGGATTGACCTTACGGAACTGCGTTTTCTTCTGTTTGTAGAAAGAGAGTCATTTACACTCAAGGCAATCATATTGGCCACGATATGGTAACTGAAGATATTGTCAAAGAACATCGTACGTTAGATCATAATATCTCGAATCTAGAAATATTGGCAAGGAGGTAACGAGAGATCTTGTTACAATGCGGTGCAGATCTAACAATAATGCAGTGCAAACGATACAACCATTGAACCAAGGAGAAAAATGCGAAATGGCTCTTGTGCTACCAACGAAAACGGCACAGTTTTCTTGACAAATAAACTGTAGTTGAAGACTTGAAGCCCATTGTATATTTCAATTATTATTGAAGCAACGTTTACCTCGTTGTAATCAAACGTATCGATATTTAATTTTATTAGGTTATATGTTTTTATTAGTTATAGTTTATTTTACTTGGTAAGGGGAAATTATGAAAATTACATCCGGTTACATCCCTTGGAGATTCTCACACCTTAAGCAATTATCGTGGCTCCTCCGAAAGGGGTTCCCCCTCCAAACTTTTGATAATTTTCTTCTGCGGCTAACAAATGTCATATTTTTGAGAAGTTCTTCTAGGACTGCCAAACGTCAAACTTCTGATAATTTTATTGCAAGAAAACAACCTTCCAGATGACTGGGTAGGTCTAATTGTGTAAAATAATATTTGCCTAAAAGTTGGTGCTTCTCTCCTCGATTAGCTCAGCTACTTTGAGAGCTTCTTCTCAAGAACTCCCCTACATGCAAATACTTAAGTCGCGTTGCCTTCATTTGCTTCATGCATATTTGTTTGTGTCTGTGTGCTTTATTTGTAAGCAGTGGAATTTAGGTCAAAGAAACTGAACTGAACTGAAATACCATTTCCATCTGAGGATTAACAATGCTAATTCAGGTGATAATTGCTGTGAGTCTACTGAAAGTAAACAAATGTTTCACTATTGTCTTTTCTGGGTGCATTTCTTTTTGAATCAGAATTGTTTTCTGCACTCTAAACTGGATTTTTAGTTATTCGGCTGGCAGACATGCGGAAATATTCTATATATCGTTCCAAGCTCAAATTTTAATCATCCGATCCTTCCTGGTATTGAGAAACCACAACGAAAACATTTTTAACAGTAATAGAAGAGAAAATAATCCTATTATTTGCCAAGGTTAACACTTGTGGTCATCTGCCGTCATGAAGTAGCAATTTAGGCCCACGTGCTGAGACCACGCTCCCTCCCACTCCCACTCCTACAACTCTGAGAGAGAAATATCATCAGCTCACCTTTCATTAGCTTTATTGATAAGTCCCCACAAATACAGCAGCGAAATAAAAAGCCATCTTTCTAGTTCCTACATTTATTCTTTTGTTGGAAATATACACTCTTACCAGACTGTCAAGATACTGTAGAACATTCTAGTTTAATCTCTCATATCATTCTAGTATATTCGTAGTATTAGTTCAATTCTATTTTCTGCATCAATAAGTACTTCCGCTTTCTCAAACCTTCTGGAACGATACTTTTATAGAAACTTCTAGAACATTACAATACACATATAAAAGAGCATTGCTTTATTAGGTTAGTTAGTTGTTCATAGTATTACCTCTGCGTTAATCAAACTGCGTTAGTCTGTGAACACCTTCAACATATTTTTCATAAGAAACAAATGTCGAAGACGAAAATCAAGCTTATTAATGTTGCTATCCATATTTTTAATGTTTTTGGAAGGGACAGAAAAAATTAAAAATGTTGCCAAAAAATCGTTTGACTTTTAATTAGCCGGTGAAAATTTTTTAAGCGTTTTATGTAGCTGTTTATTTTTATAATGTTAGAACCCGAATCCTTTGGGGTATCTTGGTGAGTTTGTTAACTGTAGAAGGAAGTTTTATGGTAATGCTTTCAAAAATTTTAGCATCGATGTCCATTGATTGCCCCGTGCACATAAACGTAGGAAGCAGGGGGCAAAGGGGCTATGTGTCCCCCCCCGCACTTTTCAGAAACAGTGGTAAAGTACTTTCTTGAAGCCTACAGAGATGCCCTTATTTTGACTACATGTGTCCCCTCCCACTTTTAAAATGCTTCCTATGTCTATGCCTTGTATAAATCGATTAACTTCAAAGTAGTTTTTTCTCTTGATAAAGGTTAGGCAACTCTCCAGTTGTGTTTCACCTCCATTCATTTGCAAACAGCTCTTCATTTCGCCCTGTTGCCTGCCTCACTCTTTTGCATCTTTTGATTAGAAACTTAAGTAAAATCATCAATGGTTTGCTTTCTATTATTTTTCAGGAAAAAGAAAAGTTAAATTCCTTTCACTTTATTTACTCTTGACAATTTATGCAGTTGCCTTCCTAAAAATTACTGCATCATCGGGTAACCTTCCTTTAGCCGTGAACTCTTTGGGCGAGGGGAGCAGTGAAGCTTCAATTTTTCTTTAAAATTTTCCAGTAAAGTCTAGCTGAAAAGGTATGTCTACCTAGTCTTCCCGATCAAATTTCAGGAAAAATAACTTGTTTCACCAACAAGCATCAGAATAGATCTTACAACACTTTTTTCGATGAAATTGGAACAAATATGGTTTTCCAGAAGAACACAGAGAAAACAATTTAGACGGTGGGGCCTTTGTCTCTTCAGAATTTTAATGTGACGAGTTTCGCGGAGGCACAGCTTGGACTAGATTGTTAAGGGAAATCCCAATACTTCTGAGGCCATGGCGATCGATAATCTTTCTGCAACTGAAAGTGACAGAATTTCAGCACTATTTCAGAAATTCATATGTCGTGAAAGTCTCTGTATCCGAAGTTAGATTTGAATTTGATTTTGGCAGAAATATGCTTATTTTGTAGAAAATTTTGAAATTGCACCGTTGAAGAGGAATATCATCCAACATGGATATCATTGGCGAATGCATTCAATTTTAGTGAAAAGCGCTACAATAGATACATAGAATTGCCTTACTCCTGCATTGTAACATGTTTAGTCCCCCACATCAATCCGTAATATGTTTCGCAGTCCCTGATTCCAGATCATTAACTTTGTTATATTCTTTCTCGGTTTATATAGATAACAACGATGTACAGTACTGTCGAGAGGGTGGGGTGGGGGGGGGTGAAGTCGGTATAAATTCCACGGGTCCGGGTCTCAAGAAGGGCCCGCAAAAAGTTTTGCTAATGCTGAAGCGCCCTCTTGCCCCTGCGCCAATACTCCTGCACAAAGTCCATGTTGTTTATAGCCCAAAAGCCAGAGCTGGCTCTCGGCGGGCCTGACGATGTATAAATTATTTCTTAGCTTTAATCTTTTTATGACCCTTAAACTATTTCTTTATCATAAATGTTTTTTATTCTTAGTGAGTTTTGCTGCGAAGAGAGGCCTAAATCAACCGTTGTTGTGATTAGATTACGTGCCGATAGAACTTTTAAGATTATTGGTTAGTTGCAAAAACTGAAGCATTATTTTGTTTCAGATTTGTACAGATTGCATACAAGATATGCAAATGAGTTTTTAAAATCAAACTGATGTTTATACGTCATTGTTTGATATTTTTTCTAATGCATACCAACCGGGATCCAGGTAATGTGAGGCTCCCCAACTTTCAAGTTTGAATAAATTTCCATTGGTAAGGCTTGGAGTTCTTTTTTGTTTTTTTCAATTTCAGATTAATTCGGGTTTATTGCATTGTGTACTAAAGTTTTTTTTAATACATCCCGAACGCCCAGCACTCATTTCTGGTAGGAAGTTTTTTTTAATAAAAATGAGTATATGTTCTTTTATGGAGTAACGAAGTGTGACATCATCAAAAGTCTATCCTTAAACCTTTCTAATTTTTACCACATAATATTAAAAATATCTCTCAATATGCAAAATCAGTTCATTAGATATGTTCGAAATTTGGCGAGATATGGCCAATGAAAGATTTCAAATTTGCTAATGGATTACTGTTATTCTGTCCTGGTTCATAATAAAGTTAAAGTTATGGACCAAGACCAAATTACAGTGCTTTGATGGGGAAAGATCCTGGGCTGATGTGGCCATATTTCAGCCAAATTGTAACATATTCAACTAATTTTGCACATGTAGAGGTATTTCATAAACTTTTTTGGGTTATACTGCCAAAATTTAAAGATTCTAAAAAAGGTTTTTTGTGAAGTCATCACTTGACAACTTAAAACTTCCGCTCAACACCTGCGCGTTCATTCTGCGTTAGCTCTGCGTGTCTGCTGCAGTCAGACTCAACTCATCAGAGGATAATCTGCGGTAAGTCAATGTTGTTGTAAGGTACCTAAAAGCGAAGTTTAGAAGGAGTCTGCATTGCAGTCATCAAATGGAAGGTTAAACTTGGAAAACAATCTATATTTAATTCTTTATTGCTATGAGTAAATTATCAAAGAGTGTGCATAAGTCTACTTTGGTTTATCTATAATCATTTAGAGCAATTTTACAGCATGGAAGTCGAGAAAAAGAATTTTATGGATACAAAGAAGAAGGACATCCCATCTGAAAAGTCATGTCGGCCGCTTCGCAAGATTTTAACATCTGGACCTAAATTTCCATTCCTCCACGAAGGGGAAATTTCTGTGTGTCGACTAAATCATCAAAGGACACTTTTAAGCAAACTTTTAGGCTCGAAGCTGCTACGAAGATGGGAAACACACAGGATTGTACTGTCAGATAGCCAAATTTACTCAACGACGGTAAGTTTGATGTTTTACTTATTAGATGCCAACTTGTCAAGAAGGTAGTTTATTGGCTTTTCGTGTTTGAAGGTTATTGCGAGTTTTCGTTGAGCTAAAATTCATCGAATGTATGTTTGCAAGGATTAACATGACCCCAAAAGTTTCTGACGTAGAAAAATCGGATGTCTTGATGGCTAACCATCACCACTGACTTTCATTAGTATCTATTGTTTCCGATCTAAGTATATTTTCCGGCTTTACCGCTTGTAGTTGTGAAACCGGCATTGCATTTACACATTGTTGACTTGTTCAGTAAAGCTGAAAATGCCTGATCGGGAACTTTTTGATGTTTAAATACTTGTTTGCTATCGGAGGTTTTTCCTTCCTTGTGCAAGACTGGTTTGCAATGTGATAAGGGTTGCACCGCGGTCGCGAAATTTCATGACAAACTTTCTGAAATTTAATACACCATTTTATTTGGCGTTGTATCATTTTCTCAAGTGTATATTATGTCACCTTACACAACATTTGCCTGTTATTTTAACAGGAGATAGAAATTTACGAAATTATTTCTTAAGACTTCAAGCATTCGCGATCTAGATTGATAATTGTAATAGGAGCTATCAGTTTCTTGCTATTTCTATATAGTTAACAGGGTAAGGTATTGGTCGTTAGTTTCAAATAACTATCTATAAAGTGTCAAATAACTATCTATAAAGTGCAAAACTTTGTTGTTCAACTGTATGAAGCTCAATTAGTTATGAAGCAAGGACTGTGATAATGTTCGCTTTGCTGTCACGGGTTTCCATCCTGTCACCACTGCTGTTGCGCAACAAACCAACCATAATATTGGAAAAACAGACTGGATGTTCATAAACTTTTAGCAAAATAAACTAAAACAGATGTTGTAATTGCTTACAATCACAAAATGAAGTTTATAAATTAAATACTGAACAAGTTCTGCTGAAAAACTGAAAACAAAGAATGCAAAGTTTTATACTTGAATGAATTACAAATGAAAGATAATAAAAAGAGATTGGTTTAACAATTTTTAAGGTAAGGTCAGTCTCACAACTGTATTGTAAATGTATACAAAGAACTTAGAGGAAGCTGAGATAAAACTATGAAATATATTTCAACCTGGGAAACTTGAACTCTGTTATAAGTTACCTGCAGTAACATGCAAATTCTCTCTGAGGTTGGAGAAAAACAGTTCCCTCACTTTATTTCTGAAGTTTTTTTCAGAATTCTTCAAGACTCCCATTTCTTATTTCAAACTTTCTTTTCCCCCAATAAAAATGTTTGACAAAAGTTTCAACATTTAAATTGTCCTTGCAATCACTTTCAGTGATACTTTCCCTTGGAAAAGATCAACCACTGTTTATTTAATTTTAAACTTTTTAAAACCTTTCGTCTATCTCACATTTTAGCTGCCCCTATGAATGAAGATATTTTCATTGCTTTTTTAGGTGAAAAACAAAAATATTTCAATTGTAGCTCATTTCGATCCCATTCATAGTTTACATACTTCAAAAATTTAAACTACATGCAGTTATATCATAGTAACAGATATCATAAATGTTTTCCAACTAAGTTCTGTCACTTTATCAAATGATAATCAGTTTATGTTATAACAAATGGAGGCAAGATGGCTGTGTCACTTGAATTATTTGCTGTAGGACTAACATAGCTTTTCAGACTTGGTTGAGAGGTAAAACAAACAGAAGGGATATAAAAATGACTAATTATACACCAAAAATTTGAAGGAGGGCCAAAATTGTCATTAAGGCCCCTTGTCTGTTCTTGCAAGGCATCCAGAATTTCTAAAGGGGAAAATTGCTATCCTGGTGACTGTTTGGAATATGTAAGATATTTTCTCAAGGATAGTGACAATAACATGCAGGTTTTTTAGGTTTCACAAGTGATAATATTATACATTATGATAAATGGTGAATATTTGTGATTTTGGATAGACTAAAGCTGTAGGCATCAAATAATTATTTACACAGAGATTTTTTGTTAACTTATATGATATTTGATAAGGGGTATAAGTGATATTAAAGGATTACCTCACTACCCTTGCCCGAAAGACAGTTTAAATAAAGAGCCTCATTAAAAATTTGCTTTCTGCATTCTTTGCTGACAGAATTGATCTTTTGTGGATATTTGTTTGAGGAAAAATGTCTGTGGGCAGATGTTCAATATTGAATATCAGGTGTATGATAACTTCTCATTTTTGAAATATTGGTGAAAACAGGCACCACTTGCAATATGGTTTCTCAATATTTTTATTACAAGAAACAAGTAAAGGTTAAACTTGATGTGTTCTCCTATGAGTATAATTTCCCAGTTTGCTGTTTTACTAAAAATATAATTATTATCTTGTTAAAAAAATCAAAATTATCCCAATGCTAACTGTATTGTTATTTGAAGCATCGAAAAGTTGAGAGACTTATTTGAGATGAATATAGCTGTTTGTGCTATTTTTATCCATAGCTAGATAGATATCGTGGTTCACAAGGATTAATCCTAATGCTATGGTTTGTAGAAAAAGACAGTGCACAGGTGAATGTGATCACCAGGCAGTTTTTTTTGTAGTTTATCTGGAAGGTTGTGTATGAAAATTAACTGAACTGAACTGAATTGCATTATAGGCAGTGTGTCACACCATTCATTGGTTTACCAAAACTAAAAATTGATAGTCTTCCTTGCAGACACAAGGATTTCAATCAACAGGTAATAGAAAAGGACCTTACTAGCTTTGAAAAGATTTGTATTGAACCATACTGAAGTTATTTTAGGCTATTACCTTTTTCAAACCAACCTTAAATCATGTCACTTTTAAATCTGGTTTAGTTGTATATCCAGGTATTTTCCAGGTTCAGGTATTTCTCAGGTTTGGGTATTTATCAGGTTTAGGTATTTCTGTACCTGTAAACTATGCTAAACAGAAAAATTTTGTTACCATTTTTTATCATTCTTTTATCATTCTTTTGTCTTTCTTTTATCTCAAAAAGTTGATTTCATGCTGTGGGTTGGAATTTATGCTCTCTAAAACTTTTATTTCATATCCAAGTTGAGTAGTAAATTTGTTGTGATAATGTTTTTAGCTAATTGCATTTTGTCTTAAAAAAGGCAAGCATTTTTTTGTATACATACTAATCCTTTTTTATCTGCTTCAGAATATAAAGTATTTTGTATTTGAAATAACATGTTCCAAAATGTTTGCTTCTTCAAAACCATTTGACATGAAACCTGAGAAGAATCCATTTTTTTATCCAGCAACACCTTCCTAGCTGATTGCATGCATTTAGAACATTTACATAGTTTTTTAGTTTGTTTATGAGGTCGCATTCTCTGGCTGCTGTCAATAGCTACTCCAAACACAACCAACCACAAATGACAAGTTCCTGAACTCATTCTTGTAGAGTTCTTTTTTTTAGAATTATACTTCCCTTTGGTTTTGAAAAGAGTCTTCTAATTAGACTTCTGTTTGCTATGTCACCAGTGCCGATGCTTTTTTACAAAAATTATGGATTTTACAGTGTAAAGAACCAGTACCTGCAATTAATGGCTTTTTGTTTGCTGTTTTCGGATGTATGCACAAAGCTCTCCAGTTTCGTTTGTAATAAAATTAAACACCTTAACAGTCGATGGAAATTATAACATACCAGCCTGCTAATGTATTTGTAAAGTTTTTTGTCCTTTTAATCTGTTTTCTTTGTGAACACTTTTCAGCCCTGTTTTATTCTTGTTAGAAGTTCTCAAGCCACTAACTTGTGTGGTAAACTACAGCCATTGAAGCGGTTATAGAGTAGAAAAATTCCATTTATATGCTGCGCATCGTAATTAAAACCTCTGACTCCCCTTTGAAGCGGTTCGTGAAGCGCTGGAAAGCGAGAACTCATGTTCTTTTCGACATTTTGGTGTCAAAAAGCTTTTGATTGGGAGCCAAGCAAAACTCTGTAGTTCATAAACAGACAAAATCAAGAGTTTCAAATAAGGTGCGTTCAATATGGAATGTTATTACACATAAATTTTTTATAAAAAAAACTCGCCATGACAAACGAGTAATGGGCAATCAGAAAATATTAAGAAACTTCAATACTCGAAGCGAATCACATGACAGAAATACCACGAACGTTTGAAAACAATACAAACATTGTTGAGTCTCAGTGTGCGCAGCTACGGAAACCTTCCCCAACAAGATTTTTTTTGGAAGTATACCAGCGGGAAATATAACATATCTTGGAACCCAATGTAATTAATGACCCTATATTTAAGAAATTCTTGATCTTAACCTATGAAATGGTGAATATTCAGCTTGTTCTTAATTTGTTCTTAACCAGTTTTGACCAGTTTTGAGGCTCGTGTTCTTATAAAATTGTTCTTATAAAAAAGAGTGTAAGTCTTGAAATTATTGTTTCTCTTATAGGTCAATTGCCATTGCATTAACGATTTAATAAACAGAGGGCTTCACCATCTGCACGAACATTTTTCAGTGGGGAATTCGCATAAGGTAGAAAAAAACTAAGGCAAAGCTTTAGCAAGCACGGCGTTAGATAATCGGACACGTAAGCTTCCAGCTGGGTTATGCGTGCGTGACTTTTTCTACTGCCTAAATTTGCGCGCTAAGAAGACCGCGCGCAATTTAATGTTTGATTGATATCTGAATAAAATTTGGCCGATTTGGAATTTGTCTTATGGTATTCTACCCAAAAAAAACGAATCTTACACGGTCCCTTTTTGTCCGTTTCTTTTACGCTCACTTATTTTATCATATTGGCAAAATTTTCAAAAATCAGTATCAACCGAAAAGACCTTAGCTTTTTTATAGATAATACTGCAAAAAGAAAACATTTAGCCAATCCGCCCTTAAAATGTTGAGAAGAAATGTTCATAGGTCATATCTGGTTTGTTTCGAGAAACTTAGCATGTTAACATTTTGAAGTTTATGTTATCTGGGATCGCACATGTTGCTGCGGCACCCAGTGCGAAATAAAACGCCTACGCACACAGGTGCGTGAATGATAACACGAAAAATCAAAGACTTCTGTTCTTTTCAGCTGGCAAAGAAGAAACAAGAGAATCTTTTGCAGTATTGGATAGATTCTTGCAAAGATTATAATTTTGCAGCAAATCATTGGTCTTTTTATCATTTCCTTTTCAGCTCTGATTCGCAGCGGCAAGTCGGCGGTAATGAGTCGCGTTTATGTTTTAACAGGCGCACTGGTGTGTAAAGTTCAAAAACTGCTGATTTGCACGACTAATTTCCCTTTTAATAAAAAGTTTTTATTCTAAATATTTGAATGGTTAGTACGTATTTTATATGGAAAGTTGGTGGCCGTTTCTCAATGAAGTCAAATCCAACAAACTGATGCACCAAAAGTAAATTTAGACGGGAAGACAAAGTTCACTTTCTGTTCTATCTTGAAACTTACTGTAGATCAGCGATTAGGCCCATCTTTGCATCCGAATATTTGTTCATGGTGTTTTTCCTCGAGGGTAGTGGCTAATTAAAGGGCAGGGTCTTTTTTCGAGGCTGGGGCCTATTCGAGGGTAAAGGCTTGTTCGAAGATAGGAGCTTGAATGGTTGAAAATTTCTGATTTTTCAAATATTTTAAAGATGGAATATATACAGTGAACTTTGTCTTCTCAACTCAAATACTTTTGATGCATTAGTTTGTCTCAACCAAACATGTCTCATTCTTGAAATGCTTTTTCTGACATTCTTGCATAACTCTACTCTTGCACCACTTGTTAAAACTGTTTTAACAGCTTGCAGTTGAATTTTTTTCACCAGCCTGCACACTTTTATTATAATCAGCCGATTTATAAGAATCTAAATCTCACTTTCTCGCAATCTAATCAACAACAGATTTTGACGCTGTGATATTAATCAACTAACGCGATCGTTTCTGCAGTTCTGGTAGGTATTTACATGCATTATTTAGAAGAATAATGCAGTCACTCCAATGGATGTAAAACTCTAGTTTTCCACCTAAAACTCCTTTTCAAAGTGACCATACAACATCTAAACACTTTTTTGATGGAAGACAATATGCAAATTCTCAACAACTTTTTGAGTATTCAAATGTTTCGTAGAGATTTCTGTAGGGGGGATTTTTAACCCAGGTTTAGAAAGCAAGTCAAATTTAACCTTTGTTTGAATGTTCTCATATGAACTATTGCATCAAGGCAAAAGAATTTTACAGCGGTCGGAGATGAAACTGAACCCGAGGTTAACCCGGATATACTTGTTTCATGTGAATGGCCTCTTTACGATATTGGAACAGTTTTCCCGTACCAATTTCGTTAAGAGGGCTGTGGCTTTATAATTTGAAATTTCAACTGGTTAATATTAAATTTGGTTTTATCTGCTACTTTTCCAACCATGGCGACAGAGATCAGCGTTACAAATCTTAATGACAAATTCTGGCTGAAGACATAAGCGTTATTCTTTTAACTCAAGTATGGACTGGACCGATTGGTATAAATCTTCTGAGAGGGCCCCAGCGTACACGCTATTGAAGCATTGCTTTTGCGTCCATTTTCATTAATATCGCCTAATGCGATCTCACTGTTTGCTGAGTGCTCTAATTATCTCAGATGGTTGGCTCCCACGGTTCAAAGAGACAATGTGTGAGGCTGCCACCAGACCTCATTTATAAAGTTTTAAGTGACTTCAAGGTTCCCTTACTTTTTGTTATGAATAGAGGACTTTCAGTGTTTATGTTTAATCTTTTGAATGAGTTATTCTAAAAGACAATCCCACTTTACACACAATATTGGATTATTTTCCACCTGTGCTTTGTGAATATTATTTGAATTTTCGTTATCATTTCCAGACATATTGCTTACTGTTACTTCGAAATGGAAAATCGCTCTTCGATAGAAATTGTGGTTTTTTGAAATTATTACGCTGTCACTTTGATATTACCTTGATAACCAAAGGATTCGATGTCCTCCTGTTTCTATTAATCTTGCATCAAAAAACCTGTCTTGTAACGTGCAACTTTAAGTTGTCTTGTAACGTGCGAGGAAGAAACTATGCCAACGTAAAGTTTATATACCCAAGGACGATGCCGACTTGCACGCTTGTTGCTTTGGCCGTATAAAAGTAATGCTTACTCGAGCACTGCTACAATGACCAGAAACTCTGCAATCGTGCAATCTGTGCCAAAAACAAAAGTCCAAGGGGCTCCGAAAAGGCATACATTGTCACACATAAAACGTGATTAATTTTCATTTAATCAAGCTTTATATCCCGTTCACTTTGTTTATTGTAAATCTGCAATATGTTCAAATTTAAAATAGCTGTATAACGTCTGCTATAAAGCATATTTTGCCGCAAAGCTGTTACCTTTTTTCGCGTCTTTGTCATTTAAAGGATGACCCGAAAACTCACTTCTACCTCTAATTAATGCTTGTTGCCTGTCAGATATTTAGTTCAACTTTTTGAACATTATTTTCAAGCTGACATGGTTTCTTAATCAGTCAAGTAACTTTCATTTCTTATAATAACTTTACTGTTTAGCTTATATGAAACCTTCAGATAGCTTTTTCAACTTTTGAGTGGACTGATGTCGTTGAATGGGCTGTTTATATCGTTGCGAATCCTTTGGTTGTTATCAAGTTTAACGCTTCAACATACAGAATGAGTTCATTTTTATAGTTGAATTAGATCTTTGCAGCTTGCTGAAACGGAAAAGCCCTTCCCTAGCCTAAAGATAATGTTAACAAGCAACACAAGGTTTTGGTAATACTGATTAGGCCGTTTAAATTTTTTAGTGTAACGCGTCATGTTTCTTTATGACTAAGATTTAGTTAAGAATTTACAGAAACGCTATCTAGAGCGTAACCTGAGCGGATGCAGCCTCAAACCCTGGAAGTGTCATGTTACTCTTCCTTCTCGTTTAATTATTTTCCAAGTGGCTGAGTTCATCGAAAGCAAAATAAGAATTTCTTAATAATATTTAAAGGACGTAACTCTTCGAATTTGCATCCATTACAAAAATATAAATCCTGGTTACCCCACTGCAGTCAAGGATGTTTAATCAGGATCAAAATCAACTGTTCGTTGAATCTATAAGTAAGCTAAGTCGTTAAGTCCGGGCGAAGTCCCAATAGCTTGTTAGCGGAGAGAGTACCGAATGGTGAATATTGAGCCCGGGCGGAACGTGGTCAGTTAGCTCTACCAACGATGGTATATCGCATTTTATCGCATGTATTATCGCACCAAATTTAAACACCCCATTGTTTTTAAATTTAAGATTTATCTTAGCGCATATCTATTAACAATCTTATAGTATGAAAATTGCTCAAGTAGATACCTATGATGTCATAACTATAATAAGCATATACCAGATCACGCTGCAACCAAGTGCAATCCGGTTGCTTTATTAGCTATCCGGTGATACTTTGTCCCAATCTTTTGCAGCAATTATGTTATGTTTAAGAAGACATGCTTAATTATGTTGTCACTTGTCATTATAATGTTTTATTCTGTTTCCACTGAAATCGCCTTAAGCCAAATTTATTAACTGCAGAAGATCAGGTACACCTTAATGACAAATGCCGATATGTGTACCCAAGAATTTTGTTTTTTACACCCTTGATATGTTTTTCTAATTATTTGATGTTTCTTTTCAGCCAACTGGTTGCATGGAATTTGGAGTATCGTACAATGAAATACAAGATGTTCATAGTCTTCCGAGATGGGACACAGGCCAAAGATTTGTCATTCAGATCACAATTCCGGACGGCCTGCTTTTACTGCAAGTGAGTGCACATTTTACTTGAACTGAAGTTTTTCATGTCTCATTTTGACAAGTAAGAACGAGGCTTCTCGTCATGATAAATTCCATAGGTTTTTAAGCTTCATCTTTCAACCAGTTACAATAAATATCTATATACCTTGCTTTTTTGATAGTATCGCGTAGAATCAGAACCACTTCAGCCCAACCAGACTTAACATTTGTTTGTCTAAGGTGACTGAAGAATTACTTTGAAAAATTCTATTCCGACAAAGTTTTAATAGGAAATCCTTATCTGAGCTCAAATAAAAACGAAGTTTGGAGTGATTCCAAGCACGGGCCACAAACTAAGCGTGGGCATGCAAAGGCCAATGTCCAGGTTATAAGCTTTGCAAAGGCCCTTGTCTGCCTAATCAAGTTACGAACATTTGTGCAAACATTAAGGATCTCGCGAAGGGAGTTCGAGGAGGGGAGGTGATATTGCGCATGCTATTAGGGGTATTGCGCATGCTATTAGATGATTTTTTTCACTCTGATGAAGCCCTGTATGCCGGGGCGAAATATTAGTATATTCTTTGAATTTAATTTATTTTGAAAATTGTATTTCGTGACATTGGATTATCTTCGTCGTATTGCTTTGTTCCTGTATATCTTTCATAACAACACTCATTGCAAGATTCACAGAATCCGGCGGACAGCCTATCCTGCGGTTCTTCCTTCTCACACACATATTAGGGATAGCCCTTTCTTCCAACGATAGGACAAAGTAACTGAGACACTGCTTTCTTTCCTTTGAAAATATCACCCCTTTATTCAAAAACACCAGTAAAGAGTCCTGAAATAAGATTTGCAAAAAATATTTAAAAACTTTTAAAATTCAGATATCACAAGGCAATGTTATTTTTGAATCTTTGATAAAGTAATTTTTTTAGAACGATTTTGCCAGGAAAATATTCAGGCCTAGAGAAACCGACTCTTCAAATTGTCGTAAGCGCGCTAAAAGCAATCGTCAGTTACCACAGTGGCTTAAGCCATCTGTCATTCAATCGGGCCGATCAATAAGTGTAATACAACTCATTGTGTTTATTGATTGGTCGATTTTGATTGAAAGACTGAAGAAGCCACAAAAGTATATGTCAATTGCCTTTAAAACAAAGATATTTTTTTTATGAATCTCATTAACACCAGAATTCCTCATGAAAAGTGAGTGTCACCTCTCATTTCAAAACGTTCTCATTTCAAGTTTAATTACCAAAGGTCATTATTTTCATGACAAGTCTACTTGTTTTTCTGTCGTCTTGTGGATTAAACATGGCAGCTTTAAACTCGGTTTGTGGTCATTATCAGACCAGTCGTTTCTATGATAGATAATGAGTCATTACCCTTACAAACCAAACTGCAGGCGTGCTTTTGATCATAGAAAAATCTGACAACGTAGGATTGATAATCTGACGTCGATTCTAGCTTGTAACCTGAAAAGCAACCTGAAAAGCTTGGATCTGGCTTATAACACGACAAAATATGCCTTTGGAGAAATATTCCTATCTTTTCAAGGGTTTTTTTGAAAACATTGGTTGAATTCATTAAATCTCGGTTTGCCGTTGAGCATGTTCAGTATTGCATGCGTTAATGTTTTAATCGCATTGTGGTTTTATATGCAAGTCAGTTACACGTGCTTTTTACCACACAATGAAATGTTCCTCCCTACGTAGGTAGACATCATTGAAGGTCAGATGTGCTATTATGCCGCACGTCTCTGGGATTTATGCAGTATACGACATATGGCACTTTCATATAGTCTGTTTTGAAAGCTCGCTTTTGTTTCGTTCGTGTCAAGAGTAGACTTTAAATCAAATAGCTCTAGCAATGAATAATTTAAGAAGACCATGTTCTGTTTTCTTGTTCTTTGCACCAATAATTGTTTGAACATTTATGCCGTTCTTGGCCCTCCACTGTAATTTCTATCTCCGTTTACGATCTTTTCTCTTTGGTTATGAATTTACTTTTTACGTTACCATTTGCTGATGTTGACTTTCTCCAACTACGTTTGTTCTATAATAAAAATCTTATTTGCAAAATTCATGATCAGCTACTCGTTGCTGTGGTATCTCCTTTTCTTTTGTTTGGATTTTTCAGGTAACGTTTTTGTTAATGCACATATTATTGAGGACTGTTGGTTGAAAGATCGGTATAAGCATCAATCCATTATTTTCTACAAGTAAAGCTGTGGATAGTATAAACTGCAAGACACGACACCAGTCTTTGAAGTGCCCGGATTGTTTAATTCCCTGAAAACATAGTCTTCAGTCTTTCGCTCTGTATACGTTTTTTCTCTATTACTTCAAGCTGTTACCTTATGGTATAACCAAATAGATGATATCTTATATATGGCATAACCATGATTGACATTTTCCCTTCAATCAGGAATAACAGCTTTACTTGTAAGACTCTTACGATCAATACTGCATGTCTCTATGGCTACACCTGCGGTTGTAGGGCATTTGTGTAATTATTATCATACGATATGAAGGCTACCTGACTCTGTGTTTATAAGATGTTTGTATATCGATTTGTTTCCATTTACACTAGGACGGATTCGTCAACTTTTTAAATGCCCTAATTTGTTAATTTTTGATGACTGTTTTACTATTTGGAAATTTTTAAGCATTATATAATTAAAACCTTTCAACCATATAAGACGTTTTTGGATGATTGTTATTTGTTTGTGAATTAAAAGGTACCTGGTGATAAACAAGAGGTTTTTAAAATATACATCTAGGATATAATTTTAAGCACGCATCATAAGTGAGTTTTTTCCCGTAGATATCATAAGGAAGAACAATTCACAGAACCTTCCAAAACCATTCCATTTTTGCTTGCCTCTATTACAGTATAAAGAAAACATAGTTACTACTGACTGATTGTCTGATATGTCAACTTGTCCTTCATTTGCTTGGTAAGAAGACGAAATGGTGGGAAATGACATTTCCATTCCATCATAAGTATCGAGTGGCTAGTTTTTATCGAAACAATATTTTGATTAAATAATGTGTGTCGATAGAAATTACAGTTGCATGCATGGTTGTTGAAACTGCTTGTGAAATGTTGACATGAATTCAGCTTTTCTGTGTTTTTATTGGTTAACACCCAGCTATTTGTACGTTGATTGGCTTAGACAAAGATAAACTCCCTTTGATACGGACATACTGCCTATAAGAATGCCTGGTATGGAATATAATGCCGTGAAACCTCGAATTAGCGCTCTGGGGGCTTATTTATTTTTGATATTTTTATATGGGGGCTTATTCGAGGGGGAGGCCTTTTACGAGGGGGGCTTATGAAATTATTGTAGACATTAAGAAATGTTGTGGAAATTTGGTAATTCAATAAAACGCCATAGCCAACCTCAGATGGCAAAAATCATCAAATAGAGGGGTCCAGTTCGAGAGCTTAAGGTAGCAGTGGGGGCTTACTCGAGGGGGGGGCTTATTGACAATTTGCAGTTCTAGGGTGAGGGCTTATTCGGGGGGGGGGCTTTTTCGAGGGAGGGGCCAATTCAAGGATTTACGGTACGCAGAATCGAATCGAATCGAATCAAAAATCGAATCAGACGAGATTGCTATAATGCTTCCTACTTTAGCTCAATTTCTATTTATATGAAATTCCAGTGAGTTAAACCCTCTCTCGTAATTGAAACTCAGGGCCTGCGTCTTACTTCAGCATAAGCGGTTTTCGACTCAAATGTGTTCAACTTAGACGATGTTATCTGTATCAGGCCAATCAGATCTCCAAAGTTTTATAAATCGTCTCGGTGGAGTTGGGAAATTGAAGCTAGAATTTGCTAGATGCGAAAGCTTTCATTTTATCTGTTGATAATAAAGCCACCAGCCCGTTTTGATGCAAATTCAAATATGAGAGTGAAGTTAATATGTTGTGGTCAATATTGCACCTGTCGCTTGGAATGATTTGCTTTCAGCTCAGTGTAATTTCTGATGTTGTATTGACTTTCTGGCATCTGTTTGAGCAAACATGTAATAAGCTTTATTGGCTGCAACCAATTCGTCGATTAGGAGATACGGTTTTCAAGATAGTGTTTTTCAAACCTGAATTCTGTTGTCTTATTCCAAATCATCAACATCAATGTTATGCTGTCTGCTCTCGATCTCTAAGTCGCTTATTCAAATTTCGCGTCCAAAAAGTTGGAAAATGTTAATTTATCTCATGATATTCGGCCACACCACTTTATTTGTTATGATTTTAAGCTCTGTGTAGTGCATAGTGATGATTGCAAACCACTATATTTTTGGATAACGGTAAATTGGTTGCATTACAGGTCTTGTCGCGCATTTTGTTAAAATCTAGTATCTTAAGACTTTTTTAGGATAAGGCAGTGCTGCTTTGGTGGAACCCCGTACAATTTCTGCAGACGTCTTAGATGTATTGATAAATAGGCCCTACTAACATTGTCTGCTGATCCTGCATAGCACCTATGTTAATTTATCCAATAATTGTTTGAGAAGTTTCATTTTTCAATCCACCCAAAAGAAACCATTCCGAAACCTCAACAGTCATGTGCTCGTGTTTCTGATTGGCCTATTGCGATCCACAACTGGGTATATATATTTCCTAGCGTAGAATTTTCGGTCTATGTTCTGACGTTTTAAACTCTGAAGAGTGTCAGACGAAAAGCTTTAGTTTACTAAATGTTTGCTTTTTTGAAAGCCATTTTCAAGTTTTGTACCACCAAAAGATTGTTAATGAATTACTTTGATATTTTGATTTGATACTTTGCCATATAATTTGATTTCTTTACTTCATAGCTCACCCTATCTTGAGTATATTGCCATCTTAACCCCAAGGCAAATACTTAGTCAAGTCATATTATCATGTCTCTTGATCAATCCTGTGACCTCTGATTTTGCTTTTCGCTTAGAGCTACCTTCCCACGCAAAAGATTAACAATATATCTTAATCATGAATGATCTTTGGTTATGAAACTCTTAGCAGTTTCCTTCGAGAAATTATTTGCTCACGAGGTGTTTCATAATTTTAGAGATTGTGTGGAGTAGTGTGTTGATATCTAAGATAGAAGGATCAAAACCAACAACTGTCATTGCTATTATCAATTAATTTTACAAATATTAATGTGTTTCGCAGTAATCAGCTTTCAACGAGAGATGGTGAACCTACTTTGTTGCGTCCCTTGAGGTGTAATAATTATTGCTGTTTTCTTTCATTTTACGAATCAATAACGTCGAACACCCTTCTAGATCCTGTCAGTTCTCAAGGCTTTGGAAATTCATTTTATGATTCTGTCAAATGGTCCCTCGTTATGATGCGTTGCCCCCCCCCCCCCCCATCTTGTCCGGCAAAAATATCATGGAATTTTTGGAGCTACTCGTCTCCGGTTGCTTTGAAGTTGATCCTTTTATCACTTAAGGCAAGATGAAAACCAACATATTGCACTCATTTTTTCATTGCTACAAACTATATTGGTTTGAAGCTCCAGACCAAATCGCTTGCATGATTTGTATGAAGCGATTATTCCGTTTTGGTAATAATCTGAAAGCTCTTAAGACTGAAAACCATTAATTGTTGGGCGACCGCCAACCACCTTCCATTTCCGCTAACGACCGACCCGCCAGCCACCGCCAGCCGCTACCGCCAGCCACCGAACTAGCTCGCCACATACTTTACTTTTCCCAAATGCACCACATCATACTTGACATCCCACATAATGCACCACACAAATACGCGAAAGGTCATGGAATGCGATTCTGTTTGTAAAAGGCATCAGGCCACTTTCTAGCCAGATAAGTTTCGAGCCTTGGCAGTTGGAAAGTGAAAGTCAAAGTATGAAGTTGGGCATTTTCCCAAATTTAGGACGCGTTTCTCTGTCAATCATCGAACAAAGAGATTTCGTCATATGAATGTCTTTTTTGTTTATTATAGGTTTATAAAATGCATTTCGTCACATTTCACGCAAAAGTTAACCTGCCAAATGAGACCCAGTTAAAATGTGACAATTGCAAGTTTTGGTGCAAATCGGCGTTGCACGTCTCACTTGATGGAATCTTATAATGTAGATGAGAGAATGTTCTAACGTAGGGTGGAATGGGCATGATAGCTGGTTCATGTCCCTTTTTCATTTTTCGTTCCGTCCATGAGAAATTATTTATCCATTTCTCTTCTCCTTATAGGCAAATAACACATACCTTCGTGACCAATGGATGCATTCGTTGGTTTGGAGGGTGAGTTTTCCTTTTGTAACTATTTCTTTTACTTCCTTGTTTTGCTCCAAGTTTTCTTTCGCACTTTCTCTTGTTTCCAATTAATTCATTTGTTCGTTTTGTCATCCAATCGCCTCTTCAGTTCTTTTGCAAATTCACTTGTCCTTCTTCTCTGTTTTTCTTT
The DNA here is from genome assembly GCF_013076305.1 of Rhopilema esculentum. The sequence goes on along the minus strand of NW_027019698.1, from coordinate 4,402,325 downwards.
TTTCCCTTCTTTCTTACCATAAAATATTGTTTATTGTTCTTTTATTTATTATTGTTGCTGTTTTTTTCTTTATGCGTATACAGCTTGTTTCAACCTTTTTGCCTTCTTTCTGTCATTTAACAATAAGAAACATTTCAGGCTCTAATTTGAGATTATTCTTGCTTTTAAGGTTAATGCGAATAGATATCGAAATTTATTTGCAAAGCTCCGAAATCCGGAAGAACTTGTTAAAGAGCTGAAGGTATTGGTAATTTTTTGCTAGCCAACCTGAATTAAATTAAAATATTTTACAATGTTTACTGGGGATTTACTGACTTCTGCTTACGTAAAGGCACAGGTGGAAAGGCCGGATTTTCTTTCGAAACTGTTCTCTTTCGAAACTGTTCTCTTTCGAAATTATTTTCTTCTCATTTCAGTTCGTATTGTTTTCTAAACATTGCTATCAAAACCTTCTCCGTATTTTCGTGCGCTATCTAAATTTCAGGTACAAAATTGAATTATTGAAATATGTTTTCGCTTGTTACATCCAAAAATGTCTTGGTCTGCCAAGTCTTGAAACACTAATGTCAGATTTCAAAAGCACATTTAGTGATCTCACTCTCCTCCTGGGAACAATATTGATTTACTACAACGACCCAGTATAAGTACATTTTTGTTTCGACTTGACGATATTTGCCCCAAGTATCAACATTTGAAAGTAGTAACATTTGAGAAAAGAAATAGAAAATACAGGCAAGCAAAGCAAACTACTAAGTGTTCCAAATAATTTTAGCAAGCATTGCACACTTCGGGATTGCACCTAACAGTGCTATCACATAGAATATTCAACCCAGAACATTTCTACCACCATAAACTGTATGTGCATTCTGCTCTGAATACATTATCCTGTTTTATTCGATAGGAGCTGATTCAGTTGTCCTTGGTAACGCAGCTACACGATGACATCGTTTTTCAACTACCGTTGAACACAGTATCAAACTTGTTACTTCATGTAAGTCAAATCCTAATATTTTGTGTGTTCTATTACTCAAGTTCTAAAACAGCTTCAATCGTTAATTTTTTGTGACTCATGGATGCGATTAATGTTATCTGTTGTAAGAAGAATTCTCTGTTCTGGCGGTAGCTTTTCAAAATGGTTATCAGCCCTATCTATAAATTCAGCATACTGAGTAAAAACCGAATTTTGATTCAAGTCCAAGCAATGCTTGCTCTTTTACAACTGTTAAAATATTAAGATGTATGTCCAAGAGGATATTTATTCGATGCCTAATCTATTTTAATACTTTTAAGAAACTAACCAATTTTAGACTTTTTATTGGTTTTCATTATTTGCAACTCCAATTTAAATCCAGATGTAGCCCAGATGTAATCCAGATGTAGCCCAGATGTAGCCCAGATGTAATCCAGATGTAGCCCAGATGTAGCCCAGATGTAATCCAGATGTAGTCCAGATGTAATCCAGATGTAGTCCAGATGTAGCCCACAATCCTTGCCAAAAATAACTGGAACGCCTTCCCATTGCAGCATGCAAATAAACAAAGCAAGTCTAAAACTACCTTACCAAAATACCACTGCCGCTTCAAAAATTTCGACCCCCTCCCCCCCCCCCGTACAATGTTGATTTATTTTCTCAGTACTTTCATACAGCTTCCAGTGAAAATGTTTTTTCCTTCAGCGTCAAAACAGCCGAATTGAACAACATTGTAATGGGGGGGTAGGGAGGATTTTTCAAAAAAGCTTCAGCTTTGCACAAGTGTTCCAACAATTTTGGCAAGGATTGCAGATGTAGCCCAGATGTAGCCTAGATTTAAATTAGATGTATCCCAGATGTAACCTAGATGTGAAGTATCCACGAAGATGATGTGTTCTGTATGCAACAAATTGTTCTTGTTGTTTGTTTAATCTTGCCATTGTTTTGATTAGATGCGTTACGCAATTTGTTACGCAACTCTGTGATATCAAACTGTCATAATTGGGCCTTGCATAAGTCGTATACTACTTACCTCAGAAAATGCGTGGTTCTAGTCCATTTGATGTGAATTTTATCAATTATCATCGCCCAAGATGGATTTTGTAAGTCAGATATTGGCAATAGTCGGACTTTTTTAACTCCCTTATAAGCTCCGAATTTCTCATTCATGCATGGAATATCTATGTTCTTACCTTGTTTGTAATAGCATTGTTGACCCAGAAAATCTCTTCAGTGAAGGGACTACAGCAAAGAATCATCCAGTCCGCATAAATAGGCCTAGATGTCTAGATGTCTAGTTGTTGTGCGCTTAAATAAGTGAATTTCGTTTGAAAGATGGCTTTAGTTAAATGAGGCGTTTCCCTATTATGCAAGGTGTCGCTTGCTAACCAACACATGTTGTTTTTCAGCATGGATACAGGATGGCAGATGCTGTAAAGGAGGCCTTACTGCGGGTAAACTTATCATTCATCGTGTTGATATCTTCATTATCATCTTTAGCGTTCCTTCCAACCGGCTATAGGCAATATTGAATACTCCTTGAGATAGAGGCAGTATTTCCTTCCCTTTCAAATACTTCTAAGTATTCAAAAGAGCTGGCCTCTTTGCACTTCATTTCAACACATATAGTCTGTGTTTCCGGCTTTAATTTAAAAAAAATTTGGGCTGCTTGGTGAAGGGTGGCAATTCGGTTCATGATACGCCGTGGTTAATGATTCTCAAATTCCTCTCAAATTCTTAAATGCACAGAACGGTTAAAATTTCATCACAGCTGCTGTTTATCGTAAGCCATTTTTAAATTGCCCATGCCATTGATCGACGATTTATCGTAATTGTAAAAGCTGTGAGAACTCTCCATTTTTGATATTATAGTCTTAGGAATATTTCATTTATTGATGAGCTATGCTGAGCTATTTTTTGGGTAATTTTGAGGGTAATTTAAAATTTTTAGGGTAATATTTTTGGGTAAGTTAAGGTTAGGTTCATGTAGGCACTGCAACAAAAATACCGTTTCAAAGCAAGGGCTTCTTTGAATCAAATAAAGTGCGTTTTGTCCAGTTTTTTCTTGCTACTTGCTTTTTTATACAGTGTTTTGATTTAACACGCTTTTCATAGATCGAGTTTAACCTTTAAAGGGTACAATGTTCTAATACCCGTTATCTAGATTGCGTAAACTTTTATAGTTAGATGATCTTCGCTTGGCACAACTCTCTTTGGACTGTAACCGTCTTTTTCCAATGCAAAGTGTCTTGTTTTTAGTAAGATCCACACGAAGCATTTCCACACTTAGATTAACCCTAGAATGGTCTTGAAGTCACGATTTATCCGTATTGAGGTTCATACATAATGAGTGCGTCCAGATCGCCTATAATCGCTGCTTTTGCTTAGCTGCACCACGCTGAAATTTTAAAAAATTTGGACCAAAGTGCTGTTTATGATTTCTACTTTGTTTGAAATTGCGCAAAACCCATCGAAAGTTGTTCCTACTTAATCCCTGATTGCGCTGTCGTCCGCTGTGTGTTCGATATAATTAATGCTTTGCCACTATGTCTCTTGTATCACCTGCCCTTTCTTAGCAGGTTCATTCATCAAAACTCTTGAACTTATCAAGCGCATATCTAACTGTAAGGCAAATCTTTCAGACTTTGTAGCTGGTTTTTTTATCTTATAATGCAAATATTTTCTTTCTTTTTGTAGGCAACTGAGCCTCTGTTAGAAATTCATAACCCAACGCCGGCCATCTGCAAATGTTTCCAAAAGGTTTGTGTCAGTATTTGTCAAATACGACGTTAGTATTTCTCTCACTATCTATTCTCGCGGTTTCTTTGTCTTTTTCAAAAGCCGCAAGGCACAGTAATAATTTTCAGTCTTGCCATTTGTAACTAAGACAGCTTTCACACGATTTCATTCAACGTGACTCTGGTAGTATTTGGTTTAAGATCATTATTTGCAAAAATTGAAGCCTTTCTCAGACAAGCCTTCTTTAAACGCTCGACTTTCAAGTGCTTTGTACTCGTGATGTCGCCATGTAAAGCATTAGTGAGAATGAATTCACTGGATGAAGAAATAATGTTCATTTATTAAAACAAAACAGGCCTAAAATTGCTAGCAGCCTTCTTACCCTGAGGTCTGATCGGCTAAGAAATGCCTCTAAACAAATTTTCCACACAATTAACGAACTTAAATCATTGCCTAAAGATTTTCAAATAACTAATTAGAACTAATTATTCTTTTAAGATATGCAAAAACCGGCCTCACAGATCGGATATTTTCAACGTCTTTGTACCTTCTGTGCAAAGAATTTTGAAGCACAACACGGTATGTACGTTTTTTTAATTTGCATATCTTTTATGAATCTCTAGATTTTTGATATTTTGTGCCATTGGTAATGTTTTTTTATAATCAAAATCAAAAAGAAAATTGAAGTAATTTTCTTATAGATACATGTTATTGACTGCTATAGGATAGTAAACTAAGATATGATAAATGTCTATGCGATAATATGTTATATGACATAGTGATTTGATTTTACACAGTTGACGTAATATAGTTCAATATTGTTGTATTGCATAGAGAATAATTCCTTATATGCAGGGTATTTTAATAACTGTTCATAAGAATAATAATGTTCTTGTTTTATTCATGAGCAGTTGGTCAATCTCGTGTCGGCCTAATTTCCTTCTCCTTTTCGACAGGACTTTGGCAAAATGCCTTACTTGCGTTCTTTGGTGCAAGATTTCATTTACGCTATATACTTTAAAGATGAAACTCACGAGGAATTATCCAATTTCATAGCAAGGTAAGATTGCAGTTTTTCAATATTTGTATTCATTACGTAATGGTATCTCCTTGTACCACGATGTGATACTTTTATCATTTTTGATGCAATAACTCCTTGTATCACGGTGTGATAATTCTCTCTTTTTTGGTGCAGTATCTCCTTGTACCACGGTGTGACAATTCTCTCATTTTTGATGCAACATCTCCTTGTACCACGGTGTGACAATTCACTCATTTTTGATGCAATATCTTCTTGTTCCACGGTGTGACAATTCTCTCATTTTTGGTGCAGTTTCTCTTGTACCATGTTGTGACAATTCTCTCATTTTTGATGCAATATCTAGCCCACTATTTGTTATTTAGCTTGGACTCTTAACTACAAATTTTCGCAAGTTTCTTCCTAGACACTGTTTGTTACGTCATTTCATCATGATGTATCTGCCAATTGTTATTTGCTTGGTACATGTCATTACTTTTTTTTAATACAGGAGTTGAACAAGATTATTTGCCTTTTCTTTGTTTAAATCTTCATCGTTTTTATTTATCTACCGGTGCTCCTCGTCCTGCAAACATTTTGATTTTGACAGATTTGCTGAAATTCGATTTAGTTTTAAGTCAAGGAAAACTTATACTTTATATGAGGGCATACAAAAAATCGAGAAATGCTACTTCTCTAAATTTTTAAACTGTTTCTAACGTTACTCTACACATCACATTGTTTCTTATTTTAACACTTGTTTGGTTTAAAAACTGCATACATTACTACATTTGAATATTTGAACATTAAAAAAGAAATTTATTGCATCAGTCACAGTGGGGGGTTGTAAAGTCGATTAGTCCTTAGACAAATAGGTCATAAGTAGAGAGAAACATTTCATGAATTTCTTATGAAAGTTGTATTTTATGACTGGATCGCTTGCCTGATATATATTTCTGCTTTGTTTGGTATTTTGTTTATGAATTATTACGTTTACGTCATAAGCATTACTGGTTCCCAAATCTCTTGCAGTGTCCATACCTCCAGTGCCAGCTGCCCGCATCCACGAGTCCTTCCTAATCTCGTTGCAGTTTCATTGGCAGCTTTCTACACGATCCACGATGAGAAAGTGGAAATGTAAGTGTCAAAATATCCTCTAAACAGTCAATTTTTTAGGCCATACACAAATACATCAACAGCATCTAAGATTTGTGATAGGTAGCATCCAGCATTTTGCTTCAAAAAGTATCTTTGTAGTGGTTTCTAATTTCTTCTTAGTTATGTTTAGGTGAAATCTCATTTAGTTTATTTTGGGAGAATTAAAATTAAGGGAATCCTGCAGTAAAGCATCATGCAATTAGTTTTTCTTTTCTTACACAACTAAAGGATAAGAACCAAAGCAAAATATATATTTTTAAAAATAGAATATCTTAATTGTCTCCAAGATGATTGTAGGTACTGTTCTGTTATTTGTTCTTCTGCACTGTGTGTTACATTCGAATTTATCGTAAATGGCTTTAATTTGCTTGTTTGGTTTGAGATATGATGCTCACACTTTTAAAGATATAAGCCATTATTTTCGACTAAGTCTCTTATTTTGATGTTTTTTGACAGGAAAGTAGAAAAGAAGTCAAAACTGCTTTTGTGCTTTCAGAAGCTGCTTATAGAGCTGTAAGTGATGAGTCAATAAATACGTTAAAAATCTGTTTCTTTCCTTTAGCACAATTTTTAGTAAATTTGTTGGTTAAGCTTACAGTGCCTGCCAAAATTGTTTGTACACTGAACAAAATTGTTGAATTTTTCATACAGCATCCCCTCTCCCCTCCTGACAATGTTCTTTTGTACAAAATCGGGAGTCCGGTGCGGCTAAATTGGTTCATTTTAGATAACGACGATGTTTAACGATACAATCAACATTGTTTTGGGGTAGAGGGGGTGTGATGTGGCTCTATTTTATGGAATTGTATGCATGTATGTGCTGGTCCTTTGAATATTTATAATCGATTTAGGGCCGGTTAATATGAGCAAATTTATCCCATCTTTAAGCCCAACATGCAGATTCTATGCCACCTTTAAGCTGTATATCGAGAAAATCTTCCCACGTTCCAACCTATGTGCTGGCAAGTGAGACGAAGTTAATCGCAAATATATGAAAATTTTATCCCATCTTCCAGCTTCATTCCACCTTCCATCGTTTATATAGAAAAAATTCACCCCACACAAATGAGATCCCACCTCTCACGCAGACCCTCGAAAAATACAAAGAATTCTATTGGAGGGTGGGATGTCACCTATCAGCTCACTGGCTTGAAAGTGATTTTTTCATATAAATAGCCCCTTAGATCGGATTTACTAATCTCAGCTCTCCAAGAAATAGCTTTAGCTAGGTTTTAGTAACTTAATGCCATCTTGTTGCATCGTTTCTGCAGCTTTCTTTTATTCTGCATGATCCTCTATATATACTGTGTTTAAACTTAAATAAATTCTTTCGAACACTGGGAAGGCTTGTTCTAAACACGATGATGACTTGTTTTGAACAGGGCAAAGTATCCTGATTGGCTTCCTGGTTTATCTACTTTACTTCAAGCCGTGCCATTTCCGAAGAAGTGAGTTTCAGCAGTTTTTCAGTGCAATATTTGCGTAAATTTTACCTTCAATCCAAAGCGGAAGGCAGTAACATTAGGACTCCTACTACAGTAGGATGTCAAAATGTCAGTGAATAACCGAATTTTGTTTATCTGAAGGTTTGTTTAACAACTTCACTAGAAAAAAGTTATCATATTTATGATTTTATTAATTTTTGTTTCTTCTTTGTTCCAGGTGTCTTGAAAATGAAGAATTCTCTGCGTATGCATCTACAATTTTTTCAATAGATAAATTCTAGCTTGTTTTCTTATTTAACTGTATTAGCTTTTGAACACATTCAAAAGTCATTTCTTTCTACCAAATGGTCTTCAATTTACTTTCTGAAAATATAGTTTGAACATTTCACCTTAAATTTCTCTGCTATCTCCTTTCATAAAAGATTTTGATATCCTTTGATTCCTTTGTGTCCAAGGAATTTATGGGTTTTGATAAATTTATTGGACACAAAGCCCCTTAAAGCAATGCCCCTTTAAGCAATGCCCCGGCAGCCTCCATTCTAGCCATCCCTAGTAAAACTGCATTTTCACGATTTGAAAAAGTCAAATTTTGTATCCTAATTCATCAAAACAGTTTCTTTCAAAACAAGAACATCTGCCTTCGAATAAAGTCTCCTTTTAAAACAGCAATGCGTTGTCCCTTTTATGCAAGAACTTTTCATGGAGCAATTTCTCAGTCTAATTTAAGTTTTCAGCTTTCAGCATTCTCAAAATTGATTATTCTCTAATAATACTCCTCACAGAGTTTTGGCGGAGGTCCTAAAGATATTTGCTCGAGACTCCAGATGTGAGGTAATTTGAATACGAAATACATAATGTCGCTATTTTTTTCTGTTCATGTGAAGTCATGCAGTTTCCCTCTCATTTTTGAATGTCACTGCATGCGTAGTGAACGCTTTTCCATATCCCACTTACTTGCGGGGAAACTTCATTGACTTTTTAAGTAACTATGGAGATTTTGAGCAATTAATTCTAGGTTATGCTTGCTCTTCAAAGAGAAATCCGCAGGGAAATACAGTTCCGAAAGTTCACACCCTGTGGCTAGCTTAACCTTCGCTTTTGACGTTGTCTCATAAACTCGCCCCTTTATCACTGCTAAGTTGTCTTTTCATTCCCTGTTATCTGTTGTAGAATTGCAAATTTTCAACCCCCGAAATTTTCATATTGCTAAAATATGTAATTAAAAGATTATACGTTTTGGCCTTTTTGAATAAAAAAGCTGCATGTTTTTTTGTACATGACGACTTTTTGTACACTTTCTAGCTGTTCATCGGACTGGCTGAGATGTCTTCTATTTTTTAACCTATTTTAAGGAAATTTGTTTCACTTGTTCTCGGAATATAACTCGATGGTGCGCAGTTACTGACCATGAGATAACAGCTCTGCTAATTTTTTAAATTAGCTGAGTTAACTGGACATCCGTTCAGTACGAGCAGGATGTTAAGAATTGACTTTTCAAATAGCGTTTCTCTCTAGTGCTGTGTAAATAGGGGTCCTGATAAACAAAAGAGTTTAGGCTTTTCTAAAAAAATGAATTAACGGGGAATGAGAACTACAAAGCTCGGGGGGGGGGGGGGGGGGGAATTTGGAATAATGAAAAAGCATCCCTCTGTTTATTCGGCTCTTGAGAGTGCATCAATGATATTACTTTTCTGGCGGTTAGATGCATTGATTTGACGAAGAATATCTGAATTCCCTCTTAGAACTGAATTGGGTGAAACATCTTCAAATTCATAGAATGCATAAACGTTAATTTAAGGAAAATGCTTCAGTTTCAGTTCGCAAGACTAGTGATTTTCGTTGAGTTTTTGTTGAGTTAAATTTGCAGTTGTTTCCATTTTTTCGATAGGTCCATCAAAATATTTTACCAATACGCGAAGGAAAGCAAGGTTGGATTCACCATTTTGCGCCAGATGGTATCTGTTGCCACGACGATGCTGCTGTTTTTGCTGATATCGTAAGAATTTTTCATTAAAATTTTTTTTAAATAGTTAAATTGCAACAGAATTTTTCGCTGTACGCTTGGCTATTGATATTCGAAAATATCACAATTTGGATTTCTAGTTAAAGTGTTTTGATTTCAAACGTTGGATTTCATACGTTGCATTTCAAACGGAATATGTCACCTTGAAATCAGTGAGCACTTTAAAACTAATTATTTGTTGCGTGTTGTGAGCAATTGTAGTACTATAGCGTATCTGCCTCGTTTTCTCATTCATTCATTTTTAAAGATATCCCTTTAAATCTCCATAAAAATATGCAATGAAAAATACGTTAGAAAACATATTAATTGATTTGGAAAACTGCCCTTCCAGTGAGTGTTTCAGGATGATTTCTTCGCCCTGTTAGGCCTTTTCATTGATTTTTCTATCAATGGTTAGCATCTCTTATTAACAGATATAGGACTAACCTCACATTTAAAAACATCAAGTCATGATAAAAAGACGACTAGATGTAAACAATGACGGCCTGAATCACACAAAGGAACAATGATTATGCCAAAAGCAAAAAAGCCCCCGCAGAAGAAGCCTATTTACCGTGATTTAATACCTTTAAGAGCCCTTAGTTGAACGAATAAGTGAAGTCGTTAGAATAAACTATTGAAATGAGCAGAATGTCATGAGCAGAATCTCATGAGCAAAACAAGTGCTCAACAGTCAACAAAAATGCCGCAAAAGGTTTAAATTGGAAGATGACATGCCAGTTTTCTTCAATTTTCGGGTGTTCAGATTTCAAAATTCAAAATGCAATCAGCAGGCAACCATTTCTGTTGGTGTATAGAACGGATTCGAGCACCCGCTTTACTACAGACCAGTAGACAGTGATTTTCAATGATTTAAATTATTCGTTATCCTGTAGCATACTTTTCTCTTGTGGAAATATAATCAAAAACTTTAAAACGTTCTGATTCTTACCTTTTAACCTTTTGACAGTTTGCCCATTTAATGAGCTGCTGTGGCAAGCGGAAAAAGTTTTTAATGGGCATACGACAATGCATGAGAAATTCTTTTGCATTGATGGCAATAAGAGGAGACGAAAATTGCATCGAGGTATTGCCTGGCAAAAGCCTTTGGTTTTTATTTTTTAAGACAAGTTTTTAGAAAAATATGTTCGTTTCATTTTCCTTTATTATCTAGGATTATTCCTTAGTGGTTAATCAGAAAGTCTTCGGATTGGTATTTTAAACATTGGGAAACTCAGATTTGTCTTGAATTTACAGATGTTTTCAGTCAAAATGACTTTGGGAAGCGTTTTCAAGTCTACATTGAGTTTACGGCCTTGCCTGCATCTTCGTAATTTTCTTTTTTTTTCTGCTTGTATTACTTAAAAATTTTGATTTACCATGTTATTTGATTTCCCAAAGCTTATTGCTAAAGGTTGCTCTAAAAATCGCCAAATAAAAACTAAATGATGGGGTGCAATCGTTAGGCTTTAGAAGCTAGCTTTTAGCTAGATTTTGCAATAAATTAAAGAGGATAAAATATGATCCTGAAATTTGTCTACTATTCTAGAGTTTATGATTTTTTTTGCTTTGTTTTTTTTACGTTAATTTGCAAGTAAATGAAATCACGCCATATTCTCAATCAATTTCTGAGTTTCCTAGTCTTTTCCCTCTTAGGCTCTGACCTTATTATTGGATTTTGACCTGGTCGAGGACGAAGATGAGAAACAGCAGATTATTACTGCCTTGCAGACCACTGAATGTGGACTGCGAAGCTACGAAGAGCTGTGCTCTAAAAAGACGAAATTTAGAGAAATGGTTCGTCAGTCATCTTTTTATTATTGTTTTTTATTTTTTTATCAAAAAAGTCTTGTTTTTTATGTGAATGTCTAGTTTCTAAAAATCATTTGTTTCAAAAAATGTTTAATCACATTTCAAACATACTTCGTGGTTTCACTATGTTGCAACAAAGCTGAGGAAAAGCTAGTCCAGCTTCTAGAAGCAGTTTTCAATATCTTTACGATTCTTAACCCCTTTTTGTAAGTGAATTGTCGAGTTTGATATATACAGTACATTTATGAGATATTTAAGTTTTTTATTTAATTATTGAATATTTAAATTACCCTTTTAGATTAGATACTAAACAGTGTACCCTTCTTGCAATTGTAAACGAAATCAGGTTCTGATGTATTTTTCATGAGATTAAAGAAGCCACTATCATTTGTGTGCTAATCTAGCTTAAGTTAAGCCAATTTTTGATAGCTCAGGTCTTTTATTATACTTAAATACTTTTTTTGAGGAATCGTGTCCTGTGACCAGTTTCCGATAGTCAAATTTGTATTGTACGCGATTTTTTCTTTTTGATGTATATACAATTGTTGTCTTGAAATTGGAAATTGCCGTATCTTTTAGTTGGCAATGAAAGTTATAAAATGTTTTAGTTGGTGTTAAAGTTATAAAAATTATTAATCAATTTATATATGGTTACAATTAGGTAATGCGAATTTTTAATTATGGTACTTTGCTTTCAGCGAAAACAAGATGGCCCAACACATCTTACGCTGCCTACTAAATCAACGGTATGAAATGCACAAGTTTCTTTCAGTCACTCAGCTGCATCGATAGCAATATAGTATAAAGGCTACAATATAGTATCAACGAGCAAAGTTACTGTAAAATGGGCTCAACAGGCAATGTACAGTCCAAAAACAGTTTAATGTGATTGATTAAATAAAATAATATGCTGAGTATATTTTTGAGACCCTTTTTACGAACTGCAGCACTAAAACTCGTCCTCAAATACCTACCTACACATGGTTTACCTATCAACCTATTTTTGTCAATTTCTGGATTATGATAAAATGGGGGACGATAGTCGGTCAATCGAGGAGATTTTTTCGTAATTAGGGAATCTTGTGTAGATTCACGTCAGGATGTAAGCTTAGTCATACTATGACGATTATATTGATAAAACCTTTTGAAGGTTGCACGAGAAACTATTCCTGTTTTGTCTACAAAAGAATTCTACGGAATGTTTGTTTTAAAAGCCACAAGGCGAACCTTAAGGAGAACCTTTCTATTTGTGTACCTTATTTTTATCATTATTTTGGCAAAATTTTCTTGAAACTTCGATTTAGATCCATGTTGATGGCGAAAAATATATGTGAAAATTGCAAGATAAATATTCTGCGTCAGTCATATGTTTATTTTTTGGACCGTATACTTTATTTCACATTTTTTGCTTGTTTTTCCAAGGACCAAGATCTGGCGGCTGTTTTGAGATCTGGCTCATTTGGTAACTTAGAAAGCCTGAACCTCGCTTTCACAAGAGTCACTGGCGCATGCGCAGAGTATCTAATACAGTTGCCTGCTTTAATTCACCTCAATCTCTGGTGCACACAGGTTTGTGTATGCTCTCAATTTCCTTCATTTGTTGTTATTCATAAAGATTTTATTCATAAAGGTAACACTCCTGAGCTCGAACAAAATTGGTTAGCAGCCAGATAAATCGATGTAATTTGCGGCAACGCATTTGCAGACTGTATCCTTGGGCTGAGTTGGATTGTCTCCTTTTGCTGAGTTATTCACTGTCCTCGCTAAATAATGTTTTTTAATGCTCGTCAGAATTTGTGATGCTTTCTTCGATTTTGTTTATGCATCACCTTTTGCCAAGTCTTAGGTACTTAAGCATAAAACACAGGCTCACTTTTTCTAGGCCATTTGTAAACCACGGTTGCTAGTTTATTCATGCTGTATTATGCACACACACACACACACACACACACACACAGGATAGTGCGTCGAGAATCTTCGTTGTGCCACTATCACTTACTAGTTGAGTCGTTAAACAGATGAGCAAAGCAAATTTTACTTTAATTCTTGGAATCAAAGATCTTAGTTTCTTTTCAGCAACATACGTACTTTTTAACCTATTTCATTCCTGATTTGAGCTTTTGTAATAAACTTGTGCTGAAAAGGTGCAAGGAACTTGGGATGTTGTAGAAATGCAGCATTATAGAACTCAAAATATACACGTGTCCAAACCCAAGTTTTTTAATTGCAATTTCATTTGAAACTTGCTTTTTTCTTCTCAAAATTAGTTTGATGATCGTGGACTTCAGTTGCTGACAGAACATGTCAACACATTGCAAAGTTTGAACCTTAGTGAAACACCAGTTACTGACGAAGGACTTCAATCCCTGTGCATGCTTCCAAATTTGAAATTTCTTAACTTAAACAGCACCAAGCTCTCTGCACTTGCTTATGAAGGAATTAAGGTTTGTTGCAGTTTTCTTTTCCTTGTTTACCAATGGTGTCCTCGGTGTCGTTTTGATTGCTAGCATCTCCTTTACGTTTTACTTTCCCGATCTCCCTGCAAATATTTGCAACGTCTCGAATTTAAGGGATGAATATCCTAGTGCCTTGTTGTTTTAAGTATACTTCACCTTTCAATGTCCATTCCGACTAGCGTCCTCCGAACACCCTCCCCCCCCCCCCCCCCCCATCAAATAATAACCCCTCTTTAGTTTTTTTCTGAAATCAAATTATGAAAAACGTTCTACATCTGATACATATTAGCAGCCCCTGGAATAAATGCCTCATCTAAAGCATATAATAACTTGAATAACGCCTCGTTTGTTTTCTCAAAGCAATTCAGTGTGTTGTCCATGATTTCTTTAGAGAAGGGCCTAAAAACCCGAAACCAGTTTCAAAAGTGGTTATGTAACGTCCCGCTTGCTCTCGTTTACTTATAATATACTATTTTCCTGAAAACGTAAATAATCGCGATGACTTATTCTACAACTGTGATGTTTTTACTCTGATATTTACCTCTTGTTGACTGTTCCCACTATCATGGTGCAACATAATTCACGCTAGCTTTACTTGATGTTAAAAGAACGTTTTATACTAAAATGCTGTTCTTCAGTGCCGAATATCATGGTACATTCCCGGTGTCTCTTGATTGGTCACTAAAGGACCCAACGGTACCATTGTCTGTCAATTTTTCTATTCAGCTGTATTATACTTCAGTTTTCCGTGGTTTTTATGTAGTTAAATTCTAGTCCCACCTGCATTCCAATTATGAAAAACGAGGGCTTTATAAATTACTTGCTCTCTTCAACGCCTCCGCAGGCGCTCTTCTCACCGCCTTCCACCAGGATAGCCTCTACTAATTCTCTAGATTTTGGCACGCTGGGTTATCGAGTTCTACTCATATTTCAAGCCGTTAACCATTATATTCCTTTTTACATTTCTATGTTTACCAATTTTTGCGTTATTTTTAGAATAAACTGCAGACATTGGAAGATGTAGACATCCGGTACACCGAAGCATGGTGATATTAAAAACACTGAGTGCTTTTTCTACGTCACAATTGAGCCTTATGATGAACAGGTCTGCGAATAATGTTGGTGCGTGTAACCTGGCTAAACTGTGCTGCTCAAATTGTGTTAATATACAAAGAAACAGTAGCATTTACATTAATGAAGTATTGATGCCTTTGATGTGAATAACAGCAGACAAATAGATGACGTTTTGGAGCCGGTATTTGCTCGATTGTGAGTCAAGCTATGACAGCAATAGAATTCCTGCTCGAACTGTCAATTTTACTCGTAATATTTTACTGTGATTTTCTTTTAAGTTTAATTCTAAAGTAAATTATCAATTTCGTGCTCAAAGCCATTCAAAATGTGCAAGAAGTTGAAATCTTCAATTTAAGAAACCAGTCAAGAAATTAAGGGCGTGGCTTTCAATGTCGATGTTTTTTGCCAACAGTACAGGTATATTTTATTGAGATGCTTTGCTACTAGAAAACGATCTATATTTCCTTCGGACAAACCCAAAAGATATGGATACCTTCCTCGCAAAAAATTGAAATAAAAGGCTTGGATGGGGCACTTAGGTTTTCTTCTGTTTTTCACTGGCCTACCTCTCAATGTCGTGACCGTGTGACTGCCGTGTTTACAATGCTCTGAATCACACATGCTGACGAAATAAACTCATTACACTTCAGTTTAACCCCCGTTGATTCTTTTTGCATATAAAGAAATGTATGCATTTCAAGAGCAAAGCTGTGCTGCGCTGGGTCGTTTTCATCAGTTTTGCGATAATGGTTTTGTTCTCTAAATCAAAATCATACTGCCGAGTGGCTGATCCGGTTGCGGCCATTTTCATTCATATAATTTTTAGGTCAAGGCAACCCCAAAATTGAAATCACAGCCGTGAAAGGCAACTGGTGCATAAATTTGATGACCATAACTTGCAATAAAGAACAGTTGACTGTCAACTATGGAAATAAAGGTTTATTATCGCATTTCCATGCCGCTAATTGCCATACCCACTGTCCGCAAGCCCATGTACCCCAAAAAATAGCGTGTCATTAATTAGCATGGAGAAAATCGCCAACGAGAGCCTGCTCACCTTTCTACATTAGGCAAACCACAATGCTTTGGAAATCCGTTTAATAAGTGGCATGAAAAAGGTTTATAATTTTGTTTGCATTTACATTGTGAATACGAATTGCACTTCGAATTTAAACTTCCTCCTTTACACTTCAAAGCGCCATTGACTTTAATTACGAAATAACTTTTATCGCATATAATTGTATTTTTTAGCCTAAGTATATTATCTTATTAATGAAAAAGTTTATGAAATAAGGCAATCACTCCTAACAATTGACGCCACAACAATGTGGAATTCCCTCAAGGTCGAAGACACCGTGTTTTAGAACACGAGATCAGGTAACCCTCTCAAATGGTGTCCTAAGTTTCTCTCAGCTGAGAAAGATTCTATCACCTTGTCCCGTGGAGATAGAGCTGGTCTTTGTGTTCTGACAATTTTTTGTTGATAGATTTACAGATAGTTTAATTAACTGTAGTATAAGAAGTCATTAATGTTATTTTCGTAGATTTTCGTTTAATGCCTTGTCTGTCCTCAGCATAAAATCGCCATGAAACTAGAAATGGATGAATTTTAATTTGACAAGTGTAGCTCGTTGAACTTGCAATTTCAACTGTTGCAGCGGAATGACGCTGACGAACCCTCGTTACCTAGACTTCTCGGTTGCTGTGAATTCATTCTACTACAAGAAAGCAATAGCACTTTGATCTCTACCCAAGTACGTTTTTAATGTACTTCAAGTTTTATTGATTAATTACATACTTTTCCCTTCCTAATTTGAATGGAAACTCGAAGGGCTTTGTGTATCCTTTTCTCTTCCTAATTCGAATAGAAGCTCGAGGGATTTTGTGTCCATACTTTGTCTTTATCCCCGTTTGAAATGTAGCCATCCTTGGATTTCTTCTCAACTGTTGGACGAGAATTAAGGTCTCCGCTCTTCATTTCATTCATCTTTTTATCAGTGGTAATCCCTCAGTCAAAATACACATATAACTACTATTTCATGCCTTGTGCAGGGGACAGTATCTTGCACTGTCTTAACCATAAGAACCACATTATATTTCGCTTGACTCCAGTTTACATTGAAAATGTATGTACATTGTTGTTAATGTCGCTAGAAATTCCTTGCTCAATTTCTGTCATCTATTAGCGATATATTCGTATGTAACCAGGTACTCGTTGTATTATCAACATAAAACGTACATTGATGCCTCTATACAGCATTATTTCAGGACCAGGCTTACTGTCTGTTGTTAGAGTCCGTTGTTTCATAGTTGATTGCACACGACTTTATCGGACTATAGACGTAAAAGCCTGTCCGTTATTGAATATCTGTTATTGAGAGCTGCCTATTGATGGAGGTTCCATTGTAATTGTAAATATCTCACCAATCAAGAGCTTATGTTGAAAACATTGTTGATTAAGTTTTAATTCTGTTTTTTCGAGTCGTTTCTCTTATCATGCATTGTCGTTTCCCACTCGAAAGTCAGTTGATTTCTCTTCTTGGTTATCGTAGAATCGTTGGCACTTGGTAGCTGGTAAAGGCCTTTGCTTATTCCAGTTTTCAGGGGAATAGTGGTCTGAACTGAATTAACTGAATTTATGATAACTAAGCTCACACAGGAAAAGATAATAAGCGAATGGAAATGAAACGAATAACCAGGAAGTGTCATTTCGAAAAAAATAGGATTCAGTTTGTATGATTGGAAAATTATAACAAATTCAGCTCAAGATTTTTCATATAGTCTTAAGTGTGGAATAATTTACATCAAGAAGCGTGAAAGTTTTCATGTGTGAGTTGAAGAGCCAAAACCGGTGTATTATTATTGGTATACCTGTCATGGCGAAATATTTTGGAAGTTAAGTGAAATTCTGCTAGAATGGCACTTGTTTTTAACAGCTGAAGTAACAAGAATTTGTAGACTTTTAGGTTTTTGTTGCAAGTGATGAACAAGACAAAAGAGCAAAGCAAAACGGCATGTTTCTATTAAGCATCAGAATGGTTCACACAACACTTAAATGCACTCATTTTTTATAAGAAACTGGCTATAAGAAACGAATACTTGAAAATAAGAAAAGATTAAGAAACTTCAGTGCTCGAAGCAAAGAAAATTAAGAAACTATTAACTTGTGATAAAACTGAGAACAACGAAATTTTGTAAAATCCAAGAACATGGTTGCCCTTGTTAGCCTAGGACTTGAAGCACAAGGGATAAAAATATACTTCCCACATCCAAATACATCATCAAAATGGAAGCGAATCTATTGACGTGATAAAAAAGGTCACGAACATTTCATATCATCATTCATGACATCATATCATAATTAATAAAATTCTAAAGAAACAATGAGTATTGAAAATGCCAGGACATTAAAAAACTGGAGTATTCAACATCGACCTTTGTTTCTTATAAAAAATGAGAATAGTGTGAGTTATCATCCCTATATAACTATAAGAAAAACTTGCACTACACTGTTATGGAAACTGAAAAACAAGCAGGTACAATACAACCCCTAAAAGAAGTATCAACATTTTCAGGAGTCAGAATTTTTTGGGACTTATGATTATGAGCCTTGTCAGTGATACCTGGCAAAAAGGGTGTCACCCTGCGCCAATAGATCGTTCTTGGACAATGCCATTCACAGAAGTAATTTTGTTTTTTGTCAGACTAAACACAAGGATTAAATTCTCAGGTTATTCTACTCGTAGCCAGAGCTCAATCGTTGTAGACTAACCAGAATTTCTAGGGGCAATGACTTTTAACAGGCTTGTCCATTTCATAAAGGGTACTTGTCAACAGTTCTCGTCAGTGGCAAAGAGTACTCATAATTATCTTAACTAAAACAAATATTCCAGAATATCAATGTAGCCATGGTTCAAAGGCTGCAAAGTGTAACGTGCAATTTCAGAGACTTGGCACAACTGTCGTTTTGACAAGTTAAAAGGCTGCTCAGTTTCCACAGTGCCTCCGTTTTAAACTTGCTGAGCTAAAAAACAGCTGGCGTTTTCCAGCCTTTCTTTAAGCAAATTAGATTTTGCAATCTGAAAAAGAAAGCTGAAAAAACTTGCTATCTTTAGTAATATAAAAAGATTTCTTTTAAAAATATAACTTTATGAAGGACGCCAACCTGATTTGATATCATCCAATACTTTTCTTAATTTCTAACTTCAAGAACTTGATTTGAACGGCTTCAATGATTTGCTTTAACTCCATCTCTTGGAAGACAGTCACATCCTCGGCCTTAGAATTTGCGCTCAATCTTGTTCGATCGGTTTGTACTTTTGGGATCAATTTAACCTAAGATCAAAGCCCTCAAGCTATGCAACAAAAAACTGTCAAGGTCCTTAGGACGCAATATTAACTGCAGAACATGTGAAAAAATTGATTTAAATATTCGGCTCTAAAAATGTGGAATAACACGCAGTAGCGAATCTAGCCTTAAAAACCTTGGGGGGCTAGCCGGGGGCCAAACTTTCAGTTATAGGGGTCAACGCTTGTAGAATGTAAACAGTGACGTGGTGACTCAAATTAGCTACAAGGCACCGATTTTTTGCGCCCCCCTAGACAAGTATGTCCTTGGTACAGCTGTATCAAGGCTGTTATCATTATGCCAAATAGTTTTATTAGTGGCATAACGAGCAACTGTGTCCCCTAGGAAAAATAACAAAGAAAATTGTTGCTGGGGGGCCCCTAAAGGTTCGGGACCCTTTGTTGCTTAACTAAATCTAACTTTGTTCTGTTACTCCACTGAGTTTTATCTGTTTATCAATAATGCATCATGAACATTAGAATTTCAACAGGAGAACTATACTTCTAAAAAATAAAAGGCTAATAGCTTTGTAAAGTTGATTGGTAAAATTTATCCATAGCAGTTTGTATGCCTTCTATCCAACCTCCATGAGATCAAGCGAATCATTCTCTTACACAGAATTTCAAATCATAGAGTATCAAAAAGCAATAGTAGATTGCCAAGGTATACTGGGATGCCATTGGTATTTCCCTGCGCTGGGTTACAGTGCGAAAAGGGTTTTCAATGGGATGCGGAGAATCTTGGTTTGGGCTTACCCTGTGCACCCCACCCCAAGAAGGTAAATCTTCGTGATAATATATAACAAATATAGAATTTAAATGATTGTCAAGAATAAATTTTTCTTGGTGACTACAGAAAGGCCAAAATTCCATTGATGTTCACCTCGGTTACAAACCAAAACGCTTATCAGGGCCTTTGATTTGTAAAAAAATGCAATAAGAATCGAATTTAGCAAAATAAAGAGAGCAGCCCTAACAAAGCCATAAAACGATTGAACAGATTTCAAAGGAATCACTGAATTTTTAGTTAAAACTTTTGAAAAACTGGGGGGGGGCAAAAAATGGGCAAATAAAATTTCGGGTGAGGGGCATGGCCTCCTGGCTTCCCCATAGAAGCGTCACTGACAAAACGTCTGTTGATATACGACAGGCCTCAACTCGATCAAAAATGCTAACTTCAAAACAAGATCCCCTCAAAGAACAGCAATATTAACAATTTACTTACTATCATGCTTTTGATTTCATTTTTGTTTATTGTCGTGTATAAATATTCATTTATTTATTTATTCATTCATTCTTGCAGGGTTTTTCATTACTATGCTTTTAAATTTTGTTACTTGGAAACTTTTTTAAGCAAAGTCGGGGTGTAAAATTATTGCATGTCCACGCTCCAGCCCACCTCCTCAACCCAGAGCCACTGCGCCCCTGACTGCCCGAAATAAACACAGAATGGAGGCTTGAAATCACACTCTGTTCCAGACCCCACTCACTGTCAGCATGGCTTCAAAACTTTGAGCAGATGTTGTCTGTAATCTGACCCTGATCACAGAATTTCTATTCTGTGCCCTGATGCATAGAGTCGTTGTATATTTATCTCTGATAAGCCATGAAAGCTGTAACTTATATACGCAATAAAATCTCCAAGAGCAGTACATCGCCACTGGTAGGGCTGATTGTTTGCTTTTTTGGAACTGGATCTTGGGTGGCCATAAATGGACTCTTCGTACAGCTTCCAATTCTTGTGAAACATGCTCCTGAAGGTTGGAATCTTCCATCGTATCTTATCGTTATCATTCAGCTTGGAAACATTGGACCCATTCTTTATACCCTTGGAAGAAAGTTTGCACCTCGCGTAGTCAAAGAGACAGTGGTAACACACGTTATCGTTTTGATGGCTGCTGTATCATGTCTTTTGATGTCCATTTTGTGGAGGGACACCTCAGCCATTGCAGGAAAAGAGCACAGCACAGCACTTCTTGTTCTAGTATTCTTTCTTGCACTCATGGCATGCACTTCATCTGTAACCTTTATTCCTTTCATGGGAAAATTCAAGTCTGGTTACATTGTCGCGTTTTTTGTTGGTCAAGGTGTTAGTGGACTTTTGCCTAGTGTAGTTGCTTTGATTCAAGGTGTCGGGGCTAGTTCAATCAAATGTCCTTCAGCAAGACCAAAAATTGGACTAAACGATCCTTTGCAGAATTTAACTTCTTCAAAGAGTAGCAATAAAAGTCAGCCCTTGACTAAAATAGAAAGTGAACCACTTTTTTCAGCTAATGCATTTTTTGTCTTCATTTTTATTGTAATGTTGTTTTGTGAAATCTGCTTCATACTTCTCAACTATCTACCGAAAGCAAAAAGGGAGCAAGTAAGTTCAGGATCTAAGAAGAGGGCAAACAGGACAACAGCAGATGAGCAAAAACCACTGGAGTTCCATCATAGACGGGCCAATTCAGAGACCCAAAACGACCCTTCTGAGCTGCTTGAATTGGAACTTGCTGGAGTAGACAAAGATTCCCAAAGCTCTCTGGTTTCTGATTCTGTTTACACAGATACTGTAGAAGATACAAATGACTCACCAACATTGTCTATGAGAATGATGTTACTTGTTCTGACAATACAGGCTTACCTCAATGCAGTTTTCAATGGAGTGATTCCTTCTGTTTTGTCCTATGCCTGCCTCCCTTATGGAGAGAAGACATACCATCTGGCAGTGACTTTAGCTGCAATAGCAAATCCAATTTCATCTCTTCTCTACTATGTGGTTGTTCTTAACTCTGTAAAGTTCATGGCAATCTGGACTGGCCTTTATTCTTGCTTTTGTGTCTATGTTGTTGCTATTGCTGCAGAAAGCCCTTGCCCTATTCTCCATGATAATGTTGGTGGCTCATTCCTTATTGTGAGTACAACTTTACATACATTATAAATTTAAAAACATATTATGCTGTTATTAAACTAAATGTGATAATCAGTAACTTTTCTGCATTTATGTAATGTTCAAAACATTAAACTTCTTATTACAGAAAATCAAGATATGCCATATTAAGTGGGTGAATGAGAAAATTCTTCATATAGAAAGTTAGGATGTACCAGAGCTTGTATAGAAGTTAGTTGTTTACAAGCTGCTTACAAGTTAGTTGAGTATATCAAGGAACTTAAATTCAAATACTCTTTGTATCTGCTTTGATTAAATATTTACACCAAATCATTCCTATTTTGCTCCTCTTCAAAAACCTTGTAAACTGCTAATTTGTTTCCTTGTGAGCTAAAAGGGCTGCAAAAGACTTCCTATGTCATATAATCTTGTGCTTTTTGAGCCCAAAGCTACATTTTCCCTCTTAATGCAATTAACTATGATTTTCAATGAAGCATAACCAATCTTGTCTCTATTGACTATAACAAATGCACAGGGATGGAACTAGAGACAAACATTCAAAGCGATTTTAGAATAATCATTACATGACCATGAAAATACCATTCTTTTCAGGTGTTTATGACAGTTGCAGGGACAGCTTTGGGTGGTTACTTGAGGACAGCTGTGAGCACTATTCTTAGAAATCAAGGGGAAAAAGCTCTCTTTTGGTGTGGTATAACAATCCAGATTGGTTCTTTCATTGGTGCTTTAGTCATGTTTCCACTTGTCAACATTTCTAAAGTTTTCAAAGCCAGTAGCTGGTAAGATAGCAAACTTTGGTATCCTATTAGGTAGTGTTTATATTTATGTGATATACCTGTGACTTAAAGCAAATGACATTATGTTTTTGTAACCGTAGGTATTCGAAGTCAATTATATATCATATCAAATTTCATTGTTGTAAACTGTTCCTTAATTACCGTAGGATTTGTAAAGTATCACTGCTTCTGGTATCTAAAATCATTAATTATATTTTTATTCATTGTAAGCATCCGTTTGATCAGCTGTTTATCACTTGGTGCAAAGAAAATAATGTCAAACCATTTATACACTGTACTTCGTTTTGGCTTTTAGAGCTTTAGCTATGTTATTTGCCATTGTTTTATATCTGGTCTGAGTGCTCTAGCAGAAAGTATGCTGAAAATGGACAAATTATTTAAATACCTTTTTTATTCATAAAACCTTTGCTATTAACTCTTGCTCATCTGAATTTTACCAACATATAATTATATCAAGCAATTATACAATATGTTGAATCATTGACAGACCTGTCATGGTTTATTTCTTTTTCTTTTCTTTATCCCCTTCTGCAATGTTTGTATGCTGCCCATAGATTATTAGTAGCCAAAAGATGTACCATCACCTTTAGTACATAAATGAAATGATTAGTTTTAGATGATATCTTAAACTGGCACATAGTTTTTAATATTCCCTCTAATACAGCACTTACTGTACCTGCCCACCTACCAAACTAACAATGATCAATTACAACATATTACTTTTCACAAATTCAAACTGATAAATATATGTAGGCATGCTAAATGGGCAAACATAAAGGGCTTTTATTGAGACCAATTTCTTAAAGGAGGGCTACCTCAGTGGGCAAGCCAATCAAGTAGGGAATGCCCCCTATGTGAGAAGAAATGGACTTATTTAGGATATTAAGTTGTTTTCTAGCTAGTAAGTTTGCCGCAGTAAACCTGCTTAAAGCGGACACATGTATGATAGGTGTAACTGTCATTATTGGAGGTTAATTGTAGGGTGCTTTGGCTGCAGATAGGAAATTTGTGGAAAAATTATTTTGACTGTTGCTTGATGATGTCTGTCATTGGGAGATGTTCGTTGTTGGATGTTTTACTGTCATCACATTTTAAATCTTTGACATAAAGATAATTTATTGCCACAAGTTCTATAATTGACTGTTGCTTGATGATGTCTGTCATTGGGAGATGTTCGTTGTTGGATGTTTTACTGTCAACACATTTTAAATCTTTGACATGAAGATAATTTATTGCCACAAGTTCTATAATTTACACCAGAGACAATCATATAACGAACACCTGTTAGTTTATGAGATAGAAATTGACAGCAGAGCGTTACACGATAATACAATTTAAGATGGATCTATGCTGATTATTTGCTAATATGAGTATACAATGTGGTTAAAGGACTTCAATTCAAATAAGCTTGTACAAAGTATTTGCTTTTGATTAAATATTGATGCTCAATCATTCCCATTTTGTTCCTTTTCAAAAACCCTCTTTACTGCCAACTTGTTTCCTTGTGAGCTGGAAGGACTGCAAAAGACTTCCTATGTCATATAATTTTGTGCTTTTTGAGCCCACATTTCCCCTCTTCACATTTCTCACATTTCCCCTCTTCAATGAAGCATAACCAATGTTGCCTCCATTGACTATAACAAAAGCACAGTTTGGCGCTAGAGACTAGATTGGTTGTCAATGGGGGGATAGGAAGTTTTATTGGTCCTTCAGAAGCTAAGTTTTATTAAAAACAAATAAATCCTTGATATGTATTGCTTTTCTACGAATTTCCAGGTCTCCATTCAGAGGTATGCAAACATTTTGAGATCATAACAAGAATAACTATGAATTTAAGTAAATTGTGCATAGCCTGTTATCAAGTCAATTTGCATAAATTGGAGAGCATGAATGTTTTCTCCATTTTATGTTTCTGTTTTCAGTAAAATGCTTCAAAAGGTTTTCAGTAAAAGACGATCATTAAAAATAGAACAATTTGGAAACACTGTGTTGCTTAATTTTATATTCTTCCTTTAACTAAAAACTTGATTTTAAACATTCGCATTGTTTGGGTGCTTCCTTTTCCGATATTCAGCATTGCTGTAAAGACGAAGCATCATTAACTGTTTCTGCATTTTTACTCATTGCCACGCAAGTTACTTTCTTCTAAAAGTGCCTATCTATACATAATTTTTTCCCCTATTTACCTTTGCTTGATGGCGGGTATTTGAACAACTTTGTTTGTACCTGTGTTGTGATTTTATATCTTAAATCGATTATTAGCATGGCCCTTCTTTCTTGCCTATTGTTTTCAAAAGCTTTTCCAAGTTGTATTGTTCTACCTCCAACTGTACGGTCATAAACCGTTCGTTCTGTACGGTCATAAACCGTTCGTTCTGTACGGTCATAAACCGTTCGTTCTGTACGGTCATAAACCGTTCGTTCTGTACGGTCATAAACCGTTCGTTCTGTACGGTCATAAACCGTTCGTTCTGTACGGTCATAAACCGTTCGTTCTGTACGGTCATAAACCGTTCGTTTGTTTTGTACTAATTCAAAATGTTTTTTCCTATTCAAACTGCTCTATTCTAATTCAAAATTTTGATACTATTTTGAACTTGTTTGTCTTTATTCTTACTGTGCTGTCCTTATTCTAACTGTTCTGTAATTTTGAAAAATTTTCTGTCACGATTGAACCTCTTCCCTCCTGATTCACATTGTTCTGTCCTAAAACAAACTGTGCTTTTGTAAAATGCTCTATCATAATTCAGACTGTTCTGTCCTTCTTCAAACATTTGTGTTCTAAATCGAACTTGTCTGTCTTTATTAAAACTGTTCTGTCCTAACTCAAACTGTTTTGTCCGGACGGAAACTGTTTTGTCCTAATCAAAATTGTACTGTCAGTATTTAAACTTTCCTAATTCAGAATGTTGTTTCCTAATTTAAACTATTCTAACCTAGTTGGAACTCTTCTATTAGTTTAATTCAAATTGTTTTGTCTTAACCGAAATTGTTTGTGCTAATGCAAAATATCATATCAAAATTCAAACTGTTCTGTCCTTATTAAAACTGTTTTGTCCTTATTCGAAATATTTTGTCCATATCAAATTGTTTTTCCTGATTCGAACTGTTCTGTCCTCATTTCAACTGTTCTGTCTTTATTCAAGCTGTTCCGTCCCAATTCAAATTGTTTTGTCTTTATTG
Organism: Rhopilema esculentum; assembly: GCF_013076305.1. The sequence goes on along the minus strand of NW_027019698.1, from coordinate 4,376,431 downwards.
AATTTGTTCGGTCCTGATTCAAACTGTTCTGTCCTTATTCAAGCTGTTTCTTCCCGATTAAAACTGTTCTGCCCTTATTAAAACTGTTCTGCCCTTATTAAAACTGTTTTGTCCTTATTCGAACTGTTCCGTCCCAATTCAAATTGTTTTGTCTCTAGTGAATTTGTTCTTTCCTGATTCAAGCTGTTCCGTCCCGATTCAAACTGTTCCGCCCTTACATGGGCTCCGACAAAGGTTGAAAAGTAGGGGGGGGCCAAGGGAAAATTTAACACCCATAGCAAAAGTTTTTGAAAAAAACTCGTCGGAGGCCCTGCCTTATTACAACTGTTTTGCCCTTATTCGAATTGTTCTGGCCAATTCAAATTGTTTTGTCTTGATTGAATTTGTTCGGTCCTGATTAAACTGTTCTGTCCTTATTCAAGCTGTTTCTTCCCGATTAAAACTGTTCTGCCCTTATTAAAACTGTTCCGTCCCGATTCAAACTGTTCCGCCCTTACATGGGCTCCGACAAAGGTTGAAAAGTAGGGGGGGGGGCCAAGGGAAAATTTAACACCCATAGCAAAAGTTTTTGAAAAAAACTCGTCGGAGGCCCTGCCTTATTACAACTGTTTTGCCCTTATTCGAATTGTTCTGGCCAATTCAAATTGTTTTGTCTTGATTGAATTTGTTCGGTCCTGATTAAACTGTTCTGTCCTTATTCAAGCTGTTTCTTCCCGATTAAAACTGTTCTGCCCTTATTAAAACTGTTCCGTCCCGATTCAAACTGTTCCGCCCTTACATGGGCTCCGACAAAGGTTGAAAAGTAGGGGGGGGGGCCAAGGGAAAATTTAACACCCATAGCAAAAGTTTTTGAAAAAAACTCGTCGGAGGCCCTGCCTTATTACAACTGTTTTGCCCTTATTCGAATTGTTCTGGCCAATTCAAATTGTTTTGTCTTGATTGAATTTGTTCGGTCCTGATTAAACTGTTCTGTCCTTATTCAAGCTGTTTCTTCCCGATTAAAACTGTTCTGCCCTTATTAAAACTGTTCCGTCCCGATTCAAACTGTTCCGCCCTTACATGGGCTCCGACAAAGGTTGAAAAGTAGGGGGGGGGGCCAAGGGAAAATTTAACACCCATAGCAAAAGTTTTTGAAAAAAACTCGTCGGAGGCCCTGCCTTATTACAACTGTTTTGCCCTTATTCGAATTGTTCTGGCCAATTCAAATTGTTTTGTCTTTATTTAATTTGTTCTGTCCTGATTCAAGCTGTTCTGTCCTGACCCAAACTATTCTGTCCTGTTTCAAACTCTTCCACACGTATAACTCAAAGCGTTCTTTCCTAATTCAAAGTTTTCTGTCCTAATTGAAAACTGTTGTGTCTTGATTCAAACTTTTCCATCCTGAGTCAAACTTTTCTGCCCGAAACTGTTATGGAGCTAGTATTGAGTTTGTTTAAATGTTTATTTTGTCTTTGATAGCTATGTTCAATATTTTTCCAATTGAAGAGATTTGATCCAAGGTAGTACCAAAGTCTTTTGAGAGAAGGAGAGTGTCTTACAGGTTTCTGAGTTGGATCGGCCAGTAGTAATCGATTTTATCCGCTTGTTGATTGACTGCAAAGACGGAGATGGCTTGGCAACAAGACGGGGTATAGCATGTCGACTTGGCAGGAGATGGCTCATATTTATCTCCCCTACAAGGTACGTGAATTGATTTATTTGATCGTCTATGCATCTTATGCTTTTTATACATGATTTTTTATATGCGACACATATGGATGCATCTAAGGTAGCTTTAATAATGCCTACATTTGTAATATCTTCCTGTAAATATTTTAAATACAAGATTCTGGTTGTTCTATGACAAGAATTCACGAACGAGCCATACGAATCATATGAAGGAATGGCACTTCAGTATTTCAGTGTCTGTTCACTAGCTAAATTTACAGCTGCTCATGATCAAAATAACTGCTAATTACTTAAATCCAACATTTATTGAAGTTATAGCTATTTGTTACCAGTAACCTACAATATTAACTTTGAGCAAAAAACAACGTTGCTTTACCTAGTGCAAGAACAATAATATATGACACTTTCAGATTTACAGGCTAAAAATTATGCTAATGGTTGCCTATTGTAATGAGTACCAATACCTTGATATTTTCAAACGAAACATGAAATATTTAGTCACCTTTTAGCTATATGATTGATTAGACTATATACTATTATCATACTGTTAGGCCCATCAAAATTATTACTTACTATATGTTGAAGATTTTTTAATTAGGCCAATATTGACAGGAGGATATCTTTTTAACAAGGATGTATTCAAAGAAACACATGTTCGCTTTCTTCTTATAAGTAATCGTAAAAAATCTTTAGCTTCAATAGGATTTTACTATGTTGCTACCCCTAACGAGCAATTAAAGGTAATTTGAATGAATAGTAAAATTGGACTTTATTACGATGGGAACTTTATTAATCACTTGTAATCGAACTGATTTGAACTATTCGGTGAATCGTTGCTGATTCGCAACGGAAGAGTTATCATACCTTGCGCATGCCCCGAATTTTGCTAGTTTAAGACAGTAACACTTGGCTCTTACTATACAATAAGGGTTTTCGGATAGCACAATCCACAGTTTGCCTTAAAGACTCTGGTCTACCCATAAGGCTTAATGCTAATAAATACAGCAAATCTAAAATTAACTTGGACCAAATTAATCAGAGCACGCTCACAATTGGAAACTGCTCACGTGAATCTGTGTACAGGAAAAATCCGGACCATTGCCGAAGACACTATTAGAGTGAAGACACTTAAAGTGAGAAAATGGATGCTCGAAGATTCCAGACTACCGATATCGATAATTTTGAAATGATAGATCAATTATAGTTTATGGCGGAGACGAAGCCATAACTTTATTCTCCATTTTGAGCCACTGTGCGCTGCGCTAGGATTTCGCCGATTTACAGAAAGGCGGAAACTGTTCACATGATACTCTCCCTGCGCAATTAGATTGGTCAACCGTTGATGATCGATTGGCTGTAAGCCATTCTTATCTGTGTGAAATGCCTTTAATCGATGCGATGGTAAGCTACTGTGGCCCTCCGACTTGTGCCCGAAGTGTTGAAGCTGTGTGAACGGCATGTGTACGCATTTAGGGTATGCCGCGAATTGCACAACGGGACGAATGGCAAAACGGGATGAATTGCCAGGTGAAGCTATTTATCAGGTTACTAAGAAACCATTTGAGATGAAACTAGAAAGTAATTACTACAATTGTTGGTTGAAAGCAGAATCACACCACACGAAACACAAATGCATATTTTATAGGTTGGTTTTGAATTCTTATTCAAGTTACGAACACATTTTATTAGCGACCTGTTCCTTTTCTTGAATAACCCTGCTTCTTGCAACCAATTTATTTACGTGTACCATAGATCCCCTAATTCCATAATACACCGTTCTATTGTGTTTATTCGGTTGCGCCAGGAATATAATCAAATATACCTGTCTTATTTACCATTATCTTACAGAAGGCAAACAAATTGCGTGAACGTCATAATTTTGTGCCAATCGTGAACAGACTGTGGAAAATTTTGCCGACTTTTGAATTTGTTTGTTTCTCGCGATGGATGTTCGCATGGTGGAAATCTTGTAAGTGTCTTTATGTCTCTACTTCACTAACTTAGGCCATGATATTGAATGTTTTTGTTTGTCCCTGTCATCAGTGGGCGAGACTGACTACTGACTGTTTCTTAATTAACAGCAGCGCCATACTTTTTTCAAAAAATGCAGATTCAGTGTTGATATAAGCTGATTTGAAATATCGCGACATTATTCGTAATATATCTTTAGTTATCTTCAGTTGGTTTTCATTCTCTACAACTGACTCTTAAAATTTTTTATTTGTTTAGTAATTCGGTCTGAATTTGTTTGTAAACACGGCATGTTTTCCTCGCCGTAGAAACTTTGCAAATTAGCGCAGTTTTTTTGCCAAATTTAATTTTAAAAGGCATATTCAATAAATGAAAAAGAACTCATCTGTTAATGTCATGTCAATACCATTTAGATTCAGACACAGATACAGAGAGAAACACTTTGTGCTTACACTTAGGTGGAGTACAACTCATTTTGTACTCTCTGAATATTGCTCAACGATATTTAACTTTGACGTTTCTCATTTCGTTTTATCATCTTAATTTCAAACTTAAACGCAATCTTTTAGCGGTTTGTTATGCCAAATATTAGGCTATTGAATTTAAGAAGGCATGTTGCCAAAGTGCCTTCAAGTCCGTGTTCTAACTTGTTACTAAAACTTATATTGATTTCTAAGTTTAAATCTTTCATTCATAGACTTTTTAGTGATTAACTACTGCTTTCAAGTATTGAGAAAGTTTAGAGGACGAGTAGATTGTTTTCAATTGCTTCTATATTGTCTTCAAACTGCATTGGCTCATGATTATTGAGCCTGCTAGATCTACGCTCCTGATTGGAGCATTTTTTTGCTCGGCATGCAAGCGAAAGTCCTGCGGAGAGCAGAAATATCAGGGTTATTCTTTAAAGGCCTGTTGAAACAATAGCCTATTGTATAATGCAGCCAATAGAATTTCATGTGACCACCTAAATTCAGCTGGATATAATGCCTTTAACAAATATCTGTCCTTCAGTCTTGAAATGATGTTGCGATTAGCACAGAAACCCTATTTCTGTATTGTATCAGTTTTTGATAAACCGTGTTCACTTCGGAATCAACATGTGTTGTGTTTTTCGTTGAACTGAACTGAAAAGCCAACTTGTTGCTTTTTAGGAGTAATTTTAGTTTTATAATATTTAGATTTAATTTAGATGTAATATTTAGATTTAATTTTTACGAGGGTAATGCTATTAACTTCGATGAGTTTCATTCCTGTTTTTTATGTCATACAATACTTAGTCAGATAAACAAACATTGCTAGATTTTCTCAAAAAAGACTCATATACACTCAAAAAAGAAGCCATGGCCTCTTGTTAAACTTCCAACTTATTTCTTGTTATTTAAAAGAACAAAAGTGCAAACAGCATAAGATGATATCCAAGGAAGAAGATTAATTTTTCAATATCTAGGCTCTTGATTCTCTTCTTCAAATTTCCTTCTTGTTAATTTTTTTTAGCTGAAAAGCCAAAAAATGATGCTTCGTATTTGGTTCATTTTCCTTGCTTTGGCGCGAGTAAACAGCCTTGATGTCTACGATAAATATTACAGTAAGTGATTTTGCTGTTACTTATTAAAGAAAATTTGTGTTATTTATTCACACTGATCAGAAAGTAACTCTTATCTTGTAGATACGAAACTTCCCTTGTAGACACGACACAACTCTCAACACATTTATCTTTGTTCTCAATCATCTTCATTTATGTATAACAATATTCGAGCCTGCATATACGATGAAACATTTACTTGGAATAAACCCTGAAACATTTTATATTTGATATTAGTTGAAGGTGATGTGTATGTCGCAGTTGATCACTTACACTGCCTATTTGAAATGGTATCAGCATAATCTATTTACATAGGCTAGATTCTTTATTGAAACACGAGATACTCTTAGGTATCAAATCTAGCATACGATCTTAAGATTTTCTACCGTGATGCAGTTAGTAAAGAGCCAAAAATTGAAATTGTTGGTAAACAGTACTAATTGGCGAGGAAACACAGAAAATGTTCCATTGATAAGAAAGTGTAGAGAGAAAAAAGAGAAATAGAACTTGTAAAAAATTGGAACTCTATCAGCTTGTTATTACTAAAGACAGATTCTAAAATAGAAACACTGGTGATTTCTTTGTTTTCAAAAGACACACAAGATGCTAAATTACTGCGTACAAATGCAACATTTGTCATTTTAAAAATGAATATTTCTAATGAGATAGAAATCTCGGTAGAAACAGTAGAACGCTGTCATACGAGAAGTTTGCAGCTACAAATATCCTTTGACGGCACTGTAACGACACATTTGCTGAAAGTATAAATCTTAATTGTTGGATAAGAGCTGTTTCAAAATTTTAAGACAATGAAGAACAGTAGTTGGTTGATTTTCACGGAGAATCGTATTATTTCAGGCAAATGTCCTATGCTGACGGCAAGCGGCTCGTGTTGTCAACCCAGCTCTGAAGATTGCCATAATCCCTGCAGTTTCAATGCCACAAGCAAGCATCACGAGTGTACTGCAAATGGTGTCAGCAATGCCAAATGCCTACTTAACGGTCTGCCAAGTGAGTTGTTGTTCTTTTTATCTCTTTGTAGCTGTATGTTTTGTAAATCTATGTAAATGTAATTGTATTTGGTAGGGTTTTCAGATATAATCATAGATGGTTTGATTTGATTCGACCTGTTGGTTTAACCTATTCTTCTAGGCCAGTGGCAGTGAACCTGTTAGTTCATTTCTTTGACCTTGAGTTAATCGGGCAATGTACCAAAACGTTGCCTAAACAAGAACAGGTGCAAGATCTATTTTGCTGGCGTTTTTTATATAGTATTGGGTTTGATTCCGGGTCAAAACCTAAGTATTTCTAAAAAGTTTCACGGAGCAATCTAAATAAGCCACATAGGAAAAAGGAAGAAGATCTTTTGAAAAATTGCCTTTCATGATATAACAAAATTTGCAAGATATTGTGGTAGCTGGCACATGCCATCTTGCCTCCCCTTGGAATAAGTAATATTGCTCCCTGCACTAGTATCAAGAACAGCATAATAAAACTAATTACCCCCAATCGCTAACTCAACTCTGATATAGTACAAATCAACTGACCCAGGAGTACCTGTAAAGTTTCAAAGAAGAATTTGAATCTTTCAGGAACATGGTAGGCGTGGTCTGCACCTCGGGCAATCCTTCTTGGGTATTGTTTGCAAGACTTAATTGAATATGCTTTTTAGCTTGTCAACCCAAGAAGGTTACAATATGAGACGAGTACAGGTCATTGAAAAGAAGCGAGAACTAACTGATTTTTTTAAGAATGCAGGACTCGTGATTTGCTAAATCGAAAATATCGTGATTTTCAATCAATGTGATTGCTGTATAAAATGGTATAAAATGTATATTTATAGGCGTTAGCAATAAAGGTTTTTCAAAATTCTTGCTTGTTGTCTCTAGGCTTCTTATAAAAAAGATGTATGTCGCCATTATTTTTTCTTGAATTCATAGCTACATGTGTGTCATATAAATCCCTCCCACCCATAACTTGTGTTTTGTGCAAATTTATTCAACAACGGAGCAGCTTCTATACCTCACGCCAATATCCATGCTCATCAATATCTTTGCATAGAGTCAAATGGTCTTTAAATTTTTTTTAGATTTCGGATTTGCTTATCCACTTGGTTTTCTCAATGGTATGATCTCTGCGTCCCAGCTTACCACCTTGTCGTTTGTTCCGCGTGCTTTTGGAGCAAACGCAGGTTTCCCAGCAGTTAGTTCGGCGTCCTCATTTGTAATAGACTTCCAAAGAAAAAGGAAAATCATGTATGTTATATTTCAAGAAGGCCAAACTCGTACGACTGCTGTTCCATTGACACCGAAAATTATAATATCCGATGCAAACAACGTTGCTATCAGTAGGGTATGTTTTTAAATTTTCGCTGAATTTTGTCTACTTTTTTGATACCAAAATGTTTAACATGCGAAAAGTAAGTATAATAATAATTGATCGGGCAACATTATATTAATAATTTGACTGGGTATTTAGCTTCCAATGAGTTAACTATTAGATTTCGTATCCTGGCTATAAGTCCGGCTCATATGCATTTTCTTTTTTCCTTTATTTCCTATTTTTCCTTTTTCTTCATTTTTCTTTTTTCTCCCTTTTTTCTCCTTTTCCTTTTAAACTTTTTTCCTTTTTCTAAATTTTATTGGTATAATGGATAATGAATAAAGCATTGACTATGATTTTTCAGGTTTGTGAAATAATTTTCGTAGTTTTCTATGAATTTTTAGTATTTGATCTGCTCAAAATTCAAAATGTTAAACATTAGACATTCAAAATGACAGAAGACCTAATAGCCTAAAGCCTGAAATTATATGTCTAAAGTTTTTGCTTCTCTCGCTATTTAATTTTCTGTATCATGAGTGCTAAGTGTGAAGGTATTGTGAATAAAAAGTTAAGAAATATTAACAACACTTTCAGGTGATCAACTGTAAGGAAACATTCGGAAAACTGGAACCGTACAGCTGTCGTTTTGCAATTAAAAATCCATTCCGCTGCCAAAAGTTACAAGTCCTTGTGGAAATTACTTTAGCATCAACAACCCTCAACCCAAAGATTGAAGTCGGAGGAATGGATTACTTGGAGAGTAAGATGTTTCTACCGATTTCCATGGAACAGTTTTTTTCTTTTTCACGGCTTTTTTCAGTAATTGTACATTTACCAGGGCAAATTGTACCTTCAATACGGTAATCATTATCCAAGGACAATAGCCCAGTTTATTGTTTGGGAGGTGGTGGCTTAAAATTGTTCAATTTTTACAAGGCTTAGATTAAAAATGATTTGCTAATGGTTAAGTGGACGTCTGTTAATTATGATGGGGGATGGAGGGGGGTGGAGGGGGATGGAGGGGGGCTGGCTGAAGCCAGTCTAACAATTCTACCACGCACAATAACGTACCACTTGATGACAAGTAAATTGAGACCTTTTTTGCTATTTCAGCACTGACCTGAACATAATGATTTAGAATTCTTATTATCCTTTCTTTGAGTCCGACTTTAAAGGTGTCCTCTTTGCATCCCTTTCTACACTGGCCTTAGTTACGACAGTATTAAGATTATAATTACCTTTTCTTGTTTATCATCGATGACGACGACGATTGATTATCTTTCTATAAATTTCTTGTTTACCTTCGATGACTATCCGACGTTTATACTCTGAAGAGTGTCGGACGAAAAAGTGCTTAAGTACGCTATATTTTCGCTATTTCGTACCATCTTCAAATATGCATTCTTGCCCAGTCTCAGTAATGAAGAGCAGCATGTCTTTATGTGTCACCATGGGTCATAAGTTTTTTTACTGCGAGTCCCTTTATTCTCTTCATCTTTGTCAAAAGACAAGGGCTTCGAATTTATCTTAGGAAAATCTATTAATTTATTTTAATAGATTAATTAATTTATTAATTAATTAATTAATTAATTTATATAAAATTAATTTATTTTAGGAAAATCTTCTATAATTGAGCAGTTTCTCTTGCACATAGAGCAAATGCAACTGACTTGCAAATTAAAGAAACACTTATTTTGATTTCGAGACGACAGTTAGTTTTTACCACGTAAACTTCCATCGAATCTATTCAAATTGGTTCCAGGTGCCCAGGATTGTAATTCTATCTTCAACAATTTCCATTTCGCTCTTTCGTCGTTTATAATAAATTAGAAGCTTTTTCGTCTGACACTCCTAAGAGTATAAAACATCAGAATAAGTTTCCGAAAGAACAAGATGGAAAATATAAACCCAGTTATGGATCGAAATAGGCCAATCAGAGAAATGCGAACACATGAATGGTAAAGTTACCCAATCATTAGTATCTTGTTCTTTTGGAACCTTATATTAAGGAGAAATAGGACTATTTTCGTATCGAATTTAAATAGCTGTTGACATTTTTGTCTTCAGTTGTTTTCCAAATGCATATTTCCTTGGATTTAAAATCACAAAAAAGCCAATTCTACAAGTTGAACAAATCCAGATAAAAATTTTAAGGTTTTATTTCTATGAGTAATATCTATTTATTTTCATCCTTTCAGGTGATCATTTTTGGCGATTGGACACATTCATTATCCGCCCTGGCAATGATCTGGAGATTTTTCCAGACGAGAGAGGAAATTTCTTTGTGTCTTTGAATATAGGTCCTTTTTCAGCTCAAAGTACCGAAGTCCGACACAAAGATCTCTCCGCGGACAGCAGTTTTAACACTGCAAAGTTTACATTTCCAGCTGATTCATGTTTCAAAAATTTAGCGAATTGCCAGGACTCGATCACCTTTGCATTTTGGTTGAAACGTAAGTATAATTCGCTGCTAGTCATAGGCTTAGGTACTGTAGCTCTGTTTCTAAAAGTTGAGGGGGGGGGGGCACGTGCCTTCTCTGCCCTCCCCCCGGCTCCTACGTCTGTGTTTCTAGTATTCTTTTGAGGGTAGTTTTGCTAACGTGGCTTTTTCATAATTTGCGTATTTTTCATCGTTACCTTGAGTAGAGAAAGTTCTTGCGACTTACTGCACAGGGGGTTACCATGCACGTAGATAAATAGCAGGTGGTAATTTCTTTTTCCTCCTAAAGAAAAAATACCAGTATTGGTAGTTTGCAGCCGAACCAGTCATTCTAAAGTTTTTTTAAAAACATTACCCGACGATACAGTTTAAGATCACTTGTAAAGTTTTTTCATGCAGCGTGCCAATATAAACTTTTTTTGAGAATTTCAAGTTAACCGGGTGAACAGCTCTAATTTGATTCGTAGTAAATTATTGTTAATATGATTTTTTTAGGACCGATCGATGATGATGCATTGATTGAAATGAAGGATACGGGTTTAAATAACATTGCGATGAGAATCCAAGTAAAAAATGACGAATTTAAGCTTGAGGCCTACTATGATACATCTTCATCAATCCAATTCAAGACTTCACTTTCAACACCCACAAGTAGTACCTGGAATCATTTCATATTAGTATGGAAGCGCAAATACTCCTTTCTTTATGTTGACAGTGTAAGTAAAGAGTTGACTAATGAAGGTGGACAAATGTTGTCTGGCCTACCAACTGAACTGGAGATGAAGCCCGCATCAAATTTTAGAAATTTTCAAATATGGTACTTTGCACTAAATGCAGCAGAGGCTTCAAAAGTTTATACTGAAGGTTAGTTTTAACGTTTATAAGCCTTGGAAAAATCTTTTAATTTTCAAATTTCATTGTTAGAGAAACTGTCAATCAGAAATAGAAAGCTGACAGAACTAACCCTTTTCAGGTGTTGCTGCAATGGACTTCAAATTCACAGCATTTGAAGATTTTGGAGACTGGAAACTTGCAACGTCATTGTGTTCTCAAGGACCATGCCAGGACGCCACATCTTCTCCTGCAGCAGGTAACTCTAGTTGAAAGAATAACATTAATGACCTGATGGAGTTAGTAAAACTCTTCATTCTTATCGTACTTTATCGTACTTTACCTTTTTGTTGTTTGAAAAACTGATTTTTTATGGCTATCTTGAAAACATGTGGGATGTTGGAATGATGGAATGTTGAAATGCTGGAATTTTGGAATGCTGGAATGTTGAAATGCTGGAATGTGTTTTCTAAAACCTTTATAACTACTTGCTAACAAATACATTTGTATTTAATTTGGGTTCATTGAAACGAGAAAGTATCGTATAGGATGGTACCACCATGCAAAGGCAAACATATGCATGTTTATTCTGTTGCCGTAGGTGCTGCAACAGCCAAGCTTGAATATCGTGGGCATGTGGACAATTCTGCCTTTTACAGCGAAGCTTCTAACACGTGTACCAAAGCAAACGGCAACAGTCCCATTCCAATTACAATTTCATATAATCGGTTGTTGATGATGGCATTTAACATCGACCTCGAAGGTGTTGGTGTTGAGATACAAAGACTGACTTCCGCCAAGCTGACATTGGATTGGGATCTTGATCAATCATTGCCTTACAACTTAGTAATTGAAATATACGCTGTTAATTCCTATGATTACAATAAAAAGTATATCGACCAGTGCCGATTCATACACCTGGATGATGACGTCAAGACAGGGCCTGTGTATTGGGACAACTTTTCGTCGAAGGAAACTCCAGATTTACATGAATTGATAGTGCCATTTTTAGATCGTGGCTCAGTAGCTTGGAGGAAAAACATTGTTTTTGTAATGAAATTCATCTTGACGAAAGATGAAACCAAAACATTTAACTTCAGAGATGCTACCTTCAGATTGGAATATATTGATGGCACGCCAGGTAAGGAATGTATCATTACTTTGGCTGTATTTGGATGACTTTTAATGATTTTTCAATCCTTTTAAGTTTGCAAAAAACCTGCAAAAGATAAATCCTTTTTGTCCAATTTGGATGTGCACGTGATGGTTTTCTACATAATTCTACATTCTTATTCTACTTAAGCCAGTTTAGTTTAGACTAATGCCGAAACTGTGTATAAGGCAGTGCAAACTATAATTCGAAAGGTAGCTTGAAGCGATATTTAATGTCTAAAACTATTTGAAACTTTGCTTGCATAAGGGCTGTAACTACTGGTTAATTTGCAATGTTTTAAACATTGTAGCATGTTTCATAGATAATAAAAAGATTATCAAACTTGTTTGAAGCAATGACGAATTTGGAATTTCTGAACTTCTAGTATCTTTGTTATGGGCTATTTTATGATTTATTGACATTGCATTTTAACGTCTGCAGAGAAATTTCTGTTTGCCGACTTGAATCACGCTGCTGTTGGTCAGCCATTGATGTACACTACTCGGTTTTACTTACCAACAAGAAAATGCCTGAAATTTGCCTATTTTATGAATGGTGAAGGGGCTGGCTCGCTAGCTGTGAATCTGAGACAAGGAGATTCTTTGTTTGTGGAAATATTCAAGCTTGTTGGAAGCCAGGGAGATGGTTGGAAAGAAGCTAATGTTTCGCTGAACACACTTGGCCTTGATGCAATAACTCCGTTTCGAGTAAGTCATTTTTTCAGATTCTATGATGTCACACAAAATTAGAAATGGTGAAAAAGTATCCTATGGTATCAAATCTGGTCCTACAATGCCAAAAAAAAGTTTTTGGAACACTGAGCCTCCTAGGTTTTGTTACTATACTGTTCCATTTGTTTTCTTCACAATTTTATTTCCCTTACCTCCAGAACTATTTTATAACATGAAAATAGTTAACTCCTAAACTCTAACTTCCTAATTAAGGAAATATGAAGGTTGTTTCAAGAGGGTTGGTTGAGCTAGACCTTGAAAAGAGACTCTTTTCTAATTTGTAGTTCTAGTAGTCTATTTGTAGTTTGTAGTGAAAACTCTTAACAACCAGGAAAAGAGTAAGCCTGTAAGGTCTTAAAAATCCTTATTATTGAGTTCTTTATTCCTTAGCTTTTACTCGCGAGAATAACTGTTTACCGGACTGTCATATCGTGCTCGATAGGCAGAGCTGTAAATGCTTTGGTGTAAAGAACTGAATGATTACACAATTTAAGCGATCACCAGGCAACTGTTACACTACTGTATCTGCGGGTGTAAAGCTATTCAGTTTTATGTCCGTGGTATCGGGGTTTTAATTGCTTTGAAGTGTTGAATTGAAGCAATCGAGTTGAAGCAAGTCTGGCGCCCCTTTTAGAAATTGTGATTCCCTTTTGAAGAATGAGAATCAGGTAAAAAAGTTTTTGAGATTTGTACGTCAATTTACTTCAAGGATTACCATAAAGTATACAACAATTACTGTGAAAATTTTCTTACAAAGTGAATAGATGGCCTTCTGTCAGTAGTAAGGGTCTGGAATTGTTGTATACAGCGTATACTCTTCACCAGTTTCTGAAAATTTTTCACCACCCCCACTACAAACTGCCCTTCCTTCAAATTTGATCTGGATCTGCCCCTGTGACGTACTAAGTGACAACTAATTATTTTATTTAGATCTAATACATTAACTGGATCCTTTTTAGATAACCTTCATTGCACTAGGAAGCGAAAGTACTCAAGGAAGCATTTCAATTGACAATATCAAATTAACCTTTCCAATTTGTTCGTTCACACCAAGCAACGGAATTCCCACACGCCTAAATCATGGTAAGTGCGCAGAAAATTTTTGTTGTTCCCTTTCGTGCTTTTAGCTTAGAAATGTTCAATTGTTCATAAATTTTTTTTAAAGTGCACGAGTCCATCAATAGTGAGAATATTGCTCCAACCAGATAAAAAGCAGGCTTGCCAAGGTTGTGCCTAGCAAAGCTGGAAAGATTCATTATGAAATTAAATAAGGAAATGAGTTAAAGATTTTGATTTTGCTATAAGTGAATAAGGTTTACAGAGCCTTAACATTTAATGTTTTAGTTAACTTTGTAGGCTCAGGATCAGTATCAGTTCTTTGATAAAGGGGTACTTGGCTCGTAAGCCCCTTTGAGTTCCCCTAGAGTAAATTTGCCATGTTTTCCTTTTTCGCTGTTTAAAAATCATGATAATTTGTAGCAAGAAAATTTGTAATAGATTAATTTTTTGTCCGAATGAAATTGTTGTTGTTGTTTTTTCTTCTTCTCGTTTTAAGGATGTCTACAACAGGCGCCAAGGACCCTATGTTACTCTTGCCCCTTTAATGCATGTTTTGAATCTTTGCTATCGTTTCCGCTTTTCAGAATCCATGGCATTTCACATTTGTAATGATTCAACATGTTAATATTCTATCATTTGCAGATACCATATCAAAAGCTTTTGACTCTCTAAGAATGGATCCTCCACTGATTCTCGCACCACTTACAACCAAATCTGATACTGATCTAATGAGCACAACAACGGTGTTAACGAAAAGCTCTCAAAATCTTGAAGACAAACCTACCACAGATATGTTTGGATACCCAGTCACATTCACCCATTTCAAGGGTGCAAGCTCTGAACCAACACCTGGCGTTGTGAAAGTTCAGCCTGCACTTTCTCACGAGCTAAGAGATTTTACAATAACATTTCATGTCAAACCCGATGATGTTCTCTCGACAGTTTTTGCCCAGTTCGGAAATAATGATGGTGTTTTAAATACTCTTCTCTCCATGGATCGTGCTGGAAATTTTTCTATTAGGTGAGTGGTAATCAGCCTTTTAATATGTTGATCTTAAGAGCGACTCGAAATTGTTTTCTCTGTAATAAAAACTGCCAAACGTTTATCTTTCATTGTGAGATTGAGTTTGCCGAAACTCACTTCCATGGCGGTTTTCTGCTTGCAGGCTATGTTTATGGTTATGTCATGTCTAAGCAAAGTCAGTTTAAAATTATTTGTGTTGCAATAGATTCTTATTTTGGAAAGCGCAGCTTAATATTAAACAGTATGGGGACAAAAAGAGACATCTTGCTAGTAGATATTAGTTCAACTTCAACTTAATTGGCGGCAAATCAAGTTATAGATATTCCAGGTAAGAAAATCCATCTGACAGAAATCAATGTAATTCAGTATTTTCGGGTAAGCAAAGAACGACAAAATCAGTAGGTTATAAACGTTTGGTCTCTAGTTAGATTCATCTTTAATATAATATAGTAAAAGGCACAGTAACTATAAGTAGAAAAAGATCAAACAATAGGGATCGTGAATCATGCGACCTACCAGTATGTAGGAGAAGCAATCAGTACGTGAAAGAAGATATTTGTATTTGTTGCTACCTAGCATCCGAAGGTAGTTTTTAGGACACTGAGAAGCTTATCGAGCAGTGTCCTGGTCATTCCTCTCGATGTGACCACACCTCGTGATTCCTATGCCTAGAATTACAGAGAGCTGGCAACTCTCCTCACTCTGGGTGAAAGTTTGGTCATGCCAGGGACTCGGACCACGGACCTTTGGGTCTGTAGTCAGCGCCTCTCACAACTGAGCCATCCTCGCACCTTAGATATCAAAGATATCCTCGCCAACTTCTAAAAACGATTTCCTTGCCAATTGAACATTATGTATACTTTGTTATTATTAGAAATTCCCTACCTTTCAGCTCGTTGTGGACAACTTTTTCAAAGAAAAACTTATTATGCTTTCCTTTGGTATGAAGTTGAACTCTTGTTTTCAACAAATGATAAGAAATCGACCGGTGAAGACAAAATGCCCCCTAAACTTGTCCGTCTAGCTGCGAAGTAGCTATCCATTTCCCTTACAAAAAGCTATAAATACCATTATTAAAAATTGCAGATTTCCAGAACGCGGAAAACGGGCTGCAGTCACGCCTCTTGCAAAGGCGAACCTATTTCAACAGTAAAAAAAATACCAACGAGTAAGGATGCTTAACACTTTCTCAAAGAGATACTAGAAGATAATAAAAAATCAAATTAGTCCTCATCTCAATAAGACCATGTCTGCTTTCGTTGCTGCCTACAGGAAGGCTCACAGTACACAGCATGTCTTAATTATAATGCTTGAAAATAAGAAAGTCAAATTGGACAATGATTATATTGTCGGAGCAATACTGATGGATTTATCGGAAGCCTTCGACTGTATCTTGCACGACTTTCTTGTTACAGAACTTTATTCATGTGGCTTTGTTGAATATTCTATGATCCTTATTTACTTCAATTTAAAAAGGCCCTAACAAGCATTTCGAATAAGAGATATTTACAGCGATTTTCAATTAGTTTTATCAGGGGTACTGCAAGGATCAGTCCCTGGTCCTATTCTTCTCAGCTTCCACATCAATGACATGTTTTATTTCATTAGAAAGGTTTCTCTGGTAAATTACACAGATGAAAACACTTTAAAACATTTTTCAAAAAATCTGTCCCAATTAATAAATGTCTTGGAAAAAGAGGCAAGCATCGCCCTTGTCTTGCTTGATCAGAATGAAATGATTGCTAACCCAGAAAAATATCATACTCTTCTCTTCAGAAAGAATCAAACAAATACCATAGGATATAGCACTTCTATTCAAGGGAAAACTACAAGTTGTGAAGCCTTAGTGAAGTTGTTTGGGGGTTACTATAGATTACAAACTGAATTTTGTCATTCACATATCCAAACTTTGTAAAAAGGCAGCAACCCAGCTAAATGTGCTTAAAAGACTTAAAATTCTTTTATTGGTTCGAGGAGGAAAAGGTATTGGTCCAAAGCTTTGTCTTCTCTAACTTTAGCTACTGCCCTTAAGTGTGATTTTCTCTTCAGCTAGATCTATGGAGAAGATCGAAAAAATATAGGAACGAGCTCTATTTTTATTTACAATGCCCATGATATATGCAGTTTGCTTTGCAAATCAAAAAAATGCACATTGCATGTAAGTCGGCTAAGTTACCTCTGTGTTGAAATTTTCAAAACTGGTTAAATCCTGAATTCATGCAAACAATTTTCGAATTATGAACCTCCGATCGGTCCTCACGTCGTCCACAAGGCTTGCAGCAGTACAGGCCCAACTAAACAACTTTCGGTTCAAACAGCCTCAGATCCCTCGAACCACAAATTTGGAATGGATTACCACAGGAAATAAAATCTAATCCAGTTCAAAAGATAAATTAAAAACAAGGACGGTGCCAACATTACATGCAATGTATGCAAAACTAAATGATTTTTTGTAAACTTGCAACTAATAGTTATTAAACATTATAAATTTAATTCTTATATTTTATAATTAATCGAATTAGACAAGTTACTATGTTGTAGCTTAAAATTTGTTCTACTTCAAATGAGATCACAAACAAATGAACAAACAAAAGTTGCCTTTCAGTTTTATATGCTTTACTACAGATAATGAGCTGTTTTGATATCCTTTCATTTCAAGTGATATTCAAGAAATAATATTCAAATAATAATATTGAAGTAATGATATTCAAGTAATATTTTTCAATGTGACATTTCAGTTGATTATGACCCTTATTTTCTTAGTTTTATCAAAAATGAAACCCCAGAAGGTATTGAAACAGCAACTACGAGCAGTGTTTTCCACAAGAACTCATGGGTTTATCTTGCAATAACTTATTCAAAAGCAGCTAGCAGATTGACAGTTTATGCAAATGCGACGGTTTGTTCATTCTCTTATATCTGTTTTCTTAGTTTTCTTCTATCTGTCAATTAAGTAACAAGTACTTAAATTTGATTAACCAGCACTATCTTTAGTTTATAAGTACATATTTTTATATAAAAATACTTCAAATTTTTGCTGGGCCTTAATATTCTTAAAAATCCTGATGCATGAATTACTCTTAAATCATTTACTCCGTCACTAAAACATCGCAGGAATTGAAACAAACCAGCACAAAAACTTTTTGAATTAAAGATGGACTTGTCGTCTTTGTCTAAAACACAAATAAATAAGAGTCAAATGTCGAAATTTTGTTATAAAATTTGTTCCCTAAAAAAGCGTTCAATGAAGTATTTTTCTCAAAGACGCACGTGGATACCGAGCAAAATGGTTTGATAATAGCTGGATTGTTGAAGCACTCAGGAACGATTGCTTACATGAAGTTAAGATTTGCTACACACTGACACTCCAGTCGTTTTGAATTCTTTATACCGTATTTGAAAATGGCTTCGAAAAAAGCAAACATTTTACGACATACTTAAAGCTTTTTCGTCTGACACTCCTCAGAGCATAAAACTTCAGAATAAGGGTCCGAAACAACACGATGAATGAAAAATATATATCCAGTTGTGGATCAAAATAGGCCAATCAGAAAAATGCAAGCACAAGACCGGTATAGTTGACCAATCAGTGCCGCAAGCCTAAAGAAAAATTACCACTGGAGACCAATGGCCTATTTTGATTCTGACGTTTTATGCTCTGAGGAGTGTCAGACGAAAAAGCTTTTATTATACCGTATTGATGAACAGTGTTGCTCAAGCCGTGAAAATCATCCCATATCGAATGGTTAGGTCAAACGAGTAACAGTTACAAAAGCAGTCACATAGAAATTCTAAAGACTGTTCCTTAGTTGTCTATTTTTAGGTTGTCAAGGTCTCTGGCTCAAGCCACTTTTATATCCGTCGTGTGTCTTCACGGCCATCAGTTCTGTTGAGTCTATTCAAATTCTGACTCCAATTCAAGGAAAAACAGCGACCCTCTTAACTGTCAATTTGTATAAAGATTCAGATCGTTTTCTTCACCTTTTTTAAATATGCTTGTCTTTGTAGGAAGTCTTGGCTGTAAACTCAAACGGTACAGGTCAACTAGGAAACAAACTAAAGATGGGAGGCAGTTCTGAACCTCTGCGAGTACGTGTAGGAAAGGGGGAGTATTTTAAAGGCTATATCAGCTGCTTGCAAGTTTACTCATACGTTCTTGAGTATCAGCAGATAAAAGCCGTACAGATTTGTCCTGACCGCATTTGTAAGTTTATTCACTATTTGTTTGATTCATGTTTTGTAAGCAACAATGCTGCTAGAATGCACTTAGAAAGACAGTCTGTTTTTTGGAGATTTTAGTAAACTGCATATTCTTTGTAACTTTTGAAGTGTCAAATTATTTCCAGTTCCCTGTGCGATTGACAAAGAAGAGACTGGCGTGTGTGAGTGGCAGGCTTTGGGCTTAGATTTGAAAATGTCACAGGGTAGCTCAATTGGATGAGCAACGAAGTGCAGGGTCGCTGGTCGAGGGCTCGTGTCCTTTCCTGTCCTGTCCTGTCCTGTCCTGTCCTGTCCTGTCCTGTCCTGTCCTGTCCTGTCCTGTCCTGTCCTGTCCTGTCCTGTCCTGTCCTGTCCTGTCCTGTCCTGTCCTGTCCTGGTCCTGTCAGTCGCTCGTATTTTCTCTCAGTATATCTTCTTAAATGCTGTATGCATTCTTAAGTTTCTCCCATGTTTGGCTCCCTTTCGTCCATTGGTAAATTATTCTCAGCAGCCACCAGTTATATTTCACTTTGCTTTTAGCTAGCAAAACATGTCTGCAAGCTTGCAAAGGTCGTGGCTGTTGCGATGCAATTACAGGCAAATGTATCTGCTCACGTTTTGCTCGATATATCAACAAAGTGGATTGCTCCAGTGGTAGGTGATATTTAACGTTGAAGTGTAAAGCAACAGTGTTGGACCAATGTTAGGGGGGGCACTGACCATGGTTTATTTGCTTGTTAAGGTATAAATCTTAGGTACTACGTGCCGTTGTCTCTTAATGGATTAACTAGAATATGTCTCAGTTTACAGAAAGCAATGAATTATAAAACCGTGTTCTCAAATGGCTGACTTTCTGGCTGTTGTTTTATTTCACTATATTTGATATCTTAATAGATATTCATGATCAAATTCAAATTGAAAGAACATTGATACTATTCTGGAAAACTTTTCATAGAAATCATCTTTTGATAGTTTGAACTTGAAAATTTGCGGAAAAAGCTTATTAATTACAGGTAAAATTTGAAAGGTGTTTGAACTATTGAGTAAGTCATCTTCTAACTTGCAGGCCAGCCCAAATCTGCGCCTTTCTTGTTTTTTTCTACTTATATTAATGAATGCATTGGCTTTTGAAGTAATTAAGAAGAATTTTAGAAATTTTTCTGATGTTACTTGAAGAAATAAAAACAGAGAACATCAAAGAACAAAAGTTAGCTTTTCTTTGCACTGGTGCTTTCTGATCTTGCATTTGTTTTTCTAAGTTATATGCCAATATTAAGTTATATTTTTCAAGTTATATGTCGTGCAACTGTCTCATTTAAAAACTATTTTTCGTCATCTTAGCAGCAATTTGAAACTATTTAACGAAATAATCTTTTTCAGCATTGATAAATACATTGTACAAAGATGCTAAAAGTATCAAAAGCTTTGAAAACAAGGTCGGGATGAGAAAGGATTTTGGAAAAGGCCTTGATTTTCATCAGAGTGCGTTGGCCTATGACTACCTGTCCTCGATAACGAGCGAGAACCAAGTAAAATACATAACGATACCTGGCCCGATCAACAGCGCGATTTGCACAGTGAATGAAGATGGGATAACTTTATTGGGCATCCAATCCTGTATCATAGATAGGAATTGTAATGCAGGATTTTCGGTCTCGGTTTGGGTCCAGCCTCCTCCTGAAAAGTTTCATTCTGGTCGTAATATCTCGATACTCGACATTGGTGCCTTTCAGCTGTCTTTCGCTAACCGGGTTTGTAGTGGCAAAAGAGGATATTCTTACGAGTTTCGGCTACAGGTTGGAACAGAAATATGCACTTGGCATCCAGTCAGCAATTGCATCTCGTTCTCTAGGGTTTGGACGCATTTGGTAGTGTCTGCTGATTATGCAAAAAAGCGTGTTCTGATTGTTCAAAATGGAATGATGATGAAAGCACAGAAAAGTAGTTGCACCACGGTATCTCCAACGCCTACCCCAACCCCAGCCAGGATTGGTGGTGGTTCTAACTTTACCTGTATTGACGAGCTGGTCGTGTGGGATCAGCCGGTGAGCTCTGCGTCAGCAATAAAATTGTACTGCTCCCTGCGGTTTACAGGCAAGTTAAATTGTTACATTCGCAAAACTCTGTAATCTTTCTAGCTTTATGCTTAAGCACTGCCTGGATTATTCTTCGTACCATAGGTAGGCTGCTACAACATTTTGTCATAAGTTATATGATCCTCAGTTTTCAGCAATTTCACATTTTTCTTCATTTGACTAAAATCGAAGTTTTTTTGCGTTGTACTTGTCTGTTTAATGTATCGTCAAAACACGATCTAGATTTAATATATCCTTTTCTTCGATCTAGATTTCTGAAAAACAGCCATTTGTAAAAATTTCGTAAGAATTTACCAGGTTTGCAAGCTTTAAACTGGCTCCGTTTGTTGGAATTTTGTTGTTCTTCTATCAATAATTTTAATAGCATAGACGTTAATAAGATTATGTTAAAGAATCTATTGTCATTATTATCCAGTGCATTAATATTTGTAACACGTAAACAATATTTATATATTTCCCTTGGTCATCTACTTAATCTGTAACTTAATATTTTTCTGTTATAAAACTGTTATAAAAGAGACCTCCAACTAAAAGTCTGACAGTAAAACAAGTCGATTGCCATTTATAAAAATGTATTGTTTTCCAGGAATGAATCCCACCCCTAGCACCATTAAATTTTCGATGGCAAGCTACAATGATTATTCTGGTTCTCTTTGGGCCATCGATGTGTATGGCATTGTGTACCATTACGACAATGGAGTATGGAAACAGATTGACGGAAAGTTGAAGCACTTGTCAGCGGGTTGGAACGGCGTTTTTGGTATAGGTTCAAATAACATACTTTATGTTAGAGATGGAATAACACCCAAAAAAAAGGCAGGCTCTGCTTGGCGGGCTATACCTCTTTCTACAAGTAAGCATTTTTATCGAACAATTTTTGCTCGTTACATAATTCAAGTGGCTTTGAAAAAAAGCCGACATTTTGAAGAATTTTGTGCCTTTTCGTTTGACACTTCTCAGAGTTTAAAACGTCAGTAGAGTGATCGAAAATTTTATGCTAGGAAATAAATATACCAATATTTTTCTCTTAGCTTAGAATTTTTTTATCATAATTCTGACGTTTTGTCATTTGACTTGTGCCTCCCAAAAAGTTTAAGTATATTTCAAAATGTTTTTTTCTAGCAATTTTTTATTGTCGTAAGAAAATAAATCAAATTCTAGATCACTGGAAGATTGCATCGAAGATCAAGTTTTCTAGAGAATTAGTTTCAATCCCCTGGATATCAGATGTTTTCCAAATGTTTTCCAAAACATGTATAACGACATGTTTACAAAAGCAATCGCTAATAATATGTTTTCCAAAACATATATAACGACATGTTTACAAGAGCAATCGCTTATAATATGTTTTCCAAAACATGTATAACAACATGTTTACAAGAGCAATCGCTAATATTTCCTTGTTATAAGAAGTAATTGAAAAACGAAGGCACTTCTTTCAAGGCCAAAATATCTACTATTCACATTAGAAGGTTTTAATATTCAAACACAACAATATACCAAGTTTAGTTCAAATTAATCGGGTGTATACTTAAAAGAAATGCTTCTGTCAGATTTTGGGCTTTGAAATTGGCCTCCATGTAAATACAAGTTGTTTCTTTTATTTGAAAATCTTCCATTTCTGTTTGGCCTTAAAAAAAATCAACTTTTTAGACAAGTAAATTTTGATTTGTTTTATGTTTTGTCAGATGATCTCCAAGATTCTAGACACTCATCATTTCCACTTCAATTGACTGAAATATCTTTGCAAAGAAATATCTTAAAATTTTAAGGGGGCTTAAGATTGCATTTCTTGGAATTTCTTATGAAAAATTTATTTTTTTCAATTACATCAAGACTTTGCCTTTGATGGGGTTTTTGAAAGACCACGATGCCATACCCTGGGTTCCAGAGCGTCAAGTGTAGCAAGTGGGGCGTCGAGGAAATAGTGCGCGTTGTCTTTGCAAAGCACCATTTCTTGTTTCTGTAGTTGCCTGGGGGCTCCAAAATATTCATCATTGATTTACTTCGGACACAACGCAAACTTGCCGACGCCATTAGGCCAACCAATGCCCGCCCTGGCTTATCCTTCTTTCAATTTTTGTCGGACTTCTTGAATTATTGGTCTTTCAAATATAATGTGTTGTAGAATTGCTGCAACCAAACTTTTTTTGCCATTTGAAATGGCACTTCAGGAAACAAATGACACGCTAGACCCAAATAATTTCTTGCTTATCATTCTCTTTCTGGTCGTTTTTGTGTTTTCGAAAAAAAAATATGAAAAAGGCATTGAAAAAAGGAAACTTTTCACAACATACTTACTAAAGGCTTTTTTGTTTGACACTCCTCAGAGCATAAAACGTCAGAATGTCGGAATAAGGGTCCAAAAGAACACGATAGAAAATATATCCCCAATGTGGATCGAAATAGGCCAATCAGAATAACGCAAACACATGCGGCGTAGTTGTCTGATCAGTGCCGCATGCCTTTAGAAAAATTACCACTGGAGTTCAGAAAACGAACTCCTTCTGTCTCTTCAATAGCGGTTTTTATAAATATGAAGATCGATTCTAAAACTGCTAGATGAAAAGACGACCCGGCTCTGCCAATTATCTCAAACATGTCGTCATTCTAGAGTTTTGCACAATCTGGGTTTTGCACAGTGATAAAAACATTGATATTTTCCATTTCTCCTTGACATTTTGTTATATTTCTATCAAAGAAAGGAAGAAACCAAATTGAATTTGCTAGGAATTGCGTTTTTGAATCCTGCCACAACAGCAAGATTTGTTCAAAAAATTAAAAAAAAGAGTTTCGGAGCCGTCATTTTGTTATTCATCGTCCTAAAACTTTCGTCACGTAAGTGTAGAGCTAATCTTTTTAGCTCAAAAACGGAATTCAAGAAAAGTTAACTTTTGATTTAAATTAAAAATATGTAATCGTAAAATCATGTTTAGACAACCATCAGTTTTCTGGATTAGTTTTAGGACAGGTATCATGTTTCCAGAATTTTTTCCAGAACAAGATCATTAAATTTTTTCTCGCAGGTACATCCCCTTAATCTTTTCCAAAGTAACCCTCCGGGGGCTCACCGCCTTTATTTTTTCTCTCTTTACAGATAATTGGCTCAAGGTTTGTTCAGGATATATCCCGAAATTCATCTTTTTGATAAGGAGCGACAACTTTCTATTTGTTGTCAATTTAGGAAACAATCCTGTTACAGCGAATCAACATTCAAATCACAGGGTTTTGGACATATCTTGCAACGACAAAGTCTGCTGGGCTTTGTTAGCTGATGGTACAATGGCAAATTTTTTCAAAACAGACACAGGAATTGGGGGCTTACATCAGGTAAGCTACTATTCTAGATGCTTCATGTTAGCGTCAACTAGTTGAAAGCTAGTGTTCAGCTAAACGTTGAATAAGGCTGATGATGATGGCTTGATCATGTTCTTGTGCAGTCATACTGTCTTCTTCTCTCACTAATAACTTTTGCATACAGTTCATCTCGCTTACTAAGCTTTTAACTTTTTTGTTGCTCTTTTGAAATATCTACGCAACCTCATTGTATTTTAGTTCTTCACAAAAAAAGGTAATCAACAGCTTTCAACAGGGAGGCACAGGTTTGTGATCAGAATTAAAGATAACGCCGTACAATGGTTAAGACCAGCTAGTGGGGAACTGAATCCAACAACCATTGACACTGGCTTGACAGAACCTGTCAAGCATATCTCACTCATGTCTTCTGACATCTTGGTGGTTACGAATGATGGAAAAATTGTACTTATCAAGGAGGACGGTTTGTGTTCTTAATCTTTTCTTTTAATGAAAAAAGTTTTCTTTACGTAAATCAATCTGTTTTTAGATTCCAATCAAGGGGTTTTATGGGATAAGGTCGCACTTAGAGTTTTGCCATGACTTCTTGGCTTCTGCCCCATTCTTGTTGACCCCTTTACTACTGCCCCTAGCTCCTAGTTTTAAATTTTCGATGCCACTATCTAGAAGCTAAAAATTTGCCAGTACTAATGCAAAAATATGTTTTTAAGTACCCCTTCAGAATGCCTTTTATATAGACACGTATCAATTATAAAATTCATTTAGGCAATGAAGTACATTTTATAATCTTGAATAAGAAACCGAACTATGTTTAAAGACAAAGGTTCTTTGGCGATGGTTGATGAATAAGATTCACATCCTATAGGTATTACACCAAATCTCTTAACTGCGTAACAAATGCTCGTGTAACAAATGTGTTTGGCCTAGCCTAAGTTTTACATGATTATGCATAGTGAATATCTAGAGAGGAGTCTTTAAACAAAAAGTTTTATCTGATTTAAATCATATTTAATGAGCAGCGAATGGAGCTGATAATGCATATGGTGTGTTTGCATACTGTTAATGACTTTCCCAAGGTCCAGTGACGTCGCTAGCCCTAAAAAACTGGGTTGGACAACAAAGTTTTCTCGACCACGCCCTTAAAACTCTCGGAAAACGTGGGAAATGTCTTTTTCAGTTACTTTGACCTAGTTCAATTTTTTTTGAAAAGCAACTTTCTGAAGCAGCATTTTTCCTGATCATCCCCCCCCCCCCCAAACGATCTGATTATCCCCCCAAAGTTTTCAACGGATTTCAATAAAATTAGAAAATGAGCCTCTGGGAAAACTGAGGTGGACATGTTCACCTCAGTCGACCCCGTGGCGACCCACTGTTTCTTTTATGAGGCTTAGCTGAAATATCAAGCCACAACAAAGGCGACATGATTTAGCTCGACATTTTTTCTATTCACCCTCTTCAAAACCTATGCTATGCCATAAAATTCTGACTTAAAACACTTTGTGTCGTGATTGAAGCACAATATCTTGTAACACCGGCCTAAAGTTTTAAACAAACTGGAAAACGCTGCTCAACAACAACAAAACCACTACCCATATCATCATAAAGGCCATTCAACATATGCGGTTGAAAAATTTGAAAGAATTTTTCTTATTTTTGACGACTGCCTTTTTCGTTGTGAACTTGACTTTTTTGCAAATGTAAAAAAGAAAAGCAGCGTTTTTACAAGATTTCAACACTATTTACCACATTTCGCGGTAAGTCTTAAATATACATATTCTTCGATATAAAAAATTTCGCAAAGCGGACGTCTCTATGACCATATCTTGTAGATCGAGCTCTAATTCTTAATTCCTATGAATAATTACTTAGGATGCTGCTTTGATCGTTTTAGGCAAAGAGGCTTTCAGTATTCGGCATTCCAGTGGAAGGTATTTGGCAAATGTCGAATCGAAGTTTGCACTACGTCACGATTACTTTGATTTCTTCAAGAAAGAACCTGGCATTTGCTTGAAAGACATTTATTTGAATAAATATCTGACTATGTTGGGGGGAAAGATTTCAGTACAATCAAATTGCTTTCAGTTTTTGTATGGCAACGACTCTATGATACGAAAGAATGGCGAATGGTCTGAAGCTATGTCTTATGGTACACTTGAAAATGTCTACGTAAGACATTCCAATTATCGCACAGCGCTGGAAAGCGAGCAATGGGAAACAAATGCTGCAAGATTCTACTTTGTATTCAGTATGTGTGAATTTTTGAAGTTAGACCGTACAGTTAGCATAAAATTTTATAGCTAAGAATATAGTTCCTTCGTCAGGCTTTCTGTACGAGGAAAATTGACGATATAAAGTGTATCATATCTTCATCATAATCTGATAGAAAGCCTCTTTATTAACCTGTTGTCTAGTTTGCTCCAAGTTATTTCATGGATAGAGGTCTCTGGGAATATCTTTTCAATAATCTAAAGTAAGAAGTAGAAATGGGTTACTTTTCGATATTAAAAAGGGGCTTAGTCTTCTCCCTGACCAACATTTATTAGCAAATACATAATTTTACTCAGTCAAATGATATTGGTGATAATTGATTCTGTGAAGTAGTAAATAGCAATGCCCCTATAGCCTGCAAATTTTACCAAACCTTTTGTGTTTTTACCTTAGGCTCATTAAAGCAAGTAACGAATTTTGACCCAACTCGAGTAACCAGTGGTTTGTATTCATTAACTTTTAGAGTTTTTCAATCCTTTCAATAATTGCATATATTTTGCATGAAAATGCTTTCAGACTTTCAAGTAGACTAAGGTAAGCCTTCTTCGTGTTCACGACGCTTTAAAACAGCTTCTCGATCGTGTTTCAAGGAAAACGTGCTTGAATAGTCAAAACAAATTTTTCGATACTCTATTTAATACCAAAACCATGATGCTAACAAGATGTAAATGCATTCGCGAAGCAAATTAGACAAACATATTATAAACACTATCCATCTTTGAATACTTTATATCTTTGAATAGACGTTTGTTCCACATGACTTGTGAATTATTTATGAAGATATACATTTGAATCTTTGGGGTAATATTTAAAATTTGTTTCTAATTCGCCTCTATGTCATCTGACTTCTTTTACTCGCTAAAAGATCTTTATATGGCCCAGACTAAAAGACTCTGGATGTTCTGTTCATGCTTTTCAAATATTGGTTAACACGAGTTTAGTATGGACAGTGAAGGGTTTTGCTTAATCTTTTTAAGCGCAATTTATTATTGCTCTCAAGAAGGGGAGAATCTAGGAACAATGAATAAGAAAGTGATTAAGATCCTTGCAAATTTGTATAATGTCTTAAATTAATCATTAAATTACAGTTTGCTTAAATCTGAAGAGAGTATCGAAATCTTTACTCAAAAGAGTATCAGAATTCTATGTTTCTTACTGCAATCGTCATGAACTGAGAACTGAAGACAGGAACTGCTCTTTTATAAACACATGTTGATAACAAAATTCTTGCAATTTTTCGTATCCATCTCACAATTAAAAGTGTATTACTAACAGAAATTGGAAGAATCATTAAATGGTTTTTTCTCCAAATTTCTGAGATATGTGGTTAAATTCGTGTGCGCAATTTGTTCGCATTTCCACTAACAATCATTTTATTGTCACGTGACCTGATAAAAACTTCACCGACATCCACATACGGGCTTCAATAGCCACAGGAGTATGAAATTTTTGACCATCGTTTCTTGTAACTCGCGAATAATAGAATATCATTCAAGAGCATGCCGCCTGTAGTACGAATTTGACCTATGGTCCATGTAGCTAAGGACTATATATAAGAAAATTCGTTGTTCTTTGTAAACGAAAACAGGCTGTATATTTTGAAGCATTTTGCTCGAATCCTTCCTAACGACAACTTTATTCGCAGATTCATTTGATGGAGCATTAAAAGTTCAGATATTGGTAAGGTTTTGGCTCGAAGATTACGAATTCATAAAAAGCTTGAGTGAAAAGACTGGACCAGAAGCAAAAATGATCTTTGCCAAAGTGAAGACCGAGGTAGTATCTAAATGTTTTGATATTTTTGGTAAATAAGTGGACAAGACGTAGTTTAACCAATGTGAACTAATGTATGCAAGCCATTTGTGAACGTCATGACCATGTGATAGGCCAACTAACCTTCTCTGTAGGTTTCCACGTTCGGCTGTTCACTTCAACGTCTATGTTTTTTTACCGTCCTTCGTTGGCAAGACACTTTGGCTAGGATGGAAATTAAAAGTGGTCGGCAAACTTAATAAGTTCCCCATCCCAAATGCCATGCTGAACCTTGTATGGTAGCGGTAGCATTTTTTTGGCATGCGGTGTACCCAAGTCTACAGTTTGTAGCTTTTTGTTGCCAAAAAGCTAAGTAGTTTCTTTCCTGTAGAAATCGGATTTTGAAAACAAGCAAAACTGCTGTAATGTAAATGTTAAAGGTAAATGGGTAGAGAATTTCTTTACTTTGTACTGAAAAAAACATGCTGCTTAGGCAGTATTGAAATTTAAAAAAGATGTTTAAGTTATTTGCAAAATCTTTGAGGAAAGGTATTCAAGATATATTATCATACATACGTTAGAAAATATTAAAAATTATCATAATATTTTCAGAAAATTACACCCTTTGTTTTTCCTACAGGGGGTTCACAATCATTTGAAAGGCTCTTGCGCAACCGGCATGCTTTGCGGCTATAATTAAAATCCAGCTTAATATCGTACAACATGACAATACAAAACCAGTCAATTTCTCAAGACAACTGCCGCTAAGCATGCCGGTTGCCTTTAACCTTTTGTTTATCACAGATCATCCCCAAATATCTGTAACAAGCTGAATCGATAGATGCTTTCGATACTTATGCGCGTTTTATATCTTAAATAAGGTTTGAATCTTTTATTTAAATGTTTTTTGATTTTTTCGTACAACAATGAGTCTCTTTCTTTGCAGATTGGTCAATTATTTTTTGATAGCAGATACTACATGACCGTACAGTTTGATCGAATAACGTAAGTGAAATCCCTCCTTAGTTTTGTGATAACTGCTCATCATTTAAAGACACTCTGTCCAACGCAGTTTAATTCACGCACCTTTGAGCTTGATCGATAATTAAATGATTTAAACCAATCAGAGAGACAACTTTTATTTCAGAGCATTTGAATCAAATGACTGTGTTCCCGTTGTAGTTAAGCTGTGGCTAAATAATTGTTGCCCTGGTTGGTTTGTACGACAGATATGTCAACAACGAAAGAAAATGCTTTCGTTTTTATTATTGAATTCCAGTAATTAAATCTTTTCCCGAAAGCTTTTTGCTGGCAGTTTCAAAAGCCGTCCACTACCGCAGCTAGGCCAGCCAAAACGAATAGCGTAACCGTTAAAGCGGGAAAACCAACTTTTCATTATAAAGAAACATTGAGGGGACAGACTGTCTTTATTTCAAGGATAGCCTAATGATGTAATAGTTCAGAAAATGAAATTATCTGTCTTGATAAGCAAATTATGGTATATGAAAAGCAAAAGATTATGAGATAGTTATAAAAACTATTGAAATATTACAGTTTCCGACAGCATTTAAATCATCCGAGTAACTGAAATGTAATCTTAGAACATGTAAATTGGAACATTATACATAATCTGTAAAATCATTGTTTGTGTAGTAAAATTTAATTCTTAAAGGCATTGCTTTTTCCCCAGCAGTCTGGGATTGAAGTCTTTAACTGGCTTAAAAGCAATGGATGCAATAATAATGGCCTAAGTCATTTGTCAATCAATGTTAGCCAATCAATAGGCGTGCAAGTGGTATCACACTCACTGATTGGCCAATTGTTGACTGATAGATGGCTTTAGTCCCTTTAGTATCCGTCAAATTCATTAAAGCAAAGGATACTTTGTTTGAATCGTAAAACATATCCCTTCTAGTCGTGGAAATAACGTCAATATCTGGTGCAACTTTTACGGAAATAGAACAGATACTTGTCCGAGACCCCTATACGTTGAATTCACGGCCATGATTCTTTTTGGGCATGTATCTGCTACAGAAAGAGCAGTGCTGCTCTCTGAGAAATTTAAAGGAACGGACATGGACTGTCAAGGAAACAAGTGCTCATTTCAACGAACTGGTGTTGCCATTGGCGGTAAGTTTAACACAGGGTAACAATAGTGTAGATAATTGCTCCTGCTATCAAATGCCCTATTGATTTACAACGAATAAGCTATCTCGTCTCCAAACTTGTGTTCAAATTTAAAACATATTATTCATATTCTGCTGTGAGAACAAAACTTGAACGGAGCTATTTCTTCTTTTTCTTTAAAATGTTTGGTAGCTACATCCTTTCTATTACAGTTATTCTTCTTGTTTTATTTCATAAAAACAGATAAACCAGTTGCAACATACATGTGGTAATGAGATACTTAGCTTAACTGGAGTTGAAAGGCTCTTTTGTGAATTTTTGCATGAGCTTTCTCGTCATCTTCGCCAATTCCTGCATTGTCTCTAAAGGGATCTGATCTCGTATCCTTCCGACATAGTCATTTCTATTGCTCACCGAATTTTTGCTGCAGAAAAGCAATGGACAAACGCAGAATAAAGAGCCCTCTCTCAGTTGTTTTTGCACTTTTGGTTGTGATAATCGCTTCTTGGAAAACCTGGCAAGACAGTCACAATTTACTAATTTGATATTAAGGTTTTTTGTAGTGTGCTTGAATTGAAGTTTTTTCATTTAATTTTTTATTGCTATTGTATTCTTTATGTACAGTAAAAAATCTGTATTGAAGAGATATGATAATTTACAAGTTGCCAGTTGCCAGTTGCCAGTTGCCAGTTGCGAGTTGCCATTTGCGAGTTGCCAGTTGCGAGTTGCCAATTGACATTTGACAATTTGACAGAATGAAAAGTTCCTCGAAAGCTTAAATATTGAGCTTAGCATAATGGAAGAATGCCCTCTTGAAGTCTAGGGCCTCCACAAGTTGGGTGCCCCCTACTATGGCCCTGACTCCATTATAATTCATGCTTTTAAACTGAGACAAGAAATTAAAAAAAATTCAGTAGTAAAATGCATAGTTTTCGGCTTGAATCAAGAGACTTTTTCATGGCCTGATCAGAACTTCTTCTGACAAAATGTGTACCTTTTTGGCCTCAGTCATCCCAACCCATTTAATATATTTGATGAAATATCCACTCATTACTTCATTATTGAAAATTACAAATTTACATCTGGTTATCTCTAAGATGAGCTGCTACAGTAATTGATGTTAAGCCAAATAATATCATTAGAGAATAGGTACAAATGTTGGGATAACAGAAGCACATTGCATATGAGTACCCACTTCAAGCAAAATGCATCAATCTCAAAAGTAGTTTGCTATGGAAAAAATAAAGCATATAAACACCAGACATCCAAAAATGATGTGTATACTCAGCCTTTCCTGGATCTTATTCTCTAAAGATTAGTCATAATAATCAGTTTGTAGCACAAAAATCAACGCACACGTTAGCTCATTTCACTAGCATCTGCTGTGCCGATGTACAGTTACAGTACAGGTTAGTTTGCTATGGGATAAGTTTCTTGACTTGCTTCAAAAATATAATTTTGCCAAGTGCTTTTTTAAAACAAATGGCACCAAAAACGGTTTTAAACCAGATAACTAATTGCAACACTCTTTATTTGTTTTAAGTAACCTACATAAACTTCTTGTACTGCAAACTATGAATATATGGTTCTCAGCTGTTGATGTTGTTTTCCTTTTCTTTTGTAAAAACTTGTCATTCAAAGATACCTTTGGAGGGAACATTATGGAAACAAGATCGCACTGACCTTTTATACCATCCCTGCCATTCGATCGAAGCTCAATGGATATCCTTTTGCAAAAAACGCTTTAATGTCCAAGGGCAACATATTTTACTAACTGAATTTCTTAACGCACACTGAGGAAATACTGTTATACTTTGGGGTTAAAAAGAATGAACTGACATGATGAAAACCCAACTCGCAACTGGCAACTGGCAACTCGCAGCTGACATTTCGCAACTAACAACTCGCAACTCGCAAAATATAAGTCCTCTGTATTAGAAAACCGTCAATTAAGTCATTATCCTCGGCTAAGAACGCTAAATCCCTTGCAGTGATTATCGGTGATCCTGATATCAAATTGATGTCGATGGAGAAAAATGGTGCGTCCATCAGAGCCAAGTTTCAGTACTTTAACGGAGTAAGCTCCGTGATACAGGCTGGTTATAAAGTGAACCTTATAGCAGCACCCATCATTCAACCATCTTTACAAATCCACCATTCTTCCATCATCGACGAAGGTGCAACGTTCTTCATGAATTTAAACCCATACCACAGAGTCACTGGAACAATGTGCCCAAAGAGCCTTCAAGATGATGCAAGTGGTTGTACTAAGCTAAATTTCACCACTATGGCAATTGGTGAGTCTCTTTGTCTTAGATTCTTAGCGTATTTACAATGATTTTTCTCAACCTAAAATGCTTTTCAAAAACCCTAATTTCCCAGTAGAGCGATAGAGCGGCTGTTACGCAATTTATGACAGGCTCACTCTAATGAATTCTTAAAGGTGTTGCAAACAGGTTTTAAACGCTATACACTTGAATTCAGAAGGGATTAAAGAAGCTCTAAGCAAATTTAGGGATGAATTTGAGACCTCAAGCATAAACACAAATGTATGTTATGGAGGTTGAATTTATTTTGCTTTCAAGAACCTTACACTCGCAGCCTCCAAGGCTTATCTTCCCGAACAATGCTTGAATTTGTTTACTTTTCGGCAAGATAGATAACATTTTAAAGTTTTATATTTCAAAATAATGTTTGTACGCTTGCATACAACTGTCAATTTCTAGACTAGAGCTCGTTTGTCTTTTTGATTGAGGGATTTGAACTCAGGAGTTATTTGAAAAATATTCTTAGTACATGTGGCATATACAAATAGAAGTTGCTTATCACAATTACATGTAGCAATAATGCCGATGTCTTGATATTATAGTTTTTTATCTCTTCATAGCACTCTCATATACCTTCTACATACATTTTACTAATGCCATTTCATCGTTTGATTTGCAATGTTTTAAAGATTCCAAATCTAAACCTTGAAGTTTTTCAAAAAGATTGCTTATTTTGTCGCCTTGAGATGAAAGGGAGATGACTTCTCTTTTTCTAAAATTCGAAGATATTGAATGACTAAAAGATGGACAAAGATTTTTAGGACCACCTCTTTACTTTGCTTATCATTTATTTCAGCACCTACTGGGATGACATCATACATGCAATGTTTGGAAAAAGAATCCAAAATGCTGACATTTGTCATGAACAAAATTGATACTATAAGGTGGAATGGTCAGCCTCAAGCTTACTCGATATTTTACAAAGAAACAGCCAAGAGCAATCAAGTTGACAAGTATTTTGTCCCTTGCAACCTGACCAGCTTCTCACAATATAAATTTGTTGAAGAACCTGTAGGTGATGTCCTTGGTAAACAACATAAAACAACCCTGACTGGTCTTGAAGCTTTTATGAAATATGAAATCTACGTAGCAATCAATACTTCAATGGGGCTTGGACCATTTGCTGGTATCATTTGCGAAACAATAGAAGGAGGTATTTTGTTTTCCTAGGCTTTCAAGATAGTGATTCCCTTTTTTATCAATTAAAAGTCCAATTGCGTGGTGACTAAACGAGAACACCAAAAAACGTATGTTTTTTATTTGGAGTTTTAATACTCTTGGTAGAAGAAAATTATAGTAAGCTGAAAGAAAATTTTGAAGAGCCTTGCTTGTGAAAGAATAGTGTTGCCGCAGGAATAAATCTAATTCCGTGTTGGTTATGAAATTTATAAACTAAGCCTAGCCAGCAGTAATTTGTTGTGTCTTCGTCTCACTAGCAACAAGTGCCAGATTTGACTAGTTAATTTGCTACATATTTAACCTCTTTTGCACATTTAGAGGCATTCAAAGGTTTTAGAAATAGATTGTGACTTTATTAAACACTGTTATTATTGGTAAAGAAATACAAATAATAACTATATATTCGTCCGGAAGATTCGTTACCTTCTACTCGTCCAGTCGTCGCTTTTGTGAATGCGAAGAAAAAGTTTTCCAATCCTATTTACATGTAGGCTATTTTGAACGAGGGGCAGAGATCAGTATAAAAAAGATATATGAATGATTTCTAGCGGTTTAGTATGCAACGAACTACAGCTAAGATCTGTCATAGAACTCCAGCTAAGACCAATATAATTATCTAATCACGTCATTTGAAATGTCAATCAAACTGTGCAATGCCTTGGCTCAGACACCATAGTATGAAAGCTGCCTAATACTAATGAAGCATTTTACGTTAATGTTGCATTTACAATGATAATCTAAACAGGAAAACCTGTTTTGAAATTTTTCTGACAAAGACAAAAATACTACCATGCTACGTTTTTCTTTCAAAGCGCCTGATGCTGCGCCTACGAATATCAGAATCGAGCAAATACATCCAAACAAAGTGAATGTGTCATGGATTCCTCTTCCAAATGATCCTGAGGTGTGGAACTCAAACAACGAGGCGAGTTACGGTTACAATTTGGAATATATGGAATATACTGAAGGGGAAGCATCGCCAGCTCTAATCGCAAAAGAGACAAAAGATTCTTCATTGATAATTGAAGATCTGCATGAAGGACGTGGATACAAATTTCGTATCGCAGCTAAGTCAAGTGGAGGTGCTGGCAATTGGTCCGAAGCATTTTGCATTCGATTGCTAGATGCTGGTATGGTTTTCCTAGCTCTTCAATAAATATAGAATTGTTCACTAAAGCGATATAATCATGCATATGTTTGGCGTATGGGCTATACCCGGCGATTTATGTTTGAAATGACAATAAAAACTTTAGTAGCTTGATGGAGATCTATGATAAAATACATCAATGGGGGAACTTTTAAATATAACCCATAAATAATCCAAGTTTTCTCAACCAGAGGCAGATAATAAACGATTCTCTCGCATAAAGAAACCGAAATCGAACACAACCATAACAATAAGAGATTTTTTGCTGCCAAAGTATTTGGACTCACTGCAGTTGTTAGCGTCCATTTTCTTAGACTTTCAGTTGTTCGTTCAAACTATTTGCAGCTATAGCTTCATATCATCCACACCAAAATCTTGTCGAATTTTTGTCGTTGATGTTGTTTTTGCTGTTGCTGTTCCTAATTTTGTAAATGTAGTTTTGTTGTTGTTGTTTTTAATCTTGTTCTCGGTTATAGTAAAAAATATTGAGGTGAGATTTATTTCAGTCAATGTTTCCAGCATTATAATAGTTGACACAAGCTTTCCATCAGTTCACTTTTATTCATACTTTGTGTAATTCACTTCTTTTATCACCAAATCTTTTGTTTTGTAACGTGGATATTCATTTTTCGATCAATTCTTTGAATAACTTGAAAATATCAACCGAAAAAGTACGTACTGTGTTGATTCCTCAATATTCCCCTGTTATATTATAGATATCTTATAGATAGACTCGATTTCAAACCGTTGATATTCATCGACGTTTCTATATGCTGCTATCTATTTTCTCTTTGCAGCTCCTGGTAAAAAACCCGGCTCAGTAACTGCGAAGTATTTGAATGAGACTGCCATCAACGTTGATATTGATGCATTAAAAGATTTATATGAAGAAAATGGGCTGATCAGATTTTATAATTTGACAGTAACTGAACGCGAAACTGGCGTGGTCAAGATCTTTACAGTACAAAATGACCTTGAAATGACTCCCAAGATACTTGTGAGCAAACAGAATGGCTCCGCTCAAAATTCTGCAATCAGTTGTGAATGGATTTATCGTGAGAATGCTTCAAAATCTTCGAAACCAAAAACCTTTATTGTTCCAAACCTGAAGTATTATACAGAATATAACATTTCAGTGTCGGCATGTACCGAAGCTGGATGTGGGAACTCTATAGAAACACTGGCGAAAACAGATCAGTACCGCCCAACTTGCCCACCTCCAAATGCAACAATTGACGTTATTAACTCTACATCTTTGCTGTTGAAGTGGCAGCCATTGACGAAATCATGCATCCACGGCATACTTACCAAATACCGCGTTTCTTTTGCCGAAGAAAATAGCTTTCTGACAAACAACACGAGCTTTGTTAAGTTTAACGGCTCAAACCACAAAGTACCATTTTATATAGATAATGATCCAGGTGAACTGACACACGTACATCTTGACAGTCTTAAAGAGTATGTCAGGTATTGTTTCAAGGTTACTGGATATACTGTTAAAGGAGATGGTCCTCCTTCCCAACTTCACTGCGCCACAACGCTGCAAGACCGTAAGTTGGCACTCTCTTCTTCAATTGAAAAACGAAGTTCACATGTAATCTTTATTCTGAAAAAGAGGCCTTCTTTTTCAAAATACAGATTAAAGGTCAACTTCGTTTTTTGCCTTCAAGGCAATGTAATAAAACATAATTAGATGTAATATCACGCTTTGGTGTATAGAACAGTTTCTGAGTTGCAACTTAGAGTTTTACGCTTTAATGTAATAATAAGCAACAACAGGTAGATCTCTGCCAGACCGGTAAACATACATTTTCAACGGAGTTATCATATACTATTTTGAATTAATTTTATAATATTATATTATACTTTGCTATATTATTTCATATCATATTATATCATTTTGATATGATTTAAAATATTTTTATATCATTTTAAACTATATCATTCTAAATTATATTATATTATATTATATCTATATTATATATTATATTAATTATATTATATTATATTATATTATATTATATTATATTATATTTATATTTATATTGATATCTATATTATATTATTTATATTAATTATATATTATTATATTATATTATATTATATTATATTATATTATATTATATTATATTTTATTATATTATATTATATCATATTATATTTTAACATACTATATTTTATTCTATTTTATTGCGTTTTATTTTATTCTTTTTTATTGTATTATATCTAAACTTTTATTTTGATTATATTCTAGGTCCTCATGGTGCGCCAACTAATGTAACAGCCAATGTAACCTCCAGCCGATCTTTCAACATCAAAATGTGTGTTCCAACCCTTGATGACGCTAATGGAATCATAACTCAGTATACAGTTTTCTTCAAGCTTGTAGAGTATGAAGATACAAGAGAAGAGAATGTAACTAGAAAACTGCTTCCAAATGCTACGTATGAACATTGCACAGAAGCTGATTTTGATGGGCTGCGAACATTCTCAGAGCATGATGTTCAAGTTGCTGCTTGGACCATAATTGGGATGGGCCCAAGGAGTATCAACATATTTTTCAAGACATTCGAAGACGGTAACGACCTTTAATGCTAACTCACTACAGGCCATGTCCCCAGGGGCGTCACTTGAGGGGGTATGGGGGTTCACCCATACGACTTGATAACGAGTACATGCTCGAAACGTCATGTTTTTAACAATCAAACTATTATATTTTTCATTCTGGTACCAAATTTATTTGCTAACTATATTATCGTCATCTGCTCTTACGATGAAACGACCGTTTGTTGTTCGTCTCTGCTTGCACTTTTGAAACCGCTTTTGTAATTTTCTAAACCCGCTCCTAGTTTAAATGCTTTCAGAGATGAACATTTTACAAAACGAGATATTTTGTTAAGTGTGTTTCCAGGAGGTATTCCAGGTATCTTTAGATACTTTATTCGATCTAAATGTTCGATGTGGAGAAAGACAGGGAAACCGTATGTGGAACATCAACAGATACTGTAGTTTTGCGATTTAGCATAGAAATGCAGCTAGTCTGAAACAAATTCTAGATGTTGTGCTCTAGGGAGAACAGCACTCTCCATAAAGGATTCTTGAAAAGTATTTTTGTTAGGAACGTGATAGTGTGTTTCGAAGATCGTAGACAGATTAATTTGGTTGTTTCGGCGAGTTTTGTTGTTCCAGCGAGTTCCGTTGTTTTTGGCAAACCAAGCAACTATCAACCGCTACAAACTTATTGAAATAAAAAATAACAAACTCTTCGAATTTGAAAGCAGAATTCGTAAAGAAGATGATTTTCAAAACTTATCAATGTTGCAGTAAATTTCTGCTTGTAAATGCTTTGTCAATCATGTTTACAAAATTGCAAAAAAGCAGCTCTGCGCTGGCAAGAGATATTGGAAATGAACGTCACTTTTGATATCATTTCGTGGCGCTTTGGAGTTTTAGTAAAATTGCGGCACTTGTTGCAAGTTCTGGTAAAATTGTGGCACTTGTTGCAAGTTCTAGTAAAATTGCGGCACTTGTTGCAAGTCCTAGTAAAATTGCGGCACTTGTTGAGAATTCTAGCAAAATAACAGGGTCTATTGAAAGTTAACGCTCAATTGAACTAGATTTCTCCTTGGTCATGTCATACATATTATTTTTTATAAGAAACCAATAACTTTCACTGACACTCGATGTTCTAATTTTGTAGATGATTTTGACTCAGATGTCGTCGATGATCTTAGTATTGTTCTTATTTAAACATTTATTATTTTATCTGCTACGAACTATTTTGTCTGAAGCTTTTTTATTTAAATGTCTAACTATTTAATTTTTGCTTACCATTTTAGTTCCGTCCACCTGCCTTCACAACATAACTTCTTCCCACGTGACGGAGAGAACATCTATCATTTCCTGGTTGCCAGTTTCCCGTCTTGATTTGAATGGCGAATTCCGCAAAATAAAATTGCAGATAACCGAGAAACTGCAAGATGGCAATGTTTCTTTGTCCCGCACTATTTACATTGATGCATCAAATATTTTTGACGTGTTTCGCTCGGGTATGAATGCATTTGTGAACCTGACTGACTATTCTAATAACTCGCATGGTGCTAGATATGATTATTCATCACGTTGGCATTTTATAAAACTAGTAAGTTTGAAACCGTACGCTTCCTACGAGGTGCTGATGTCATCCTGCACCACACCAGGTTGTGGACCCGATTGTGGGACCAGTTTCCTCACAAATGAAACAGGTGCGTTTTACCAACTGTGTCTATATTGTTTGTGCAATCAATTTGACTTGACGTCATCTTTAGCAATTTTGATCAGTGAATAATTCGACATTTCATCGGGGGACGGTTTTTAGTGTTCCTAATTGAAGTTCTTAGGCCCTATTCTTTCGGGGAATTCCAGGAAAGCTGTCTGTCTTGAAAGTGTCTGGCAGTGGGATTGATGCCAAAGTCAATGTTATTATCAAAGTACAGATTATTCACCACTGTACATGATCATGCGTAGCTATTTCGCACTTTAACTCTTATTAAAGCTACGTCTCACAAAATTAGAAAATTCCAGGGATACTCTCTGTAAATTTATATTTGTGAACATCAATGTTAGAGAAGCTAGGCTTGTTTGGTAAATTCCTTTTTTATAAGTAACTATATATAAGAAACTCAAGGTTTCATTATTGATGTAAGAAGCTTAGAAAATCAATCAATAATTACAAAAATCAGCCACTTTTGCTACTAAGTATAAAGCCTTACTGCATTTTGCTATCGGGCAGTTTTTTCCAAAATGTCCGATCATGCAGCTGTAACAGTAAGGTATTATAGCTCATTTGAATATCCTATTTCGTTTTAACAGCGCCAGCTGGAGTCGTGAGAAATCTTGAAACGAAAGTTATCACGGCAGACACGATTGGAATTTCATGGAAACCAGTTGAAGTGAAGGAGCGACATGGCCTAATCTTACGATACGAAATTAGCTGGCTAAACGAGTGTCTGGAGATCGAACGAGACTGGCCTCTTTTTAAGGAAAAGAAATGCGGAAACAGTTTGTCACGTGATGTCCCTCAAACTGGTAAATTGATTATTGAGAGCAATAAAACATCGGTTATCCTGACGAACCTGGTGCCGTTGAGTACATATTTGTTTAATATCACTGCTGCTACTAGCAAAGGGAACGGACCTGTGTACAACTGGAGTTTTCATCTCCCCGAAAGCGGTAAGTGATTAAGTTTCTTTTAATG
The DNA here is from genome assembly GCF_013076305.1 of Rhopilema esculentum. The sequence continues at coordinate 4,336,003 of NW_027019698.1, read as the reverse complement.
TATACACATTTTTTTCTTCAGGGTGTTCTCTTTTTCAATCAAGTTAAGGTACCTCTTTCCGATAAAGCTTGTTCGTTTTGTGTACTGAAAAGATTCATCCACTTAAAAAATACTATATAGTCAATATTTTAACAAATAATGACTTTAAATTCTATTGAAGAAAGCAAAATCTATTGCTTTAAGTATTTAGAATGTAATAATTTCATTTCAAAATGACACGAAATGACATTCAAAAGAATGAGAATCTTCCGGACTTGGAAAATAACTTCATCTTTTCAGATTTCATCTAGGCCCTCAAAATATACCTAAAGGCATGCAACTGGTTTATTCATGTAGACTATTATTCCTCTGCAATTGAACATTATCTTTCCTTTGACACATTTGCGTTTTTCTTTCGTAGCACCATATGTTGGACCGGTAATCGACAAAATTGAAAACACAAGTTCCACAAGCATTAAGTTGAACTGGACCGAAATACCAATTGAACAGCGCAATGGTATCTTAATTGGTTATGTTTTAAAGTATCTAGAAGCAGAAACAGTTGCGTATGGAATTTATTCGTATCAAGAAGTCTTCTTTCCAGTTTCAAATACAGAGGTGTATGAGTATGAAATTGTGGGCCTTCAGAGACACACTTTCTACAACATATTGATAATTGGGAGAACCCTTTCTGCAAATGGAACAGCCACTAATATCACAATGCAAACCGGTCCTTATGGTGAGTAGCAACCTTTCACTAGCAGAATCACAGCCACTTGTTATTGCAATTCCTATCAATGTACAATCATAGATCTTTAGGGTATTATTTCTTGAAAACGGCTAACTCGAGTCTGAAATCATTGTCATACGTCATGTTCAAATTGTGCTTACGAATAGTACAAGGTTTGCTTTCTGTCTTCTAGCTTTTAATAAATTTCACAATCAACCTTAAATTCTCCCGCTGATGATTTATCCATTGGAAGTGACTTTAACAAAAAGTTTCAATATTAAGCATACCCCTAAAGACTTTTCACCTCATGTACGGTCTGGTTATGCCTAGTAAATGGTGATTGGACATTGTGGTCAGAATGGAGCAGATGCACTCAGTCCTGTGGTAGTAGTGGTACTCAGAAGAGAGAAAGATCTTGTACAAACCCAGCCCCGTGGAATGGAGGGGATGATTGCATTGGCCAAAGCCACGAAATAGAATGGTGCAACACACACCTCTGCTCAGGTATTGATTCTAATCGTGATAACGAGATTTGATGCACAATAAAACGGATATGAGGTTAGGTATCTTGCATATCCCTGTAATAGAGATGGGAAGAGACCTCGTCCAAAGATAAATGTAATTTTTGTATTTTTTGATAAACATATGCATATCTATTACTGCTATCTTTAGGGGCTTTCACGTCTGTCACGTTTGATGAAATGCAACTGAAAGTCCAATTCCATGCCATTCGATAAGGAAATTCCATGGTGTGAGAGCGGCTTAGTATTCAGGTTGTAGACAACAAAACCAAAGGCCTGAGAGTCGAGTCTCTGCTATGACCAGACTTTCACCCAGAGAGTCGCCAGCTTTCTGTAATTCCATTCTGTAATCACTGGTCACACTGAGAGGAAGAGCCAGGGCACTTCTCAATAAGCATGGATTCTCAGTGTCTTAAAACTGCCTTCGAAAGCCTGATAGCAACAAATAGAAATACATTTAAAAGCAGGCGTTTGGGTATTTTTTGTATCCATACACTTTCTTTAAGTGATAATTTTCTTTCAAGTCTAACTAGAGGGTTATTCTGTCAAAAAAACGTATACTTTGACTATCAGAAGTTTAGACAGTTGTGTCAAATTATGTAAGTGAAATTATGGAACTTCACACATTACAAAAACTCATACCACCCTATAACTACCTTCAGCTCCCATCTTAGTTGACGGATCATTCTGAAAAGTATTGTATGAAATATCCAAGTGATTTACAAAAGATATATCTTAATTTTCGAACTTCAAGGTAAATTCCTCGCAAATCCGAATGATGACTGTAATGGAGCGTGCGCCAGTATGGGACTTACTTGCGTCAAAGATCTAGAAATCACATCAGAGACAAAAGTCTCCGACTTCCAGCAATTTGTCACACCTTGCAGTGTTATTCTCCAATCCTGGTCCTTAAGTGCTAATTCTAGTCTTACTGAGAACACAGGAACTTGTGCTGGAAAACCAATGTTACTCGGATGCATTGCATATGGGACAGAAACTAAACGGAGAATATGCAATTGCTACAACAAAGGTCAGTAAACAGTATTTTCCTTGTCCTTCGTAAATAAGAAAATAAAGGTCATTTTGAAGGCCTAATTTGACAGCGCATTAATCTTGATTTTCAAATTCACAAACTGCCGCAAAGAGGCTTACAACATGCGCTTTCAAAGTTGTCGTGCTGCTCTTCCTGATTTTAGTGGATATATTCATTAAATTTTAGTCTGTTATTCTTTATTACTAAAGTCACTCTACTGCCAACAGTCACTTAAATTTAACTCTAATGTGCTAATCAAATCTCGGTTTCCAGTTGACGTCATCGATTTTGCATCTTGCCATCTACAGACCTTTGTCAAGAATGGACTCAGTTTTAAAAATGTCAAGTTGAAATCAGCCTTTACTGAATAATACAAGACAGTTGGTTGCTTGTAACTACTTTTCAAAAATTCTGATATTTCTGAAGATTCGACCGGAATTTGCTACTGCAATGACATTGCTTAACTGCAGCAGAAAGTTTTAGTGAAATTTACAGGAAAGGCTAAGTTTCGAAGACGGCGGCGTTATTCGCTGCCTGACTGTCAAAACAACAAGAAATTTTCGGCACAAAATAATTTCGCCATTAAATTCTGATTCTATCATACATTTTTTGGCAAATATGAGGAGGTTAATGAGAACCATGAATTGAAAAACCAGTTAGCTATTTGTTTACTTTTTCAGCTGAGATTGGCTTTGGACAGTGGGCCCCTTGGAGCTTCTGTACTGCGTCCTGTGGAGGAGGAATACAGACAAGCACTAGGACATGTTTGTTAGGCGAAGGACAGTGCTCCGGGAAAGCATTCTTTCAAAAAGATTGCAACGAAAATCCCTGCCCGGGTAAAGTTTCATTTGCATAAAACTATCGAAATACCATTCTTAGACTAATATGAATGTTTTTTTCATTCGAATAACTGTGATAAACACCTACAAATAAGTTGAATCCTGAACAACAATTATTCATGGGCATTTCGTGTAATTTACCATTTTTTCATTGAGTTTACCATACAAACTAGTTTTTTTATATGATGTGGCTAAGATATTGGACGTTCACAAGCAAGAGATTTTGGAAAAACGATCAATGTAGGTAAATTGTACCAGGAAAAATTTTTTAAAATAATTAACGACGTTTCGAGCATAGCCCGAAAAGCATGATAACGGGCTTTGATCGAAACGTCGTTAATTATTAAAAAAAATTTTTCCTGGTACAATTTACCTACATTGATCGTTATTTAAATTCATCATATTGTACCGCACGCATTTTAGTATATTTAAGAGATTTTGGAAGTTGCTTATCCTTTGTCGCAAAAACTCTTTCTTGGTTATTAGTTAAGCTTTCCGCTTAAAAAAGGCTTATAAAAATTTTTTATTGTGCGCATGAATCGTCTCGGACTTATTTTCCATTGTGCACACCTTTTCAATTATATAGGACGCTTAATAATAGCCATTGTTCTCATATCTTCCCTTCAGTTAACGGTAACTGGGGCCAGTGGACAGAATTTCAAAAGTGTAACCAAACTTGTGGTTATGGATACCGACATAGATATAGAAAATGTGACAGCCCTGCTGCGGCACACGGTGGAAGGAACTGTTCTGGGACATCTGTTGATGCTGAAGGAGGATGTAATCCACAGGTTTGTCCAAGTAAGTGGGTCATTTTTGGAAGTTCATTCGTTGGCAACAAAAAGAATCCTTACCATTTTACTGTTATTAACCAAATTTGTCACAGTATCACAGGTTGTTCGCATAGCTCCCGTACCACGTTACAATTTGCGTTACTATTAGCTGCAGAACCGGACTGATGGTTGTTCTTGGTGCCAACATGGTGCCAACATGGTGCCAACATGGTGCCAACATGGTGCCAATTTAAATTCCGAAACCAAATAGGCCCAATGAAAAGCTCTATTTATGCTGCAGCATCAAGCCCAATTTGGGCTCAATTAGGCCCTAATAAGCTTAGATCATGCTTTTGTTAGCTCGTTATTATATAAGTCGGCCTAGGCTTGGTAATGTTTGCTTCTCCTAGGTAGATAGATTTAGTAGTAATTTTACGTTGCATCATATGTAAAAAGTTAAGCTTGATGACACTGCTATGAGAGGCTTAATTGACCGTGCTGAAATTTTAATGTTTTGGCCATCTAAATAGACTTGCAAGCTATTAATGTGTCTTTTTAGTGCGGATGATACATACAACAGATTATTCCAATTAAAAATAAACTTCCTTGTTTAAGAATCGGTTTGAAAGAAAACTCACCAGGATGGTCAGTTTGAATAAGTGAAAAATGATAGAACCGTTAAGTCATTTGACTCATGCAAAATTGTAATGATGAATGAGTTTGTAGACCTTCAAGTTCCGTTTTTTATCATTCGAGACATTTATTATTCGTTATTCATTAGGCCAGTGTAAAGTGATTACTCTCTCCAGTTTTACTGGTCACAGTGAATGATAAACCTAACTAAATATTTATTTTGTAGTACATGGTGGCTGGAGTGAGTTCGGGCCTTACGGCGTCTGTACACAACCTTGTGGGCTTGGCAAATCTATTCGAAGGAGATATTGCAATAATCCAACCCCAACCTATGGAGGGATGGATTGCGAAGGGTCAGCTACTGATAGTTTACCATGCAATCCACATCAATGCACAGGTAATTTGACGCTTATGCAAAGCAAAATAGCTACTTAAAACCAGGATGAGCGATCTACGTACGTCGTTATAGAATCGATTCGACGACGCTTTATGGAAGATAAACGACTTTGACTTCATTTCGCGTTATTTAGGCGTGATTCTTTATCTTTGACCAAAATGTATAGTTATGTTTTTTGTGTGCTATGTATCTTTGCATGTACTTTCATAATCTTTTCAGGATTTCATCTTCTCCTAAAGGTTTTGTTCAAGAAAACATATGAAGCTGTTTCTGAAATTTTGCAGAAACACAGTGATAGACTCTCATGGCTTTTGGCATTTCTTTAACAAATCAGAAGTTTAGTCTAAGCAATTTTCTTACAGTGATTGAATGAGGGTATCTTGATTCTAGAATTTCCGCTACGTTTTTAGCTCGATTCCTGATCATCAATTCCCCAATCCCAGTGTTATCGATTCCAGAATCCTACTCAGAAAAATGACAATGCCCAGACTCCAAAAAGATGACAATTCCCACTTTCCCGGAAAAACATATTGGGTACTCTTCCCAATGTTTACACGCAGCTGCACGTGTCGTTGATATTTTGTTTCTATTTGTTCCACAGGACTAGAGGTTCGATGCAAAATGAGGATAGATATGGCATGGAATTACAAGTACGTGTACAACGAGATACCCATGTCTTTGGACTTAGCTGAACAATGTCGACAGGGTGTAAGTATGATACCGAACATTAGCTTAGTGTCAAAGTGACGTCATCAAAGAAATTTTTTTCAGAATTTTAGAATTCTGACCCCACATCACCTGAAAAAAAAACGAACTACCGCTAGATGTGAAAAAATTGGACATAATTCTAAATTTCAAAGATTTTATTGATGATGTCACTTTGCAACTCCATATCATCAATACTTTTAACTTGCAGTACGGGGGGCATAGTGTGTGGGGAGAGCAATGGCTAGAGAACCAAATGGATTTAGAAAACGGTCGGAGTTTAAAAGAATATTGCCTCTGCCCCCCACCCAAAAAATAGAAAAAATTCAACGCCCAAGTGGCAATAGCAAATTGCTGCAACAAATTTCTGCAAAAAGGATCAAACACGGAGAGTGAAATAATTCTTTGTACAAAGCTTGATCAAAAGACTGGCTGATTGTCTAAGCTTTTTGATCTTCATACTTTTCTCGAAATCTTCCCTTTGCTCCTTTTCTTGATACTATCACTTTAATAGCTTCACTTCTTCTTTACTTTGTCTCATCCCAATGGAACACTTCTCGAATACAATTCCTTCAAACAGTAAATTTCCACAATTTTCCGAAGCTCAGCATCTAGCTATTAAAATATACTGATTCTTCTTAATATAAAAATTAAATCTTACCCCAAGGTTCCTTGTTGAAATAACTCATATTTTTAGTTTTGCTTGCCTGCTCTTTACGACTAAGTGCTTCAGAAATTCGTAAATGCAAAATTACAATCGTGATTTTACTTCTAATTGCTACCATAACTTTCTTTTAGATTCTGTCCTTGTACTCCAATAAATCTTTGGTATCGGCAATCAAATTCTTCAATTTTTAGTAAGTATTTTCACGAAATATTTGACACACCTTTGAAACGCATGCCTCGAGCAAAGTCAGGACAAGAGAGTCTTTGGATGTTACATCACAAGATATACCTTTCTAGCATTTTATAATGTTGACCACTTGATCTAAAGGAGAAAATAAATTACAAACAGTCTTTTGGTGGTACGAAACTTAAAAATGGCTTTGAAAAAAGCAAACATTTGTGTATACTAAAGCTTTTCATCTGACACTCTTCAGAGTATAAAACGTCAGAACATAGATCGAAAACTCTACGCTAGGAAATAAATATACCCAGTTGTGGATCGAAATGAGACAATCAGAAATGCGAGCACATGAATGTTGAGGTTGCCCAATCGGTTCTGCTTGCCTATTTTGTTCCAAGTCTAAACTCGACTCGCAACTTGAACAACTAAAAAAGATTTTTCTCGAGAACGGTTATCCAGAGGATGTCATTTCAGTATGCATTAAGGAGGAAATAGCAAATTTCTCGGCTGACGTAAAATTTGGTCCGCAAAAGTGTCTGGTTTATCTAATACTACCCTGGATAAGTAACAGTTCCTTGCGATTTGCAAGTCAGATATAACAGGCCATCACAAATAGTTTCCTTGCTGTTTCTATTCAAAAGGATTGCATTCCTACCACACGAAAGAGTTCCGTTATATATAAATTTACGTGCCAGTGTGATTCTGGCTATGTAGGACGCACTACCCAAAGACTGGATAGAATAGAAAAGCGTGTTCTTTCTAGTATCAGAAACAAAGCTCATCCACAAAGAGAATAGCCACTTCAGTGTTGCTGATCTATAACTACAACTAAAACATGGGATTCTGCTATCGGGCTGCATTTACTAGAAAACCCAGATTGTGCAAAAAACTATAATGGCGACATGTTTCGGTTTATTGGTAAAGCCCGATCGTCGTTCCATCTAGCAGTTTTGGAATCTATCTACATAGGCACGAAAAAAATCGCTATTGTGTAGACAGAAGGAGTTCTCTTATTTCCCTTCACATTAGGACACCATTGGTTACATTCTCAATAGGCAAGCGGCACTGGGCAACCTCAACAGTCTTGTACTAGCGTTTCTGATTGGCCTATTTCGATCCACCATAACGGCCAAACTTAAATCTTTATAGATGGCAGAATAGAAGTTTGAAGTAACAAGAATGTTTAACTTTAAATCAGTTTTCAACTTCTGTTTGAATTTTTTGTGACATTCCTGAATTTCTTAACTTAATAGTGTGGCTCTAAATATGTTACATACACATGTAATGCTTAATACCAAAAATTACTACCTCCGATTGAAGAATTTCTATTTTGTTCTTGCTATTGTTTTCAATGAATCTTTTTACTTCATTTCAGCAAAGGAAGCGTCATTGCAAATTTCAGTATTTACTACTCGGCAGTAAAGAATGTTGAAGTTCTTGTGCTGCAAGATACAATATCTTCACAGCAGAAAGTAGGGAATCTCACCGTGACAGAGCTTTTGAATACACCTGAATCAAGTGAGTTTTCGATTTCCTTCCTTTAAAGAAACGAAGCTTGCTTGTTCATAGGTAACCCTTAAGCAAGGATTTGCTACAGACAAAATTGGCGAGCTAAATAAACTGTTTTGAAGTAAGAAGTTTTTGTTGTTAATGTTAGGGAAAGGCTCGTGACCTTATAGCTAAAGAGAAGAATAAAGTCGAGGGAGAGGGGCAGAGCGTTTTACAATCACTGCCAAAAGTCTTGGTACACTAACGTCAGTTTTCAAAGGAAAATTCAGCCACCCATTCTCCCCCTTGGAACAATGTTGATTTACTATAGAAAAAAGGAAGGAGTTATGGAGTACGCTTGTTTGATATTTTTCTAATGATTTCAAAATTGTTTTGGGGGAATTCGGAAAAAGAGTGTATTCGGAAAAGCAAATGAAAAATAGAAAAGCACAGCGCAAAGTTTTGGGTGTTCCAAGTAATTTTGGCAGTGATTGTAGTATTTAAAAGACATGGAATGGAAGGATTAGTTGCAAAGAGGCTTGTACAAAGAAAACTGACTAGAAAATAAAACTGTTCTGAATGAAGTGTTAATCAGTAATGTAAGGGGACTTGTGTACTTTGAGGCGAATAAACTTTAGTAGACGTCAAGGCGAAGGAAATTGATTTTGCTAAGCAACCGGCTAAACATTGAGTTCTTGATATGATACTTCTTTGTAAGCTTGCTAGATCATGAACGGGTGTAGTCGTAGTATTTGTTATAGGAGCTTACATCACATCGTTTTCAGGCAGCATGCAACTCAGGGAATTCGTAATTTGTAAAATTTTTATTTGTTAGTTGATTTTTTGGCTTCTTTTATTTAAGAGAATGCTATTATATATAAGCAGATTTGTACATGCTTTGGTATAAAGAACAGGACGGTTCTACTATGCTCTGAGTATCAGGTAATCTTTGTTGTTTGTATCTTTCAACAATAACTTGGCCTGATTTTCTTTATTTATTAAAAACGAATTCAATCTGCCTTTCTAGCTTTGCCGAATCCTCCCAGCAACTTAACTGTAATTGGAATCGGACCAAAAACGCTAATGATAACTTGGAAGTTCAATGGTTCTCAGCCAACCGGAATGAATCTGTCGAGTTTTTACGCATTCTTTAGGATGAAAGACAGTCCGGTTGGTACCTGGAATGTGGTTGGAATTCCCCTTGCAAATCGTGCGTTTAATATAACAGACCTCTACGCTGTAGCAGAATACAGAGTGCGGATGTCTGTGTCGTCCACATTTGCTGCTGGACCCGCAAGTAATGAGGTCATCGGAAAAACCTTAGAAGGAGGTACCTTATAGCAAATTTGTTTATTTTGGATAATCAATAAGGCTTTTTCAATTGTTAAGTTTATCAAAGCATCAAGTTTATCGTAGGCTGTCTCATATGAATTTTCGCTCTTGATAAATTTGTGCAGACAAAATAATTTTATGAGAATTGCCAAGACGAGCCTGTATATTAGACAATGTTTAATTATTCGGAATACTTAACTCCTGGAAGTTATGTTCATAATTTGGGTTTTTGAAATAGATTATGAGATTTCTATACAGGGGACGATTTTTACAATAGGCTCTTGAAAAATCAAGGAATCTTCCAAGAAACATTTAATTGACTTAAATTATCAGATGAGGTGAATCACTGAGAATACAAAATTCAGTGACTCAAGCGATTAAGTGATCATAGATAAACAGATTTTTGCAGACGTATCTAGTGATGCGAAATAAAAAAGATTCTTGTGTAGACCAATGCAAAATTCAATAAGCACAACAACATAAAAAAGTTTTAACAGATACAGAGATCCTTACACCAACTGTGTGCAATAATGACATCCTGTTTTCAATTAAATGTTAGTGCCTGGAAAGACAGTGCAAGGGTTCCAGATTCGTGCTACTCAACCTTCTGAAGTCTACGCAGAATGGGACCAATATCCATACGTTGATTTCAATGGATACCCACGTGGCTTTATGATTCGATATAAGAAGCATGGGGATACTGCCTTCAAAGAGAAAGTTGCTGCATACGGCAGTTTCAGCGATACGATAAAGGGTCTTAAGCCCTTCTCTTTTTATACATTCGAAATATTGGCATTTACAAATGTTGGCAGGGGTCCACCAGTATCCAAAGTGGTGAAGACGTTGGAAGGCGGTAAGACAATTTTCAAAATGCAAATAATATTCTGTATTTGACTGCACAGTACTACTTGACCAAAAGCTTTCGCAATCGTTCTTTAAGAGTTACAATGCTTGCCACAAGTACTTGGAACACCCAGCAATGTGCATTGCATTTGATATCTTTCATTCCTTTTCCGAAAAAAATTACCGCCCCCTTCCCCCTAGAACATTGTTGATAATTTAGGGAAATATCATAAAAGAAGCGCAAAAAAGTGCTTCATAAGATCCTAACCCGTTTCATAGTAAACCAACATTGTTCCGTGGAGGAGAGCGGGATGATTGATTTTGACCTGGGAATCTGTCGTCAGTGTTCCGAGACATTTTGGCAGGCATTGTAAACATAGCCTGAATTTTTTGGCAGCTTGCTTTGCTTCACTATATCTTTCAATTTGAAGGATCTCTTTTGACTGTCTAGCTTCTAGGCAGGAAAGAATTTCAGTCTTTATGTCATACTGATCATTATGACAAGTAGCAAGGACCAGATTGTCGCAAAAAACTTTTAGATTTCCACATATGGTTTGTTTTGGTATGTCTTAAAAAATCTACCAATTATTCTTTAGCTCTTGATTTTTAGCCTTCATACACGCCCTCTAATCGCCTGATGAACTGTTTAGGTTACCTCTTTGCGAAAATTAATCTTGCATTGATTGGCTGTTGAATTTTAGCCATTGTAATTGTTGAATTCGAATTGTGAACATGTGTAAATTGAAACTGCCGCTGATACTTTTTTAGTACCAGAAATACCGCCTCCAAATGTTCAAGCGCAGAGCTACAGTGGTACGGACAGGACATATTTAAAATGGGGTTCTATACCAGATGAAAAAACTAATGGCGTTTTCAAAGGCTATAAGATACAATATAGGCTTGCTAGTGTTGGCGGCAGACCTTTAGTGCAGAAAGGGCCTATTAAAGTGATCGAAACAGACAAATTTACTCATGACTACGAGATAACTGGACTGCAGAGTTACTCCACGTATGAAGTCACTGTTTCTGGTTCCACGAATGCTGGAGATGGACCAAAAAGCGACGTTCTAACACCTGGTAACTACTGATAAAACTATTTGATTTTTCAAATCAATAACATACAATTGCTTTAGTATAAGCTTAAGCCAACAGTTGTTTTAAAGATTTCATCTCAACTAGTTAGCTCTAATCAAAGCCTATAGGATGTCAGCATCTAAAAAGTTGTTGTCAGAAAACTGCGAATGGAAATTACAAGCTTTAGATACAAATAAGACGTAGCTATCTAGTATTTTACTTGCATTTGAATTCATTTTAGCTCTTTAGGTTTACATTCTATTTTCGTGTTGATCTCTTAAATCATTCAGCTCTATAGGCTAGCTGCTCGTAAGCTGTCTAGCAAAATATCCTGTTCAGGATTTTTCATCCATCGCTGTTATTTCACTGGCATTATATATTTTTGAATAAATAATACTATGGTTAAAGCATTTGAATCTTATTATTTGTACAAATTTTCATGCTATGTGTTTTTTGCCTATTTTAATGTGACTGAGCTTACAGTCTATTTTCATTCAACATATAAATTTATTTGCTGTTTTTCTTCCATTTTGAAGCTACTTGTAAATGTCCCCAAACAATATTCTTGAACTGGTACGAAAGCAGGCCATACGTCATCAAAACAGGCAAATCTACTATTGAAGGCATCTTCTACAAGGTGCTTACAGATACACTCACTCAATCCTGTGGCACTTGCAATGGCAAAGCATCTGTAATTTCTCCCTATAAAAGCCTCAGTGGTGAAAAGCCAGAAAAAACCAGTGCAAAAAAGGTTATGTCGGTGATTGGTAAAGAATACCATGTCAGTTTCCCTGTGTTTGGCAAATCTGATATGAGTACATACCTGAAGCAGAACGTCTTTGTCGCCCTGGTGGAATCGCCTGGTGTTGCTGTTGCTGTCAGAAATGACGTTGATTATACAGTAAAGACTAAAGCTGCCTTCAATGCCATGATAAATGTTTGGCCAATGTACATAGTGTTGATCATAATGACTTTGCTAGCTGGCATCTTCGTTTGGTTTTTCGTAAGTCTTACGTACACAGATTTCCCACTCTATTCTGCCTTATGTCTTACGTACACAGATCTATCTATTGCAACGTAGTATAAAACATCAGGATAAGGTTCCGAAAGAACAAGATGGAAAATATATACGCAGTTGCGGATCGAAATAGGCCAATCAGGAAAACGCGAGCCTATAGGAATTGGTATAGTTATCCAATCTGTACCGCATGCCTATAGAAATTGTCATTGCAACAATCTTTCAACTGAAAAAACTTGATTCTATAAAAAATACATGAGACCAATTTAGTCATCTTTTCGAAAAGAAAATAGGTGAGATATTTGATAAATTTTGTATCATTGATGGTCAAATGAGAGAAAAGATCATTTTTATGAATTTGGAGATAGATAAGAAGTTGTACCAAGTCTTGGTTAGTTCCAAAAGCTCACTTTGGATACAGGTTCCAAGACCCATGTGGTGCGTGTCGTTTTTTATGTGAATGCAGAACTTGACTAGTCATTTTTCACGTTATATTTCGTTATCTACGAATGGTTTTAGTACCTCGTGTATCTTCAAAACTTGATGCATCTTCCGTAACTTTAGAAACTGAACATGAGCAAAATTTCTTTCAAGTCGAGTTCTCTTTTGTTTAAAGAATTTTCATCATCTTGTAGGAGCATCGATCAAATCCAGAATTTTCAAAAGATCATTATGTAATGGGAATACTCCAGGGTTGTTGGTGGGCTTTCATTTCAGCCACAACAGTTGGGTAAGTGCGTCTTTCATCTACTATGATCTATTGACTGGGAAAGCTTGAAACAAGTAACCAACAGCAGTATATATTTGTATCAAAAATGTTTTCCGGCTATATTCTTTTGACTATACTTAAATGTTTGCAATCATATTATTAAGTTATTCAAAAGCTATAATTTGATAGATTTGCTTGCACAGATTCTTGACTTTGCAGGTTCTTTAGAGTCCTGCTTTCAGTTTTTCATCCACCAATTGTATTAATTACGAAATCTGTCCAATTAGTATCTTCTGCATGAACGACGCTCAATGTTTTCAGTTGACACTTAACATGAGGCCCCGAAATCAATCCAGATTGTGTTCATTGCAGGTACGGGGATCTCACCCCGAGGACATTCGCAGGACGTGTGTTTGGTATTATCTGGATCCTAATTAGTCTCATTCTCAACGGTATACTAATCGGATCTCTCACCTCTTCTGTTACAACGATGACACTGCCTTCACCATTGATGCTTTACGGAACTAAGGTGTGTTCCATTGATTTTTTATCCACAATGAGTGTTCATATCGCTGACAAGCTAACAACCGATATAGCACCCTCTTTGGACAGCATTTTATTCTAAATAAATGAATTTGAAATTTTGATACCTCAACCCACAATTTAAAGCCTAACACTTTACCTGAGTTATCTGTTGGCTATGCAATAGTGTACAGGGTAAAGTTTTGATCGGGTGTTCGTATACATTGATTGATTTTAGCATTTCTGTTGCTGAAAGTTTTCAATTTATCTTTATTACTGAAATTGCAAATCAGCTTTTATTTATCATTATAGATTTAAATAGTTTTACTTATTAAAACAAATTATTTTTGGAACTCTTGATTGGGTAGATATTTCGTAAGGCTCGATTAAAAGTCTATTTTTTATCCCATTGTGTTTTCTGATTAGTCAGATCTAAGTTGACTTATAATTATATAAGGCCGAAAACTCAACTGGAGTACCAGCTGAAAATGAGCTTTTTTGAGTCAAGTTATCAACCTCAATAGAATCATTCACCAAACACTCAGTTCACTAAGCAAGTCGTCTATTTTAGATTTCAAATTTTTTACATGTTTATTTGACAGCCCATTCTTGTATTGCTATTTAAGAGTGCAGTAATATTGACCGTGGAGAAGAACATTACCTTTTTATTTTGTATATGTGCATTAGCTTCAGGGAAGGCTACGCTCAAAGAAAGCAACGGGAGCAAAGCGAGATGAATGTTTGGCTACTGTACATTTTCGACTTTCATAATGGCATTGAATTGAATGTACATAAGTACAATATTATAGCATATAACTTTCTTCGTAGACTTCAGCTGTGACAAACTCTTCTGAATATTCTTTGGCCATAAGGAGGAACTGCAAAATAGACAGAAGTACGTGTTGAAATTTGCTACAAATTTTCATACCATTGATTTGATGAGATCTTGAGACTTCAGTACTGTTTTATCGATTTTCTAACTAACTATTATAACTGTTTTATCGATTAGAAACAAAAACAACAAGAAATGATTTTCATGTGTGGAAGAAACCTGAGCAACACGGACTGTTTTATTGCTCCTAAAAATCCATTAGTGATGTTTATTATGCTTAGTATATTTCTATATCTTAGTATATCTCAAGTATTTTTCTTTTAGACGTTGAATACGAGAAAGTCGATTCGGTTTTAGCAGCACTCAGTGATAAACATGTAGATATTGCATTGATGGATGCATTCGTGGCTGTAGCCAAGGGAAAGTACATTGAAGACAAAAAACTTAAAGTTAAAGAGATTATAAAAACTACGGATTCTTTTGGATTTGTTCTATCACATGAGCTTGTTCGACTGGAAGACGATTTCAGAAGCCAGGTGTCAACTAGACAGGATCTGGTTGCAAAATTTGTTGCCAACATGACTGCGCGCGTACAGGTTGGCTTAATATTATCAATTAGCTGGTATTCAGTCTTCTAGGGCTGCAATGTTTATTGTTGTTAAAGCTATCAAGTTTTATGAAACCTTTTAATTATTGCTTTGCAAATGGGTGCATTGAATGTCGGCCAATCCCTATTAGTTTTTAGAAATACATTTTTTTCAATAGCACATTCAATATTGTCCCATATTTGAGTATTTCGTGTTTTAAACTAATGCTAATACTGTAGATGAAATTTATCAGCTACAGCTAATCGATATGATTAAAAGTGATATTCAGTAAACTCAAAATCCAACATCTATTCCAAACGACAGTAATGAAAAGTCACAGAAGCGTAAAACCGTCCTTCTAGTGTAGAATCTTCTTGCGTAGAATCTTTTTTCTTTTTTTTTTGTTAAAATGTAAGAACTCGAGAAAAATAAGAATAAACTTAACTGAACTAGAATTTATATCATTGAAAATTTGCATCGTCTTAACTTAACTTCAAATAGGATTATTCTGCTGCATATTTTACTTTGCCCATTTTTCGTTATTTATCCTGTCAGAAGAGGCTTTGAAAATATCCCCTTCTATCCTTCGCCCATTTATCTTTATTTATGCAGTCAGTTGAGCCTTTCAGCAAAGCAGGAGTTTTATTTTTTAGGTTGCGGAAGAAATAGCTGAGGTGATACTTTTGATGGATCCATCAAGCAAAATGTTTTGGAATGTCCTTGAGTTTATGGGAATACTTGCTGCTTCTTTCACGATTGGTGGTATTATCATATCGTATATGCTCAAGTGGCGCAGTTACAAGAAGTACATGGCGATTCATCCAGGTATTAAATATAAAATATTTGCTGAAAAGATAATTGGAGTTTTCCTCATGGCCGGTTGTGACCGATGTGTTTTCTTCACGGCAGTGACCAATGTGTTAATTATACATCCATCTTTACATGTTCTTTAATCTTTGATTATTTGAGTTCGAACTAGTGCATACTTGAAGACAACATGATATATATGATACAAAATATAAAATGATAATAGTCTCTTGACTCAACATTGCTGGAGATATTTCGATGCAGTTGAGTTGAGTCTTTATGTCGTGATCAGTTCAGTGCTTTTTCCAGACATGTTGAATTAAGTACAGTACATTATTATTCAATAAAAGACCTCTATAATTGTTTCTACTTTGAGAATATCGTCAAGATTCCTAATTGCAGCGTTCCTAACACAGAAGTCCATTTAATAAAAAAAATTCGTCTAAAAACGTTTTTCCACACAGGGTGGTGATGGTAAAGCGATTAAATATTGGTTTGCCAAATTGATCCAAAGCACCTTTAATCTACTAATTGTTTTGCCTATACAAGAACAAGGTTGATATAAATCCTGTCTAATTTTGTAATCCTTAAAAACATCTTGTTTGAACCACGAAAGTGAAGGTGATATTCGATACCCTAGGCTTTAGAGTCTCCAAAAGGTGTTGAATCAAACAATGGAAGTATGAGTTTGAATAGCTGAAGACTGCAAAAAGAAAGGAAAGAAACGAACACTCTCTCATCCCCTCTCCACTCAAAGTCTTTATCTGAGCGACTCTACTGTTCCATGTTTCTTGTAGCCTACTTTTCGAGGCTCTGGTACCCATGGTAGATATTCGAGTAGCTCTGGTTCCTTGACTTTAACTTAACGGTCTCAACGCAAACATATATATGACCGTTATTGACAATTTTACTTTTAGATCCACGAGCCAGCCTCTCTAAGTCTATGGACAAAGATGTTGAAAACTTTGAAAACAACCTACAAAATTTGGCAGATACACTCGATGAAAAGCACTTCAGACGGAGGCTGGAGCTACTTTGGATTAAACAAAACTACCGTAGATATCTGAAGCGCAGAGCTAACTATTCTGTAGATGAAGACATACTGCCGAAACCTGAAATATAAGTAATTTAATCGATTTAAATTAACACACACTCGGTAATTCGTCGTAAGTCATGTCATGGAATGTGTTGAAGGGAAAACTGAAAGGTCCATAGAATCAAGTGGGTATTTGCCCGTCCGTCTAGGAATGCCTCTCCGGTTCTTTGAAGCAAGCACTGGAAACTTTGCCAAGAACCGCTTGATTTAAAATACAGTAATTTAGAAACTAAAAGAGTTAGCACCTTTTGGTGAATTGTTTATCTGTATTTCTTAAGGTCACAGTAAAACAACCCATTAACCCCATTGAGAATTTTATGTTCAATTGTCTAAATACCCTTGAGGATTTCGCTGGGTATGAACTGTCACATGAAATGCATGATACTCTCGGAATATTTTCCAATCCTCTCGGGATATTTTACAATCCTCTTGGCACTTTAATGCGAGATGCGAATTCTTTGCGTATCTCAGCGAAACACACAGGAAGATTTTTAGCAAAAGCTATTTAGGCCTTGGCACGTGTTGTGGAAGCATCTAATTCTACTTCGAGAGGATGTCGATAAAATTCTATCCAATCCCATTGGAATCCTATCCAATTTTGGTAAGTTTTTCGACATGTATTTCACAAGAGGTTTTAAGAAGCTTACCTTGTTACATTATTTTGATTTGCTGTCGTTGAAGGAATTTGCGAGAACGAACCCTGGTAAAATTTCCTCTTTTACTAGGTATTTTTAGTATTTTATTTTAATCTTATTTGAAAAAACAAAATTTGCAGATAAAGATGCTTTTTGGATAATTTCACCACTTCTAATTTTGACCTAAATGTAGATATTTCAGTATTATAAAAGGTTTTTTTCGAAAAGTAGCTCATTTGTTTTAGGAGCTGAAAAGTTTTTAAAAGTTTTTTTGTAAATTGCTGTCACTAAATCTTCTTTTAACAAATGCAACAATGCTTGAATTATAACATTAATGCTTAAATAACGAAAATTAAGTTTAATTTTTGTGCCATTCGTCGTGATAAACATCATCTTGCTATCACCGTGAAAGCTTCTCGTGAGTAAAGACTCGGAAAGGTTTTAAGGTTTAAAAGATTTTCTAGTCCGTTTCTTTCCATTAAGTTCGTCGCATTCACTGCGCAGATTCGTTCCATTCCGTAGTTTTACATTGTGAATACCGTTGTACCAGAATACCGTTGTCATTCCCCAGCCAAGTTAGTATCATTGCACTGGCGTGGTCGGTTGAATTTTTCAGATACAGTCTATACGTGATAATACCTTGCACAATCAAAGATTACCTGAATGCAAAAATGTTTTGAAATGACCATACCTTTCATGTTTTATTTATCTTATTCCGGTTGTCAAGAAGGAAAGTACTTATGCATTTTACAAAGGAACGAGCATTCAAGTACCTCCAGACGATATTTCTAAACATGTCCTGCGATAGAAGTCGTTCTAAAATGCGGTAAGGGCCTATAGTAGGTTTGAAGGAGCAATTCGGCAAGTGAGTTGCAGACCATTTCCTTACCACTGCAAGTTCTTAGTTTCACTGTTTTTGACCGGATTAAATTCTGGAGATGTTTGAGAATAAAGCCGCAGAATCTATACCCAAGTGCGTTACCGATGTATGTATGGGGTTTCCTATTTCCTATCACCTATTTCCCACCACCGCCCTACCATAAAAAATGCCCATGCCAAATGGTCGTCTGGGAAGATTGTATTCTCTAAAAATTTAGGCTTTATAATTGCCTATTCCTTCCCCCACACTACTGCACGAGATGCCTAGGCCTTTTCAGAACCTCCACTGATTGTGGCCCACGACTGGAATGCCCTTGCTTGTAAAAGGACTATTTTGATATAAGGCTTGTTAAGGTAGTTTTAGATATGAAATATCGACACAAAAAAGCAGTCTTTTCAAGAATTAATATTTGCAAAAATTTTCCCATCCCATGCTAAATTAACAATTTTATCATTTTCGAATTCAGGCTGGTTGAATAGCTCACGTATATTTCTAAATCTCATCGCATAGAAACTTTTGTTGTAATACTTGCAACACGTTGAAGTGGAATTTTTCAGTTCAAGTAACCTGAAAGGTTATTGTACTTATCATGACCAAAAGTGAAAAAACACAGATGATGACTCCTTGTTTATTTGTAAAGTACATCGGTTGATACATAATATTTCTATATAGGGCATTTACAGAGCTGTCAAAAACTGGAAAGCTTTGATAATTTGAAGTCAAAACAATTGATATTCTACGAAGTTGATGATTTTAGTCGCTACATTCTCTTACTATCCATAAAAAGATGTTTTTTTGAGCGCAAACAAACTTCCGAAATTTAAAAACATTGTCGGATCAAAAATTATGCGGGACTTGTGAATCGACACGTGAAATGAAAGCCAACTTTCCTCTTCTTCAAAATTCTGTGGCGTAAATACTGGGCAAGTGCTTATGGTTCTTGTATGGAGCTGTCAGCCAAATATTGCTGATCCATTTCTCTCCCTTGATTACGTCACATCCCCCATGCAGACTTAGTCCATCACGTTCTCCCAGATAGTTTGATTCATTGTCGACGTAGTGGTTGTACCAGAATACTGCTGTCCCCTTCTTTGGTTTCATCACTAGGTTTGCATCTTTGCAGCGAAGTGACAGATTGCACTTTTCAGAAACCACCTTCAAAATGATTTTTATAAACATATGTGATCCATAATTGAATTCGTTCGGGTGTCGAATGACTCAAATCCCTAATATAAACACTTACAAAGATTAAATCCTTATCATTTTCTACCTGATAAATAAATCAAAACTTTTGATTTTAAAATATCAAGGAAATAATTTGTCATGAATTGAAATTTAAGTTTCTAGGGCACGGTTTGAAATTCCACCGTTGTCTAGTACATCCCATCGTGCATTGCTTTGATTTATTGTTTACCTAGTAAAGGATTGCTTGGTTATCTATTTATGCAGAGGTAATGTTAGGTTATCAAACTATTTTTTCATAGGCCTCACTAACTGGAAAGCTACAAGCAGAGCTAAATTTGCTGATGGAATAGATTATAAGAATAGATCCGAATATTCTGTTGAAAATGAAATAGAAAAATGATTGTTTTTTAGAGTTTTGTATGGTGCCATAAAAATGAATTAAAAGGTTATAACGTGAAATAAAAACAGGTATCACAATATTTGCCTACCGTTGCTGTGTATGTTTTATTGTCAGCATAAACAAATGCCGTTTCGCCACCTTCTTCTACGTCATTCATATATGTCATAATAGTAATGAGTCTGAAATAAGATTAAGATGCATAGTCTTAGGTAGGGATTTTTTGCAAGTGACTGAGTTGTTGGTGTTGTATGAATCTTAATAGCCTTTATTTTTTCACTAATTCATATCGAAGATGGTTTACTTTTAATTTTGGAAACTGAAGTGTGCAAATTTGATGACATCACTAAACACCAGCCTAGCAGTATATTTTCGCCCGTCAATGCTTGACTTTTAGCCTTTGCGAAGTTACTTTACGCCATTTTTAGCAAGCAGGTGTTTACGATCGTATATTGGCTATTCTGAATCTTCTCTACATGGAAGTGTCTATTAATGATAACGTCCGTCAAATGATACCCAATGCTGCATAAGCTCAGCTCTTACGCATAACTTTACTACTGTGGGACCTTAACGGGCACCTCTGAACAACGGACAGAGATTTTTGTCCACAATGGTCAAATTGGTCTTCTAGGAACCAACAGAAACCTCTAATCAACAGACAATTGCACAGGTCCAAACGGCGTCCGTCATGTTGAGGCTCCATTGTTTTAGAAGTGTATTGCATGTTAAAGACAATACGATTCCATGTGTTGTATCTGACGAATAGTTAGCATACAACGCATGGAAAATAGTGTTCAAAAGGACAAGCAAGTGGAGTCAGTTTATATGTAAACATTTTGAGCTTAACATTTCATTTCAAGAAAAGGATAAACATCAAAATCAAAGTGTCTTATATTGTGTAAAAGCTTTTTTCGAGTACATTTGTGCATGAACTCCGACACAGGTTGAAAAGTGGGGAGGCCAAGGGGAAATTCAACATCCATCACGAAAGATTTAAAAAAAAACATATTGTTTTGCTAAAAAGTGGGGTGCCATGCCCCCCCCCCCTTCGTCGGAGGCCCTGTTGTGTAAATATGCATATGAATGATAATTTAATCAAGGTTATACTCCCACTGTCATCTTTACCTTACATTATGTTTTAACTGCAAGCACATGTCTCTGATTATGAGATACCCTACCTGCATATAATGCATTTTCCAGAGCCATCCACTTCAGCTTTAATCTGGTGACAACATGGCAGATCAGAGCGTAAATGCGTTTCACTGTCAAAATGCGCGTGATAATGTCCTTTTGGGTAATAGTGAGCAACCTAAAAGGCAATCAGTCAGCATTTATATCACCACTAAACTTAGATTAAGTTTTTATTGCAATAAATTTTGAGTCAACGTGATATACAGATAAAATTTATAAATGAAAGAACAAAAATGACAGTTTTGGAATGTCACTACTATTAGATTGGCACAAAACTTTCGACTCCATGAAAATGAACAGATGCTCAAGATTCAATCACCACAACCTACCTGAATGGATTCTCCACCATAAACAATCTTTTTTGGCAACTTTGTTAATTTCACTACTCTAAAAAATAACAAGAAATTGAAATTATATAATGTACTTTGAACAAGCGGCAGTGAATTTTTCTAGAAAAAAGGACATTCTTAAATTGGATTTCAAACATTCCAGAAATCTTAGTTATATCCCAAAGTCGTCAATCTTGTCCCTATACATTAAAAACAAGTCTATACCTTTGACGGAGATCAGCCAGAATGCCTTCCCTTTCCCAACCAAGCCACGTTTGTTCGCTATGTCTAGCCATGAACCTTGGGTCCTCAGCAAACCAATAATTGACTTTGTCTTCTATGTGCACAGTATCCATGGTAGCCCATTCATCTTCTGTTATGACACCTGGAAAGAAAATCCATCACGTTTACTGTAAGAAATAACCAAAACGGCGTGAACCTGACTGTTTTTTATCTTGGTCCTCTTGGCCCATAGCAAATAGCTTAGAATAGTGGACACCATAAAAAAGCTCACTAGAAAAGAGTTTTTTCTTTTGACAATGCAGACACAAGCCTTGGTTGCTCTTTGGACTTACAAGTCAAAGGTCGTTATTTCCTATTAAACCATCAGCCTTAGGTAGGCAAAAGTACCACTTAATTATCTACGAAAACTACTAAATTCTCAAAGAATTTTTGTAAAATGTTCTGCACTCGTTCTAAAAGTATTAAATTTTTTACGTATAAGCTGCCATCTTCAAAAACATTTGAAAATAAGTTCACAATGAATTATCGTATCGATTCTTTCTCTATTTAAATTTGAGCTTGTGGAAAAATACTTGGAAATTGTAATGTATACTAACCATCTTCTAATTCTACAGGAAAGATTTCTGTAAACCTAAAAGAAGTGGGAAAATATTTGATAAATTTATTGATTAAATATATGTTTTGGTTATCTAAATTGTACAATAATGAACGTTGACATAAACAGGGAAAAAAGGGTAGCTAAGCAAGTAACGAGAAAACAAACATGACTGCAAATTTATACATTCTGATTTACAAATCTTAAGTGGAGAAAAGTTAACATAACGTCGAAACGCTTTGCTGCTTGCAGACAAAGAATTGATCACAATCAAAGCAAGAACATAGAAATAAAATTACTGAAGAAGCAAAATAGGATTTTTTTTTCTGCCAGAAGCATGTTACTCTCGAAAGGTGATTTGTACTTGGACTCTTGTTCATTAAACATTATTCTAAAAGACCTGAATAACTACATAAATTGAAAACAAAACTTTAGCCTAAACATTAACTCAACGTAAACATAATTAAAATTTGCTGTTGGATGAAAATAGCCTTGATAAGAGATGATAAGAATTATGAATCGAAAGACAATTTCTTAGCACCCAAAAGGTATAAATCTTTCGATACTTTCTTGGTAAAAAAAGACATAAGTCTACAAAATAAAGAAAAAAGGCTGTTGTAAGACGGAGCCGTGCAAAAAAGCTATTGTCGAAATTGATTTGAAAATCAATGTCTAGTTTGAGACATTTTTAGCGCTGTTAGGGGAAATGTATAATCTTGGGATAAGATTAAAGGTTTTTTATACTAAAAAGATTTTGAATAAGGCAAACGAGCATGATTGCAATAGTACTAACACATTAGTGACTTCTTCTTCATCTGGTGTGACAAAGACGATAACCCTTGGCATTCCTGATGTTAGCTGAAAGCATAAATTAGATAATGAAGGAGTTTCTTGCCGAAAGCTAATGATACTCATTTGGTATTAGATACATTGTGATACAGAGGTTAATTAATTTATAAATAGCTACATTATCAAATTTAGAGTGGTTCTGTATCAATCGCAATAACTGAAGCCAGTGCCTGTTTTGGGACAGCATCCTAAAGATTGTTTTTAAAAATGAATCCTAACAGCGAAATAGGGCGTTTATTAAGCACTTAATAATTGAGAATAGCTCCATAGCTTGATTTCAGCGTTGAGTACCCTCAAAGCAGCAACATTGGAAGTTTCATCAAATAATTCTAATGACGTCACTAATGTGGGGGTATCCACTCTTTCTATATCCACCTTAACGGACATTGCCATTTTAATAGTGTACGAACATTATACAGGTATTAACAGGCATATTGCATATAAAATTGCAAGTAAATGGAGAGGAATGTTTTTTGTAGAGATTGATTTTGAAATATATTTCTAAAAAGCAGACAAACCTCTTCTATATCAATAATACCATCATTATTGACATCCCAAAACTGAAAATTATCCCAGTAAGGTTGAGCCCTCTTTCTCCCTGAAATGACAATGTGAACATTTGATCTTTTAACAAGTAATTTATTGCTTATAGAATATGTACATAGCTTCTTTCTAGTTAAAGGTTGCATAAAGCAGCCGAAGGTTATAAAATAGGAAATATATTTAAAACAGGGGCTCGCTAAATTGTGATGCAACGGAACCAAGGCAGAGACTACGGACATTATATATTGGGGGAGGTTTAAAATTATGGTAGGGCATAAACTTGGCTTTTTGAAAATGATGTAGAGAACTGTCTCCTAAACATCCACCTTCCCATTTTGATGTTCATTAGGCTAAGGCTAAATAGCCGACAGAATTTTGCAAATTAACTCTTTTGCTTTGCAAAAAAAACATTTGAGCTAAAATCCTCAAGCTATGCATTGGCTGGTCCAAAACGAATGTCACAAGTATAAACAAATCCATAAAACTGATTTTTTATAAGCTTTGAATTATCAATTGTCTTACAGAGATATGAAGAGGGACAATCAAGCAGACTTTATATAACTAAGGTCAGTTACCTTCATTTTTAACGTAGACAAATTTTTTATCGAGTCCAGACTTTGCTTCACTTGTTATTAAATTTTGTTGCTTTGCTTTGTTCACCATATATTCAATTTCATCGTCATTAAGAAAATTTGGAATTTCTGCAAAATAAAAAATAAAACAATAAAGCCAGATAATTGTGCTTTATGCGTAATGTTGAATTTTTCTATTGTGTAGGATATTTTGTATCTTCTTCTTCAAAAAGGGATTTTATCCTTACAATGATGGTTTATTTCTTTTGAAGGAAAAATTGTTGATAGAGCAAATAAATTTTTACTGAGTAGAATTCATCAATTTGGAAGTTCTTCCACTATCAATAGTAATGAAAAGCGAAAGAAAATAATTGGCTAAAAATTATCAGATATTTTTCATTATAGGTTATGAGGGGATTTATAAAGCTACAAATTGTGTTTAATTCACATGTTTTTAGTTTTCATTAATCTGACTTTGACGGAAGGAAGTAGACTTAAAGGGCAATTCTTCTATCTGCAGTATAGTAGCTGCTAATAGGCAAGATACGAAATATTTACTCTTTTTATGCGGTCTTGAAATGGTGCTAGGGTAAGAAACTTAACCTATCTGGTCAACAGAATCACGTGACAGAAAAATTGACGTCAGCTGAAACCACTCTATTGTTTCAGATTCCAGCTTAGACCATATAGTGGGTAGCAAATTATGTCGAATCTGCTTCAGCTGCACATGAAAGGCCCATTTTAATAAAAAGCTACCAACTTTAAGTTCATCAACTACCATAGAGAATTACAATAGCATGCATCTCGCATTTTTATGCGAAATAACAGATATAAAGCCGTTCTTACACGGACAGATTTTGTCGAATTCAATAGTGTCGAATTTAGTTTTGCTTCAGTTTTGCTTCAGAATGCCCCTTTTACACGATCAGATTTTGTCGAATAAATAACAGTCAAACACATCATAAATTGTAGACAAAATGAAGAAGCAGGTTGCTGAAACTGCCATAGTTATAGCAATGGCTTTGAAAAGATTTCAAAATAAGAGGCAAAACCGTACAAAATGGACAAAAAATGGCTGAAACACCGTCCTATTTTGAAACATACTTTTCACTTTTTTAAGGGATTGTGCTTCACCAAAGGAAGTACTACATGAACTAGAATTCAGCAATTTTATGATCGTCAACTACCATAAATAATTGCAATAGCATGTATCTTGCATTTTTAAGCGAAGTTACAGTGCAACGTGGTACCTCTTTGTTAGCTGAGTAACTATGGAAACTATCTACCAGTTTCCAGGCTCCGTGTTTTTATAAACCATCCCGTTTGCTTTTATATCTGGCGCGAAAAAACGTGATACTCGGGTTGCTATGCAGACGCTGAAAGTGCTTTAGTGGAATGTTGTGTTGTCTATCTAACACATTTTCCAGCAGAAGCTGATGTTTTCCATCTAGTCGCACAAGCCCTTTTTTTGTTTAGTTTCGTGCGGACATAAACCAATAGCAAAAGTTTAGCAACAGCAAAATTAAATAGCCAAGTAGCAAAATTAAAACGAATTTAATGTGCGAAATGTGCTCACCAAACGTAAGAGGTCGCAAGGCTCTTGTGATCAAAGTAAGTGTTCTTCCATTACCAATATCAACCTTTTGTTCGTGTCCTACCTTTAAAAGCAAAAAAAATAGGTAGTTATTCTAATCCATTTGCTGTAATGTCCAACCTTCATATTTCAAATGCTCTTGGTTTTAAAGTGTCTAAAATTTGGCTCGTTGGCATTAAATATGTGAAATCTAATAATTCAGCTCTTTACCAATTAAAAGTCTTCAGTCTACAGAATCATTTCCTGAATGACCAAAAGTGAAATGTTTGAACTTTAGAGTTTGAAATGGTTTAATAAACGGTGCAAATTAAGATTTATCAAAGCACTTATTACCATGTTGCTTTGCCTTACCCTAAATCCTTGCAGTCTTGTTAATCCTCCATTTTCTGTTTCATCCGTGACATTTTCGGGTTTCTTGTCCTCTGTTGGTCTTTCTTCTCCCCTCTAAGCAAATTGATAAATTTTCAAGTTGCAAACTTGAGCAATCGGATCTATTTTTTAGAAATTCTGTTGCCAGAAGTGCAAAATAGAAATTCCCAGATAATTATTTCATAAATTATAAACTAAATTGAATCCCATAGTTTTTGCTAGGTTTTGTTAGAGTAAATTTTAAATAACCTAAATGTTCAATTAATCAAATAGAAGAAATTCACTGTTGATGTTTAAAAATGATCATTGTTAATAAACATAGTTTGTACGTAAGGCCTTTTCCAGCATCAAGCTTTTTCGAGTGATAAATGAAATATAACTTCAATATCAAGCTATTTGAATTAAAGCTTGACAATAAAAACAGCAACTTACTTGCAACGTAGCATTCTTCAGTTCCCTGACTTCTCGAACCAAATATAAAGAAATAAGAATTGATATGACGAATCCAAACGTTTCCAATTTGTTCATTGCTTCGATTTCTTCAAGCCTCTTTACTAAAGCTCTGCCCGTAGTATGCTTACATTAGATCAGGAAGATTGCCACGAGATGTTTATTGTTACGTCCGCGTCATACGTCACCGGTCGTGTTTTGAGCATTTGGTCTGCAATTGTTTAGTTTTCGGGATGTGTGAAAACATGCTAGGGCAACGGTGTGTTTCTAAAACAAAATTTTATTTGAATCAAGAAATGGGAGCTTTAGCGGTTAGACATAGAAATGCGAATATGCTTGACCAGATAAATAATTTCGAAGTAGCAAAAGTGAGAATCTTTTTTGTAGTGAGAATCTTTAGGTAAAGTTCTGCGTAAGATATGTTGTTAAATAAGTAAAGTGGAAATAGAAGAAATGCTTGTGAGACTCTTTAAGATGTTGTTTAGTTTAATCAGATTATGCTCTTTAAAAAAGTATCTGTATCTTAGAGTTTTACATTCTTTCCCGAATCAGTGAAGTGTCTCTCGGTGCCTTCAGTTTACGCGAAACCGTTCAAATGGCAAGATATTGAAAAAGGATAAATAGAGAATTTTTCATGCCCAATTTTGGTTTTACCTATCTGCTCTTCTGATCTACGCTTGAGATACTACGTAGATCACTACGTAGATCACTACGTAGATCACTACGTAGATCACTACGTGGATCACTACGTAGATCACTACGTAGATCACTACGTAGATCACTACGTGGATCACTACGTAGATCACTACGTAGATCACTACGTAGATCACTACGTGGATCACTACGTAGATCACTACGTAGATCACTACGTAGATCACTACGTGGATCACTACGTAGATCACTACGTAGATCACTACGTAGATCACTACGTGGATCACTACGTAGATCACTACGTAGATCACTACGTAGATCACTACGTGGATCACTACGTAGATCACTACGTAGATCACTACGTAGATCACTACGTGGATCACTACGTAGATCACTACGTAGATCACTACGTAGATCACTACGTGGATCACTACGTAGATCACTACGTAGATCACTACGTAGATCACTACGTGGATCACTACGTAGATCACTACGTAGATCACTACGTAGATCACTACGTAGATCACTACTACGTAGATCACTACGTAGATCATTACGTAGATCGGTCGCGTTACTACGTTTGCATGGCAAATAAATTGCTCCGAGAGCCTCATGCCCATCTCCCGTTGATATTATTATTCAAGCAATCTTGAAATCATTAAACTTTGAGAAGCAATGCTTTTTCATAACACAATTTCTTCTTACATCAAGATCAGCCAGTAAAACAGCCCGGGCTGATCAGAATTGATCATGTTGAATTTTTATGTCTGGTGGCTCCTTTGCACTTCATACAGAAACGATTTCAGTCTCTTCTTGCCTCTGCGAAAGATTCTAGGCACATTCTCGTTATCCCTACAACATTACCAGGTCAACAAATGCTTTTTCAGTTTTTCATTGCCATTCGCTTTACACAGGACATGAATGAGAAAACCTGCTTTGAATTTAGACAGATAAGATAGAACTTGCTCAAAAATCAAGGGCAATACGATCTCATTAGAATCTTCAATTAGTTCTAATTACTTCTCTAACTAAAGCTCTTATGTAGTTGAACTTGATGGACAAAATACATCATTATTATTTGATAAAAACATACTTACATGGCCATTCGTTACTAAATGGTTTAAGCAATATTTTTGCTAGTTAATAAAATCTAAAGAGCAGTACTAACGAAATCTATATTATTCTACTTTCTGATCACGTATATTTCAACAACGAAAAAATTTTCAAAAAGGAAAATATATTCTGTTTCTCCAGTTTCAATAACTGCTTGTTCAATAGTTATCGCTTTCTGTTATCTCATAATCGAAACTAACTTCTTATCATAATTGGCATAGAGAGACATTATACTTGGCAGATAATGCTAGGCCTGATTTGGAATACTTTTTTAATTAAAATACTGTGAATATAATCGTGGGCCAAAGTCCAACTTGCGTTGCATGGTAAACTCAGCAAAGAGCCAACAAAGTGTTACTACTTTTAGCTTCTAGTCAATCTTTGTGAGCATGTTACTAACAGATCTAATATATCTTAGAGATATAAAGCTCGCTATTGTCTTCACTGTCAAAAGTTCTTAGCTGTACAGACTCGGAAGAACTTTGTGGTTCTTGTATGGAGCTGTCAGCCAAATATTGCTGATCCATTTTTCTCCCTTGATTACGTCACAGCCACCGTGCAAGCTTAACTCGTCCCGTGCCCCTAGATAGTTTGACTCGGTGTCGACGTAGTGGTTGTACCAGAAAAGCGCTGTCCCCTTCTTTGGTTTCACCACCAGGTTAGCATCTTTACATCGATTTGATAGGTTGAGCCTGTCCATTGATATCTAGAAAATGTATTATATATTATTTATTTACATGCAGTATTCACGAGTCAAGTCACAGACCATAGTTTTTGTCAAGAAGGATACTCGAATTTTACAACATTCCTTTTTCTCTTAATGTGTTTCCATAGCATGAATTTACCTAAAAATGTTTGCTTCACAACATATCTCTTTTACAGGAATCTGCAAACCTTCCTTGCGGTACCTTAGGTGAATTAGATTTCGTGGTGTATTATAATTCGCGCATACTTGAATTCGCGCGTACTTGAATTCGCGCATTTTAAATTCGCGCACAAATCTTTCATATTTTCGCGCAGCTTTGAATTCGCGCACACGAGAAAGTAAACAGGGTGATACAACAATTCAGATCAAAAGAAATTATATTTCTGAACGTTTCTCTTGACTAAAAGTAACCTTTTTATAAGAACTGGTCTTCATACTGGCGCTCTTTTGCTCAGAAATCTATAATCCCAGCCCTCTCAAACTCTTTGACAGCTATATCTGGTCGGTTTTGCATGCGGTCATAAAAGGATATCAACCAATTTGCCTATATTGGCTTCAAAATACTGATTTTCAAGTCTACTTTGACTTGTTCTGCTCCACAACCATTTTGAATTTGCTGCTGGACAAACCAGTTTTGGGCCTCCTTACGAAGAAACGCCTTGCAACTTCTGTTCACTGTGAGATCAAGGGGCTGGTAAGTATGGGTCATTTTGTCTGGCACTGGAACCATCTTTTCGTTATTTTTAAGCACCAACTGCTTCACATTTTCAGTCCATTGGCCCTTGAAAACATCGGCTAGCAAATCCACTCTTGATTTTTTTCTCAGTTGTAGCTCTTCTCTCTCCTTTTCTACATTTGGCATTAAAATGTTCAGCACCCTTGCTTTGGATTTCTCTTCATTGGACCATAGGTTCTCTGTGTGTGATGTGAAATTCCTTTGGAAAGGTGTAGTTCGGATGACAACAATCAGTTTTTTCTTGATAAATCATCTGCATCGACAAGAAGTTTTTACTTAAGCTAATTACAAACGTACCCATTATTTGTCTTTTGCCTGTCGAATTTGTTATGGGAATCGATTTTTTTTAACCTTTCTTTGTCATCGTATATTGAGAAACAAGAAACAATTAAAGGGCTGTTTGGTCCAAGTTTTTAATTAAATCGTCTGCTATTTTATGCGCATTCACAATATCAAATTTGGCCTGATGGAAAGAAAACCCAACTCTAAGGAGACCCGGAGCAATTGGTGCCTTTGATGTAGTTGCTTTTCTTTTGCTGTAGCCAAGTCGACGAAGTATAGACTGGGCCCAACTTTTGCTAAAATCGATGTGGCCACCGTTTTCTTTCAAAAGGGTTCTGTCATTTGTGAGTGCTATCCCTCTTGCTATCGAGACTGCCATGCTGAAATCGACTGCAGTTCTTGATGCACGCATGCTCTGTATCATGGCGAGGACTTCTTTTGTCGATTTCTTCAGGGGCAATAGTTTTTCCCCGTGCTATTTTTGGGCAAGATTTCCAAGTCATCAGGTGTAAAGCTTTTTATAGATTCTTTATATGGTTTTATCATGCTCCTCACTGTTGATTCTGGAACAGAAAATTTTCTTGCTGTTGGATGAATACCATAAACGATGCCCCACTTAGCAATTCAGCTCGTTTCGATTCGTCGTAATCACCATATTTATTTCTCTTTCTCTTTATCGATGTCGACGCAGCTTTCGTAATCTCAACTTCAACTGATTGTGTCTAAAAACATTTCACATATTGAGTACTCTCGTCTTGATAAAAGAAAAAGCAAATCCTTACCTCACGCTCACTGAGACTATTCTCAGCTGCAGATATTGTTACTTTTTCTTTAGGTACTCTATCAAAATACTTGAACATTGACCGTTTTGTAAAGATAAATATTGCAGCTATTAGTGCAAGCAATGTGAACGACGTTTATCAATAACCAGAAGAGGCAAGTGAGTGACCCAACAAAATACCGTTGTTTGAAATACAGTGCTTTCGTTTGCAACAAAAGTCTAGAATGCTCAGTTTTTTGTGTATGAAAGCTACCCTGGCTGGAAACAAGCTGAGAGCGTGGCTCTGTGTAAAACATGTGACGGCGAAGAAGTGTACTCCATCGATGACAATGATGATGAGGATGATATGGAATTAGAAGGAGATAATGGTACTACAGAATTGATAGAAAATAGAAAGCAGTTTGAGGTAATATGTGGATCTCGTGGTTTTCACCAATACAGAAGATTTTGGACGAAAAACTTGACGAAAAACTAGAAGCCGTACATGAAAGAGGCAATGTTTACGATCCTTATGCAATGTCTTTGCGTAAGACAAGAAGGACACGATCGACGGACATCGCGTAATCGGGCATTTGCCAAGGGAGATAAGCCGCTTTTCGAAGTTTTATTACGACTATGGGGGAGGGGGGGGGGGATGGAGGCTTTTGTATCAAGCATAGCCATTAGAAAGTCTCCAATACCACAGAAGGGTCTGGAAATACTGAATGTCTTGAAGATTTTTAAATCTAAAGCACCAGGCAGAATTTTCGACATTATGAAGGAGAAAGTAGACTCGTACTATACCGAACAGGATCAAATTTAATTCAACAACCAATATTTTAGTGATACTGACATTTAAAGTAATAAAAAAGTTCGTTATTTAACAGAAAACATAGCGTAAATACTTTTTCGTTGAATTTATGACGATATTTTGCCTTTGCATTATGCGCATGCACGGCCTTTCGCGCAGCTGATTTTTCGCGCAGAACTCAATTTCGCGCAGTCGGGGGTGCACGAAAATAGTAAAATGCGAATTTACCTAAGCTAAAATAGTCTCTAGGGTAACATGAATATGTCTCTCGAAATTCATTGAAAAAACAAGATAAAAAACCTTTTAATTTCTATTTGTTGTTACCAGTCAGTTTGTCATCATCAATTGTCAATTTATTTATGTCAAAAAAATTTATAAAGGTATATCGAAAAGTGTTTTAGACTTGTGCGAAAACGATAAACACAGAGTTGAAGAGAGATACAAATGCTCTTGATTAACTGGAAAAATTAACTACATCATAGTATTCCCTTTTCGCAAAAAACTAGAGACATGCAAAAAGAAGCAAACTATTGTTTTGAAGCTAGTGACTCTACCATATCAAAGTACCAGAAAATTGAAACCGAAGCTGTATTTTGCTGAAGGAAAATAAGGGACTGTATCTGCATACCATTTGCGTGTATGTTTTATTGTCAGCGTACACAAATGCTGTTTCACCACCTTCTTCTACGTCATTCATATATGTCATAATAGTAATGAACCTGAAATAAGGAATTATATTTTTATGGTTTGTAACCTTACGTTAGTTACTCGAAGCATGAGAAAAGGGCATGACATTAAACTAAAAAGCAACATTGGCAGTTTTGGTTACCCATTACCAGCCATAAATAATCAAGTAAACAACAGGATTTTGTTTAAGCGATATTCTACCTGCATATAATGCATTTTCCAGAGCCATCCAATTCAGCAGCGTGTTGATGACAACATGGAAGATCTGAGCGCAAATGCGTTTCACTGTCAAAATGTGCGTGATAATGTCCATTTGGGTAATAGTGGGCGACCTAAAAGGCAATCAGTCAGCAAATATCTTACATCCAATAAAACAGAGCTCTTTTTAACAGTAAATGTTACAACATAGAAAGAAGACCAGTTCGGCAGATCGGCTGATTCTGGTACAACAGCTCAACACAACGAGACTGCTCTGCTGGAAACATGTCTATATCAGCTTTCTGTAACTTAAGACACACTAAAAAAGTAGAATGAAATATGAATAATTGCTAAAGCTTGAAGACCAGTGACTTACCTGGATCGGTTCTCCGCCATAGATTATCTTTTTTGGTAATTTGTTAATGTCACTACCCTACAAAAGATTCAAAAGATGTTACAATAGAATTTTCTTCAAAAAACTATTTTTTCTTGCATAAATTTCATACAGTTTTTTGGTTTAGCTGCTGAAAAGAAAAAATGAATAATTTAACTAAAACAGACAGCAGAACCTCTGAAGATGCATCAAAACATTCAATATGACTGCCCACATTGATACCCACTCCCTATGCACTTTGTCCTTCCTAACTCTCGTATTCCTGTCAAAATCCCTAGATGACATTGCCTTGTCCAACCATTTATTTTGTTGATGTTCCCATTGTTGGTTCAATAATTAATATTTTTGTTTGCTCTAAGCCCATATAACATCCTTCAACATTCAATGCTTCGGAACAGGTTTCTTACCTTTCACGAAGACTTGCCAGAATCCCTTTTTTCCCAAGCCAGCCACGTTTGTTCGCTATATCTTGCCATGAACCTTGGGTCCTCGGCAAACCAGTAGTTAGCCTTGTCCTCGATATGTATTGTGTCCATGGCAGCCCATTCAATCTCTGTTATGATACCTGAATAGAAAAGGCAAAGCTCGCATCACTTGTAAATAATGATGATTCTGGAAGCTTATGCTAGCCCTACACTGCTCATTAGGTATATGTTCTGTCATGAGTACAATGAAACAAATAGACAACAAGAATGTTTTTATACATCATAAATATTTATGATTATACTCAAAATTCCTCTCCCCAACGATCAGAACTTCTGTTTATTCCAAAGAATACCGGATTGAAAGTTTATCTTGCTTACTGTGTTCTCCTACGCAAGCGCAATCAGAAATAAGTTTACAATAGCAATCAGTATCATCCATTGTAATAATTCCACGAAAAAATGCAGAATGTTAGTATTGCAAAGTAAACTTAAAGGTAGCTCAAGTAAATTAAAATTGGAGTTGATACAAACCATCTCCTAATTCTGCAGGAAAAATCTCTGCAAACCTACAACAAACACTGAAAGAGTTCATCAATTATTTATTTAGATTAAACCCCTTCCCTACCTAGCAAAAGCAAAACAGAGGATCAAAGTATTATTCTGTTTGGGCACGTATGCATCGGATAATGGGTGGATGCAT
This sequence comes from Rhopilema esculentum, assembly GCF_013076305.1. The sequence continues at coordinate 4,301,943 of NW_027019698.1, read as the reverse complement.
GTATCGTTGTTGTAGTTATTAGAAGGGGAAAGTATGGTTTCTAATAGAAGGGGAAAATGCAATTCGCATCTTATGTGAATGTTCAAAACAGATAATCTGCGCAACTTGTTGCATCATCTCTTTTGAGTTATTGCTACGCAGAAACAGTAATAACATAGTTTACTTTTTAAATTTGCAGAAAATAGAAATAGCATAACTTTGTATGTACTAACACATCATTGACCTCTTCCTCGTCTGGAGTAACAAAGACGATAATCCTTGATATTCCTGATGTTAACTAAAGCAAAAAAAAGCAATTCAACGCATTTCCAGTTAAATACTGAAACAATTTTTTGTTGAGCTGCATGTTCTTATTGAAAATCACTTTGCGTTTAACATGAAGAATGAAGCAGAGAAGTGCTGGAAATGTTGAAAGGCAATGTATGAAAACAAGATACCAGAAATTGTTCAACAGGCTATGTCTCTAAGGATTATGTGATACAGCTGCTCTTGTTACAAAACAAGATATTTCGGGATGATATTTGTATTTCTCTTTCTTCCCATGACTGCAGGTATTCATGGGATTGGCAATAGCAACTCTAAATCTGTGCCTTTCATTGAGAGGCCTAAACGTTTTTGCAAGGAGGTGGTTGGCAAGATGTTGGGTTACTGGTGATTATCTATATTGATAAAATGGTCAATCGACGACAGCTAGCTCTAACATTCAGAAGAAAAGCAAGATTATTTCAAATAACCGACAAATCAATTTGTCAAAAGCTACCCGTGGCAAATAAGGAAAAAGAGAAATTGATTTGAAGTCAAACAAATGATTATTAGGCAGTTGAGGCATTTGGCCATGAGAGGTAACGAATATTGGTCGAGGCAAGAAAAATACTTGCTTTTAACTTGAGTTTTGTCCAAGGGTCTAATCGAAGTAGCAAAATTAGCAGAATGTAATTTAGGCCAACCAGTGTTTTGAATAGAGTGGGTCATCTAAAGACACACCTCTTCTATATCAATATAACCATCTTTATTGATATCCCAAAATCGAAAGTAATCTATATCAGGTCTAGCTCTCTTTTTCCCTAAAATATCAAGATATAAAAGGCCTTATTAATATGAGAACCCTGTATATACAATGATTACAAAAAAAGACAACAGATACTCTTTGTCAGCAAAAAACATTTTCTGTGCAAGCTGATCAAATTCAAGGTTGGAACGCAGCAAAATTGATGCTGCAATTAGCTGTAAAGCTTATAAGAAATTTGCATAAAGTAAGCATATATATAGTCCACTTGATCTGGAGAGCATATTCAGCATGATCAATCTCATATTCGGCATGATCACTCTCAAGGTCAGCGTGATCAATCTCATGTTCAGCACGATCAATCTCATATTCGGCATTATCACTCTCATGGTCAGCGTGATCATTCTCATGTTCAGCGTGATCAATCTCATGTTCAGCATGATCAATCTCATACTCGGCATTATCACTCTCATGGTCAGCGTGATCATTCTCATGTTCAGCGTGATCAATCACATGTTCAGCATGATCAATCTCATATTCGGCATGATCACTCTCGTGGTCAGCGTGATCACTCTCGTGGTCAGCGTGATCAATCTCATGGTCAGCATTATCACTCTCATGGTCAGCATGATCAATCTCATGTTCAGCATGATCACTCTCATGTTCAGCGTGATCAATGTCATGCTCAGCATAATCAATTTTTATGTTCGGTATGATCAATCAATCCAAATGATATTTTATACCTGATTATTTCCTCTTTAGAAAAATGGAAAGAGTAAATGGATCATGGGGAAATTAATATGCAAGCAAAGCAAGGTAAGGTAAGGTACCTTCACTTTTAACATAAACAAATTTCTTGGACAGTTCAGATTTTGCTTCACTCGTTATGAAATTTTGTTGCTTTGCCTTGTTCACCATATAATCAATTTCTACGTCATTAAGAAAATTTGGTATCTCTGGAAATGCAAGCAAAAGGCGCTCCAGTTACAAAAAAATTGTTGCTTATTAACCTTGGTTAATAATTGTAATATAACTAGCATCAGCCTTAAACTTGACAAAATCGAGTTGGCTCCTTCATAAAACTGATAAATAATTTTAAGGATGCAGGTTGTGTAATCCGTAGAGAAAACATAAATACGTAAAGCCAAAAAAAGATTCGCCACATCACCCACATCAAAGTTTATCAGAAGGATTTGCATCTGCGAAAGTATGAATAGAGGACAGCTCTCTAGATAAAGGCAAGTTAAAAAGTTATTTTTTTGGAAGGAGTTATCAACTTTTTAAAATTGTGGTTTCAAAAAAGCATTTGGCACTGATTATACTCTATATATGGTGAAGTCATTCTCATACAACTTCAGTCTGAAGCTATAACGTATCTCGTCCTAAACGTATCTTGAACTTAAAATGACGAACTTTGATACTGTGCACATAAAATGGCCTTTAAATACTTTATGTAAGTCTAAACACAAAACATGCGCTGTCGAATTGCGTAAAGCTGAACGCACTTTAGCTCTCTCTTTCGTTGGTCAAGCAAAAACGTGTGTCATTCGTTCTCGTTTGAAAGGAAATAAATTTCGATAAGAGGCTACTCCATCATTATTCTAAAAACCATAGAAACCACTGTCTAGTCACAGAACCGCATGTTTTGTTTTATTTATCAGCACGTATTTCACCTTAAATTCAATGAAATAAAAACTTTAGTAAATGTTGGCCTACTTCTGAATATGTTTTGTACTCAAGTTGCCATGGACTTGCCAAATGTGCTAAAGTGGAATGCGCTTGATTACTGGCTGATACAAGTACCTGGAGATGTTAGTGTTTTCTTATCTCACTCGAATTCATTGCAATCTATTTTACACACAGCTCTCTACAAAAATTGTTAGATGCTAGCTGTACATTTTAACAAGTAATCAATTTTCCTGTTTCGTATTGAAGATAAAAACAGATAATCATTTCAGAACGAGTAACTTTTAGCACTTATCAAAATAGCTAACCAAAGGTAAGAGGACGTAAAGCTCTTGTGATCAAGGAAAGAATTCTTCCATCATCAATGTCGACTTTCTGCACGTGTCCTACCTTTAAAAATAAAAGAATAGTTTCCTGGTATATCAAACTCTCTGGACTTCAGTCTTTTAAACTTCTTTCTCCAGAAGATTATATAATCGATTTTTTTATGCAAAAAGGCTTGATAGGTAGGACAAAAGATGGCGAAAGCTTTGACAAAACTGAGTCTAACTTTGGATAATCATGCATTGCCGAAAATTGTTATGATCAGAAGCAAACTTGATAAGCAAATCTAAGGTCCCTTTTCGCAGTCTAAAGGCCGGTATCCACTCCACTTGATTTGGCGAAATCGAATCAACAAGTCAGCGAATCGGCGAACGCGACCCGTCGCCCAGTAGTTCAACTGAGTTGAACTACTCAGCGAATGGTCGCGCATTCGCAGCGAATGAGGAAGTTCAATTTGCGCATGCCCCAATGTGCATTCGCTCAGTAGCGCGACCAGAGCGAATAAAGTGGAAACCCGCCTTAAGGATTCAACACACTCTAGTAATGCTGCGAGCGAAGCGAGCAGAAAATTGTTCGCGACCACACGCTTAAAGTAAGCTTAAAATACAAATAACTTGCAGTAATTTTCTTGCAACAATGTAAAGCATTTTCCTATTTTTCCTAAGGCATGCTTTTAGTTTGCTAATTCCAGTCTTAAAATGGAAACAGTCAGTCAAAACTACATTAATACATCAAAAAACAGCAGTCATTCAATCATGTTTTTCTTTAATGATTTAATGAAACAAAATATCGACTTTGTACAAGAAGTGAATATTTGGCACTAAATATTCATTTCTTGTACAAAGTCGTTATTTTATTTTATCAAATTTTGTTCTTTTTCGACGTACAACACGCACAACTTCATTGATTATGTTTTTCTTTACCCTATATCCTTGTAGTCGTGTTAATCCTCCATCCTCTGTTTCATTTTTGACATTTTGAAATTTCTTTTCCTGTTCTGGGTTTTCTTCGTTCCTCTAAACATAATTGCTTATTTCAAGCATCCGCAATTGCTGATGATTTGATTAAAAATGACTTGTCTTGTTCAAAATTCTGCTTATATATTAGAATGATAATCACTGCTGCTTTTATAAAACTTGCATTAATGACTAAATGCTCGAAGACCTTTTGCATCCAGTCCATACTATACTATACTATACTATACTATACTATACTATAGACTGCATGCAAAAGGTCTTCGAGCATTTAGGCTTTTAAGAAATCAGTCAAACTAAAAACAAAAAAATATCATATTACACTCTTTTTTAACAAGAACCAGATAGTTTCTGCCGAGGCTCCATGTTTTCATTTTTGGATAGTTTGAATGACGGTTTTTTATAATGTTGTTTTGATTTCAAAATTAATTTTTCTACAACTACATACAATAAATTGGTTCTAAGACCACAAATAACAGATTGGTTTGATAAAATATCATGTTTAGTAGCACGGTTGATAAAATCATCCCAGTTTATTATCATAGAGTAAATTTTAAAAAAAATCTAATTTCTTTTTTCAATTTTTCACCCAAGACTTGGCACGTTCTTACGATGTCCTTATTCTTTTGGCAAATCGAGCATCGGTGTTTACTAACAAAGTGTGTTTGTAAATAATGGTTTCTCTGTCTGAATCTCAGCCTGCAAAAATAAGCAGCGACTTACCTGCAACGAAGCGTTCTTCAGTTCCCTGACTTCTTGAACCAGATATAAAGAAATAAGAATTGATATGACGAACCCAAACGTCTCCAATTTGTTCATTGCTTCGATTCCCTCAAGCCTCTTTACTCAAAGTTCTGTTCTCAGTATGCTCGCATTAGGTCAAGAAGATTGCCACGAGATTATTCTTGTTACGTCCGTGTCATACGTCACCAGTCGTGTTTTGAGCAAATTAACTGTAGCGAGCAGTCAGGTAATACCATCAATGCAAATAATTTTATGGAAGCAGCTTTTGCATCACATAACCAGGTAAAAGCAACAATTTCATAAATTGAACTCTATCTAATTCACAAAATCAGTTCAAACTGATAAAGGTGGAGCAGTTTGCTACTTTCAACGTAGCTGTCAATTATAAAAGTTTGAACGGCATCTTTCCATACGTTGAATTGTTCCGAGATTTCGCAGTTCAAAGAAGGCTGTAATTCTAATATCTGAATTTTATTTTGAAACGTTTCGTACTTCTTCATCAAGAAAACACCTCTTCTCAAAATTTCTCATCGCTTCTCCTTTATTGAAATGTACTCAAACTTTACTGCTACATGTTCAGCCGTAAAACGCGGCAGGAGAAGGAATATGACATAAAATCAACAATCTCGTGATCACATTGTAATGGAAATGAGGGTATTCGAGTTTTTATCGGGGCCATGTGAAGGCCCCTTGCTGTTAAACTATTTTGGCTGGAAAGCCACATTTGAGATGAATTTATAACCATTTCATAGCTAAAAATACTTCTATCTTCTGCTTATTCACTTTCGCCAGATAATATTGAAATATAAACCACTCAAGATTGGTACAAACTCTACTTTTTCGGGAAGAAAGAGGAGTCGTTGGCAATTCTAGCTGGAAAACGTGTAAACTGGAAAATTATGAACATTAAGAAGAGAAACAAAGCTTTTCTATAAGAACCATTGCAAGCATCATAAAAGTCTTTAATTTCGGAAGTTACTTCTAACACTAGTGTCATGGAGCTTAAAACACAAATGATGGACTTACACATTACTAAATCTTGTAATTCACAATTATTATTAATCTAAATGACAACAATTCAATAAACTTAGTTAAAAATTACACAATAACAAATCCTAGCTAACATTTATGTAAATTTTCTACAAATTGGCAAACATCAAACATTACCGAGTAAACAAAATTAGGATGGTTGTGCTCCGGCTGTACTCACATAAAAATTGATTAAAAGGCAAAACTAGCTGCTCTCTTAATTATTGAACGGATTCTGTTAAATATATAACGACATGTTAATAGTATTAAAATTTGATGGTTATTCTGCGGTAAAAATTTGTTTATTTGAATATAAAAACAATCAACGAAAAAAGAAACTGCCGTATGAAGATAAAGATAAAGTCGATGTTTACTGCAGGCATTATTTTCACTAGAAAGTCCATATATCATCTATATAAATGAATCAGCGCAGTGGGCTCAATAAACTTTGCTATATTGTCAAACTATTACCTAAGAAGACAATTACAAAATACGCGACTTCAAGATAAACTCATACTTTTATGCAAGCAGGTAGTCGTCGGATAATTCAAAATTAGCTACTCCCCATAGTTTAACTAAAATACTACAGCTTTCAATTTAGAAAAATATATATTAAAATCTAGCAAAGTTTCTAAAACTTTGTTTAGCTGGCTTTAAAGAGCTTTTCCCTTAATGCATGGATCTTGCTTAGGAAAGTGTGACGCTGCATGTAGAAGCCGGACATGGATCTCTGTCCGGTGTACGAATTCCTCGCATGAAAAACTCTGCAAGCAAACAAATCAGATGTGAGCAACTAGAGTCTTGCATTTATAATTTGATAACGCCGAGATATTAACAACATGAAACACACTCTTTTCTTATCATATTGTCATAAAAAGGAAAGGCTACGATGGGTACAATCTTTCCGAATTAGAAAAAATTTAACCACTAGATAGCTAAATAATTGATTTTACGGTAGAAATCATTCATTAGAGGTAATGACAACAGTACATCAATCAGCAGCACTGATTTCTAGAGTTTGGGTGCCTGACTAAGGAATTGAATGGTGAAACAAGAATGATGCTAGTTTCCATTAAATATTAAAAATAATTGAACAATTTTTCTTCAGAACCATACCTCCAGTTGTCAAAAATGGCGGCTCTTCCTGGCCTTGGCTTAACGACTAATTCATTGCTCGGGTCACGTATAAGCCTCGTCAGGCTGTGAGAAGCCTTGTAGAATTTCTCAACTTCTTCAAAAGAGAGGCAGCTAAGTACATCACGGTCGTTTGGGTTGAATCTGGAAAATATTACAAAAAAAATTAATTCAAAGAAACAAAATCATCAGTTTTCTTTAAAAAAAGAATAAAATTCTAAGAAGATGAATCTATTTGCATTGATTATAAGAAAATAGAAGCTGGAATGCCTGTCAAAGTCTTTGAGCACTCCTGTCAATGTTGAAAGGCAAATTCAGCCACCCACTCTTCCCCTCTCCCCCTTGGAATAATGTTCAAGAAAGGCGATTGACGAGTACGTTTTTTGTTGTAACTTTGATTTCTACATAGATTATCAAAATAGTTTTAGGGGGAGGAAGTGAAAGTAGTAGCATACAGCGCAAACTGCCAGGGGTTCCAAGTAATTTGTCCAGGTATTGTAGTATAATAATAACGGAAGCAGTATCTCGTCGAACACGAAAAATAAAATTAATTCTTCCAATGCACGCATTAATGGTATTGATAACGAAATCATCTTATAATTTGCCAGCAAATCGATCTAAGGTCTTGAAGGCAGAAGAGGACCCATTATCTTCACAGCATAAATTAAGCCAAAAGGTTTTGTAGGTCAAGAAATCGATATAGGAGAAATCAACCTTATTTGATAAATCTCGTTATCAAAGTCATCCAGCTTTAACACTGTGTCATAGGCTTTAAATAGGAAGGCATCCTTCTCCTGAAATGAGAAAAATCAGATCACTTCAAAATTATGTACTGCTGCAACTTAGAAAATGGGTAAATTAGCAAGAATGCCGACTTTTAAATTTTAATCAAACAATATTATTTTATCTTCTTAGGATTTGGCTTCCAAAACAACCCTTGACAAATCATTGAAAAATTGAAGAAGTGAATCGTTACTTGGAGTTCAGTGGAAAAGATTTTGGGACGATTTTGAAGCAAGGTATGTGTGGGAAAAGTTATATTACACTGAAAATTTCTGGGATGTTGATAAATACGACATTTTCTGTGCGCATATTTATTGTAAAGTTACTGGGTTATTGGGTAAAAACATATTTAAGAGTACCGACTCTACAGATAAGCATGGGGTAGGCAGGATACCGGAGTTTTCTTCGGCGAATCTTTTCCAAAAAGAAAAATTTCTAAAAAATATACGAAGTTAACAGGGTAAAGCTGAAACATTAGGCACCAATAGTGCAAAATGATAAATAAAAGTGCAATGAAGTCAAATACACAGTGATTTGCAAAGCTTACATAATATACTGAAGGTATCTTCTTTGTGGCTAAAAATGTATAAGCCTCAGGGTCAGTCTCTTTCAGTTTTTCTGCGACATAAAAGCCGTCAACAAACACATTTTCTCCACCTTCTCCAGTATGAAAATCACAGTGAAGAGTTTGTAATCTATGTTAATAAAAGAATATTAAAGATATTGACAGCTACAAATAAAGCAAAAATACCTTATTTGAAATGATTGGTATAGCAGAACTCATTATGGTTGAAGATTTTGATTTAAAGGTTAAAAAAATTTCAGAATAAGGTTGAGGTTTAGAAAGAATCAAAATAGTTTTATAGTACAGGATAGCAGACGTTGGTCTGCATGCATAAGAAAACCTTTTTATGTCCAATGCGTATCTCAGTTTAAAAATATTTGGTGATTATCGATACCAAAACATTAGGTAAGTGTACAAAGATGTGCAGATTAAACGGCTTTGTAATAAACTGCCAGTTTCATCTAGCGAAAGAACTGATTAAACAAGAAGCTTTAAAGAAATGGTAGTTCGTATATTAATCAAACTGAGTTCACTTCTTTACTAGACCAAACTGTACATTCTAAAATAACTTGAATTGACCAAGCACTAAATAAGGTGCACAGCTACTCACCCTGGCGATTCGTAAAAGTATGTTCCATCATTATGACCTTCCAGTTTGATGGACAAGTAAGCTGTGTCAGCAAATTCAAATCCACCACTAACAAATGTCCACATATCCCCATAATGGGTTAATTGGATGTGTCCTATTCGGTTGGCAATTTTTTCAAGGCTCTGAAGCAGAGGAATAATAGTCAAATTTTTAAAGCATCTATCTGATTAAAAAATGGCAATACTGATCAACAACAAAATAAAAAGTCTAGTATCAAACGGAACTGATTAGCATGTTTCTTTTGATTAGTGTAAAACGTGAGTTCAGAGAACACCTTAACCTTCCTCCGGATGAAACTTTACCATATTTGCTTTTATGTATCATTTGAATAAATGTTTCTTGGAATGGGAATTCAAGTAAAACCATCTATAGTTTGGTTGGTCTTTACACTTCTGTTCCACAAAAGTTCTGGAACTGTAATATTCCTGGACTCTGGACAAGTCCCAACAAACAAAATAGTATTTTCACTTTCTGTCAAAGTTTAATTATTGAGAAAATTCCCAACATACCTCTTTGTATGGTTCTTCAATGCCATCAATAAATGCTATCCCATACTTAACCTATTGCACAAGAGAGTTTCTAGTAGACAGTATACAAATATAAGTAGTCATTAAATTTCTAAAACACTGCTGTAAAAAGCAGTTAAGCTGTTTCTTCAAGGCTGTTTTTACATAAATTTAACATATTATGTTTCATCTTAATATTCATTTTGATGAAAGTGGGGTGTCTAACATTGAGATTAACTTTTAGGAACATGGAAATGGTTATCACTAGTTTTATTTTCTGTTGAGGAAAATCAAGCTAGGTAGTAATATACAATTTTCTCATCAGCAAGGTATGGCACAACATAGGAACAAATTGACAAGCACTTGTTGTTCTATAGAAGGTTGATTGTGACGTTTTGTTGCAGTTTTGTCTAAGGATGCCTACACAAGCCTTCTTTCATTGATTTGGTGGCAAGGAAACACCAATGCAATCTAAATCTGCAAAATTTGTTTAGTGTATAATTTGACTGGATAAACCAAATATTTTCAGTACAACAGCAAGAAAAACAACATACAATTTTTTCAAGATATTCCAACAACTTTTCATCAGATTTAATGACCTGAAAAATGATTTAAAGTTGTATCATAAAACCATATAAATATATCTGGGTATCCAATTGAAAAATTATTAAAGTCGCAAGTACCAATATTAAGCATTTATATAATATAGATTCTTCCATGTTTTTGTTTGCCATAAAGAAAACACATAGATCTAAAGCTAAGAATATCTGATAACACTGTTGTGACTTCCTTTTTCCTTTGAAGAGCACAACTCCAACAGGTTGGCCTTTCAGAAAATTAACAAAGAATGCACTATTTGAAATACTGGAAAATCACCGGTTTCATTTAAACTGACAGTGTATTAAGTATTTCTCAGTACTCCTATGATCTCTCCTTGCCCCCTTACATTTTCCCTTGTCAGAGCTTGAGCACACTGTGGAAGGATATGTTTGAGACTATGATATTAAACAGCAGATATCCATATAATAGTTATGGTAGAAAATTGAAGGAAACTTTAAATTATTAAAATTTTTAAGATCTTAAAACATTTCAAAGCTTGAAAATTTTTACCTCATCAAACAAAGAATCTTCAATACCTCTAAATCTTTCTTTATTCCATAGATGCTTTTCTATTTCTCTATAAAAGAAACAAGTTACTTCAAGTTACTTTTTATTAAGTATTTTGAACACAAAAAGAATGAATCTTTTCAGCTAAAATATTGACAAGGTTAGAATAATTCCTAGTTCACTAATTCTCAAAGTGTCAATCTGTTTGGACAGTCTATGGCCAATTGAAAACTAAAACACCTACTTGACATCAAAACAATGATATGATTGACCATATTTGTTCTTGTTGAGCCAACTACTAGTGAATGTACTTTTGTGACCATCAGGCCCTGAAAGAAATGCCAAAATAAAAAACTCAGCATTGCAGATGGATTAAATTATTTATGTGGTTCTCTGCCTGTTTAGTTTTGGGAGAATTTGCTGAAACAAAAAAAGCATAACACCAAATGTCTTTTTGCATCAAGCTAACAAGTAGAGAAATACTGAGATTTGATTCCATAGCAACCTTGCCTCATCTTGATTAAAAAAATTCAATCATATCAGTAGCAACAGAAATTTGGAGCGGTAAAAGTTTGCACTGTTTGCTTACTACCTGGTGATGAAAATTTTCTTTGAAATAAATAGAAAACTTGATATACTACAAAAAACTTACATTCAACTGTCAATGAATCCTCCCTGCTGGTTACTGACTTTGGTCTAATGTCCAACGGAATCTAAAATGTCCTCAAAACTTCAGTATATTGCAGTCAAATATGCCTAATAAAGAACCTAATAAAGAGAACAATCAGACTTAATTACAAATAAAATATCCTGATTTATAAAAATTAATTTTAAAACAACTTTTACATATGAAATTATACCTGATATGTATCAACAAGCTTCTGAAATGTTTGAGGGTGATAACATTCTTGGCAGGTACAGTGATCCCTTAGCCAGAAATAATGACTACAATGAAGATAGATTTGTATTTAGAATAACACCAAAGAGGTAGAGAATGACATATTCGATCCAAAGCACAATATTATACTTTTAGATGGAAGCTGCTCAATACCATGGTGAAATTGGGGGCACAAAATCTTTTGTATATGCAAACTGCATGCTTTTGCTGTTGTTTGAGTTATATTGAAATCAAGGATGCGGGGAAGCACTTTAACCATTATCTCCAAATGCTCTTGATTTATTCTGAAGTATTTCTGAAGAGAAGCTCACAGTGACCTTATAGATTGAGGGCTTCTTCTTTAAAGTACCCAAAGAGGCTCCACAATAGCCAAGAAAACTCTGCTTAAGCTCAAACTACTGTTTACAGTCACATAAGATTTAGACTCAATGTGAACAATGTGCCACAAGCCCTATGTAACCAACTGTATTAAAACAAATAGCTGTAGACATGAATAGGAAACCTGGTAAATAAATGATATTCAGAAAAGTAAACCGAATAAGTATTGGGGTTCGATTTAATACTACGAAATAAGAGACCACAACTATGGAATAATCTCCCAAAGCCTATAAAAGATACAAAAAAGAAAAAATTATACCTTATCACTTGAAGAACAAATGCTGTCAAAATATTAGAGTTATGAAATGAGAGAAAAATGAAATGTGATCCACATGCTATAATATCTTGTTCCATCTTGTTTCTGTTATTGCAATTACAGTTATGCTTTCATTTTCTAATTATACCTTTTGTTAATGGCCCAACCTAGATAAGTCTATACTTTTCTTGGATCACGTATAGTACAGTTTTAATAGAGTACTCATCTTCTGTAGTATACAAATAAAATTGAATTGAATGTGAAGAACTATCCAGTTTAACTCTGTTTATAGTAAAACACTAGCTACTGTGACAGATCTTAACTAGCGACAATTGGTGTGACTGTGACTGGGGTCTACTGTCTGTAGAAAATCAAACTATGGCCTAAGTTTGTTTTAAGCTTGGTTTCCACTATGAGTTAACGTGAGTTAATGTGAGATAATTTTGCTATCTGACATGGTTTAAAAATAATCTCATAGTGGAAAACGCTCATTAAAAATTATCTCATGAAAATTAAATCCTGTTAACTCACGTTATCTCATGAGCTTGGAATAAAAATTTTTTGATTCCAAGCTCATGAGTTAAAGAAGCTGATGCCTGGGAGGGGAATGTGCAACCATTTTTACAAAGGTTCTTACACAACGTATTTGCGTGTTTACTATAACAGGAAACAACAGGAAACAACAACAAACGAATACAAATGAGAAGAAACAATAAGGAAACAACATGAAACGATTTGTAACTTTGCAGAAACGACTAGATCCCTAAAACGAGGCAAGCTTATCCATCCATGCGGGCATTGTCATCTTCGTTGCATTGGCCTAAGTGTTCGGTCATGTCGTTCATCACTGCAATAGCTGTTGTCTTAGATGAGGTTACGGAAACCCAGTGATAATGCTTACTTATGTTTCTACAACGCTTATTTTAGCAAAAGCAACAGAAACTAAAAGAACAAACTCCAATATACTAGAGAAACAAGCTGTTTAGGTTGACAATCTATTCTTGAACAATGTTTTGTTTGGGAGCCTAACCCTAAAGCCTCTATAAAGTTTCGGTAAGTTCCTAAAGCAGTTGAATTCAGGGGGGAAAAGGCTTGATTATTAGCCGAGAATTAAATTGATTAAATTGCTTTATTTCGACCTTCCCAGTAGTTGTTCCATGTTAATCCCAATGCCAGTGAGATTTGCTGTTACAATGTTGGCACTTCATATCAGGCTTTCGTAGTTTAATTCCTCTTACAAAAATACCATGTGAACATCTACTATCATAGCTATTAATGCAGTTCGAAGTTCCTGTTCCAGGTGGTTGCATTCACCAAATGCATATCTTTTTTTGGAAGATTTTCAGTACCAAAAACCTTAGCAGATTGTGAAGGGCATTTCTAGCAAAAAATCTTTTCCTTCTATGTATTCTCAAAAGCAGAAGTAAAATAAGTTGTTCTTTTAAGACACCTGCCATAGCTGCAAGACTCTTTGATTTCTGGTATCTTAATACTTGATTCTACCTCAAGTGGAAAACGAATCGGTACATGGGTTAATTCTTAGTTAGCTCACATTATCTCATGCTATTTCACACTATCTAGAGTTAACTTGAATTTAGACCATAAGTTAATTTTTGATTTTAACTCAGAATTATCTCACATTAACTCATAGTGGAAACCAGGTTTTAACATTTCTGTAAGCTTGATTGATTTGTTACAGTTTTTAATTTGAACCTGGCCTGTTGCGATGAGGAAAACTGGAGGTGACACATTGGAATTAGGCTTGTTGCATTATGAACTTGGTTGTATTTTCAAATAGGGGGTTTTAATTATGCGTTGTTAAGTATAAGAAAAGCAAAAGTGAATAGGATATGATGTGAGTGTTCTAAATATGACGCAAATATGATATGATGTAAGACTGATTTCTTCTCTAGACATTTGTATGAGCCAAAGTATAAACAACCATAGTGACAGAACCAGGGTTAGGGTTAGGGTTAGGGTTAGAGGGCTTATGACAGTGTAAAGTGTTGATATCAATCATCTTACAGTTGCGCAGCCTGGCCATTTGAAAACATCAGATTTAACCCTTGGCTATTTTCATGACATGCTACAAGCTTGCTTGAAGATGGTGCTTTATATGAAAGATGCCTTTTGGCAAAAGGGCCAGTTAGCCCTGGGAACTTTCTCTGTATACCATTATTTCTCACGATGGTTCTTTCTAAAACATTGCTGATGGCTGCGTACGACCGCTTCAGCACTGGGAACCTTTCTGTCGCGATGGTTAGTTTTGAAATTCCAGTACACATTTCATAACTCAGGCTACACAGTCGGATTTTCCGGAACATTTTCTCTCCTGAAGGCTCTTTTGTGAATCAGTGACAAGAAGGAAATCTGTGCTTGCCGGGATTTTTTGGGTTCAGATTTCTTCCGCTTTGTCACAACAGCAGCAACCAGATCACAAGATTGAAACCGAGGGTACTGCTTGAACATGTTGTAAGTAATATGGCGGAATCGTTGTCGAATTTGGGTATCTGTTATGTCGTATGATCTGAGGATCACAGAGCCTCAAAATTTATAAAAGTAAGTTCTTTCTGTTTTCTCCTTATCTTTTGCATTTAAATGTACATAAAATGGCTGACTATGTTTGCCGCTTGCAAATTTTAAGCTAGAGGCCTATTGCAAAATCGTACCAATTTAAATTCCATGGCAGCTGCACTGTACTCCCAAGAAAATTTTTGAAAGCCCTGAGTATATACTTGTACTCCCGAGTGATGAGCATGAGTTGGGCATGTTTTTGTGTGTGGTTTTTCCAGGGTGCAAGGATGGCTCAACAACAGATTCAAGGAGCTGTAGTTTGTGAACCTGACATGACATGGACAAAACTCTCCACAGACCACAGACTGAGTTGAATTGATATGATGATTCAGACGATTCGCTCTGACGATTCGCATTGTGAAATGGTGTTTGGTTGCTCATCAATAACTTTGTTCACACACTTATTTAGATTGATTAAAGTTAATTTTCGGTTGTTTTAGACATGTACCTAGAGGTTTTTACAGTTCTTAAGAGAAAATATATACTTCGTCTTGTTTAAACTGGAAATTGAAAAGTCACTACTTTTTGCTGAATTTAGGCCAAATCCTCGAGTTGACCGAAATTTGCTCAAAAATAACTCCTCAAAAAAGAAACCAATATCAAAATATCAAATATTGTTCATAGCAAAGACATAAATAAAGTGGTTTTTCTTGTTATTAAGGCCATGTCATGTATTTCACATGTAAAAAAGACCCGATGAATTTCAGACAATCTGGTTGAAATGAGTAAACATTTGCTCACCTACAGCTCTGCCAAATTCCATTAAATATAATGAAATATGTGATTTTTGATTAGTTAAAGGATTGTTTACTAGGTTTTTCCAGTTTAGAATTCTAGAAATGACAAGGCAGTGATATAAGAGCTTCCCTTGCTCCGTGTACCTTAACGACAGCAGCTCTATCCAACCCACATGTTGACACAAAGTTGCTCAAAAATAGCTCACTGTAATCCCAAAAATGTACAAAAGTTTCGATTTATATAAACAGTAGACTTATGCCACTGAAGGTTTTTCAGCTTCTACAAGCAAGAGAACACCAAACTTTCAAAAAGTCAAGCCTAATTTAGTTTGTCTTGCACTACCACCAGAGAATCGCAAAGTCATTAACAGTAAAACTTGCTCAAAAATAACTCTGCGTAGACACCGAAAAGGGCCAAAATTTTCAATCTTACAACAAAAACGAGAGAGTATGTCGAGGTTTTTGAAAAATTCTCCTATGAAAGTTGCTCAAAAATAACTCTGCGTAGACACCGAAAAGGGCCAAAATTTTCAATCTTACAACAAAAACGAGAGAGTATGTCGAGGTTTTTGAAAAATTCTCCTTTGAAAGTTGCTCAAAAATAACTCTGCGTAGACACCGAAAAGGGCCAAAATTTTCAATCTTACAACAAAAACGAGAAAGTATGTCGAGGTTTTTGAAAAATTCTCCTTTGAAAGTTGCTCAAAAATAACTCTGCGTAGACACCGAAAAGGGCCAAAATTTTCAATCTTACAACAAAAACGAGAAAGTATGTCGAGGTTTTTGAAAAATTCTCCTTTGAAAGTTGCTCAAAAATAACTCTGCGTAGACACCGAAAAGGGCCAAAATTTTCAATCTTACAACAAAAACGAGAGAGTATGTCGAGGTTTTTGAAAAATTCTCCTTTGAAAGTTGCTCAAAAATAACTCTGCGTAGACACCGAAAAGGGCCAAAATTTTCAATCTTACAACAAAAACGAGAGAGTATGTCGAGGTTTTTGAAAAATTCTCCTTTGAAAGTTGCTCAAAAATAACTCTGCGTAGACACCGAAAAGGGCCAAAATTTTCAATCTTACAACAAAAACGAGAAAGTATGTCGAGGTTTTTTTAAAATTCTCCTTTGAAAGTTGCTTAAAAATAACTCTGCGTAGACACCGAAAAGGGCCCATATTTTAGATCCGCTGGGTTAGTGACCATAATGGTTTGAGTAAGTATTTGTAGTAAGGTAGTCTTTTAATTTTTATAGAGAGAAAGGCAAAAAGTACATTGTTTAATTACATTGCACATACATCTTTAAAACAAAATATTTGTCAGCGTAATCTTCTTACTGATACTTACAAAGGCAATATATTTTGAATACGCGGATATATTTTGTTCTGAATACACGGATATATTTTGCACGACGTAATGGCAGTGTTTACAAGATCTATATGGTACTTATTTTTGCAAGATATGAAGAAGTTTCCAAAGAATTTATAAAAATAGTCTATACAATTGAACACCAACAATTTTAAATCAGTTCAACGTCTACCTCTATCGAGTTACTTCATGAGCAAAATTGTATAAACGGTGTTGGGGATCCGTACCAATACGTTACAAGAACAGAATATGCCTGTTTGTTCGATAAAGCGGTAAAAACTTTACATTTGCCTTACCTTTGTATGCTTAATAGGGCTAGGTAGGAGAGTAATCAAATGGAAGTCAGAAACCTTGCCAAAGCGGCAAAAGGGCCTTCGTGCCGCTCTACAGGTATTTTGATTATTCTTTGCAACCTATCTTCCTTATAGGGTATGCTTTCCCACAGTGTGTTGTCGCTGCATTTAAATGTATGCTTTCCTTTGATTCTGTCACCATCTATAGCTTGATTTGCAACCCAATATCTAAGAGAAGTAATATCGTCTTCCGGCACGAAAAAGTCCTTCAGACGTTGCAACGAATAAGCGTTTACGCATGTGAAAAGACCACAGCTTGTACTATCATTTTGCTGCTGCAGCCCTGCTTCACTTAGACTTATAAGTTTGAAACGTTTGATGTTGACAGGTTGGTTCAAATATATCGAGGCTCTTGACAAATACTCTAATGAGTACCTAAAAGCTGTTTCATCTGCATCTCTTGATGCGCATGAGTCACAATGCACGATGGTGCTTTTTTTAAAAAATACACCAATTATGCTCCAGTGGTTATCTTGATGGTATGGTATCAGTAAAAGGTCACCATTGAAACTAGTACGGGCTTGCAGTAGTGCTCTACAAAGAGTTGTGCTATTTTTGTTTCGCCCTCGCAAAGCTGTGAAAAATTGAGTTGGTAAAAAGTCGCTGTTTTCTATCTCCTCCCCTTTACTTTCAAGGCCAGTCTCTGCAGTTATGCTGTTCAGAAAAAAATGTATGACTGTAAAGATTGAAAATTTGTAAGATTTCAATCTTTGTTGTAAGATTGAAAATTTTGGCCCTTTTCGGTGTCTACGCAGAGTTATTTTTGAGCAACTTTCAAAGGAGAATTTTTAAAAAACCTCGACATACTCTCTCGTTTTTGTTGTAAGATTGAAAATTTTGGCCCTTTTCGGTGTCTACGCAGAGTTATTTTTGAGCAAGTTTTACTGTTAATGACTTTGCGATTCTCTGGTGGTAGTGCAAGACAAACTAAATTAGGCTTGACTTTTTGAAAGTTTGGTGTTCTCTTGCTTGTAGAAGCTGAAAAACCTTCAGTGGCATAAGTCTACTGTTTATATAAATCGAAACTTTTGTACATTTTTGGGATTACAGTGAGCTATTTTTGAGCAACTTTGTGTCAAGATGTGGGTTGGATAGAGCTGCTGTCGTTAAGGTACACGGAGCAAGGGAAGCTCTTATATCACTGCCTTGTCATTTCTAGAATTCTAAACTGGAAAAACCTAGTAAACAATCCTTTAACTAATCAAAAATCACATATTTCATTATATTTAATGGAATTTGGCAGAGCTGTAGGTGAGCAAATGTTTACTCATTTCAACCAGATTGTCTGAAATTCATCGGGTCTTTTTTACATGTGAAATACATGACATGGCCTTAATAACAAGAAAAACCACTTTATTTATGTCTTTGCTATGAACAATATTTGATATTTTGATATTGGTTTCTTTTTTGAGGAGTTATTTTTGAGCAAATTTCGGTCAACTCGAGGATTTGGCCTAAATTCAGCAAAAAGTAGTGACTTTTCAATTTCCAGTTTAAACAAGACGAAGTATATATTTTCTCTTAAGAACTGTAAAAACCTCTAGGTACATGTCTAAAACAACCGAAAATTAACTTTAATCAATCTAAATAAGTGTGTGAACAAAGTTATTGATGAGCAACCAAACACCATTTCACAATGCGAATCGTCAGAGCGAATCGTCTGAATCATCATATCAATTCAACTCAGTCAGACCACAGCTGTTACGCTGCGGAAGTCAGGACAGCACCACAGGCCCGTTTTCTGACCGTATCGGAGAAAATCGATGTTATCTCAAAATTTGAAAAAGCTATAGGGAGCTGTTTTTTGTTTTTTGGACTCCGCATTAAATTTTGTACTGGAAAGTTGAAATGGAATTGTTGGGAAAAAGAATAGAATAATTGGGAATATTTTTGTATGAGATTCCCTGAAAAGGTAGAAAAATAAATGAAAACAGCATTTAACAATTTTTTCAATTTTTTTACCTCTAAGTTGATATTTTCTCGCACCTGACGGAGAAACCGAAGAGGAACATGTTGCAGAGGGGCTTCGCATCTTTTAGAGCATCATCTTAGAGAATCACTAGGTTTAAGGCTGACCAGGGCAATGCAAATCAGCTCGCCTTTCCACAGACTAGCTTACTTTGCTAGGAAAACATATCAAAGTAACTCTTAATTTGTAGGAGAATAACATTTTTGGAGTGTCCCCTCAGACAGAAAAACCATTGGCATTCAAATTTCGCACAAATTCAAAAAATGTACATAAATTGATACAAAATAATCATGCTAATATAATTTGCATGTTTAGCTCTTGAAAGTTTTTAAGACCTTCCAAACTCCAATATGCTAGTCCATGGTTCCTAATCGCATATGCTTTAACTAAGTATCATCAACTGGTACGTTTTCCTGCACTTTTCATACCCAATTTACAAAATTTTCTGCAATATATACTTATTTCTTTGACATTGCAAATCGAATACAGCTTTTGCCTTTTATTCTTTGTAGATACTTTTTTCATGCCAAATATAACACAGTTTGATATCCTCATGTCTCTTTCTGAAAGCCAAAAGCTAGCATTATATCACATTATTTAAACCATGCGTAAACATATTTTTTTGTTTTAGCTCTTTTTGCCTTTGCTTGAAGTCACATTGATGGTAGAAAGCATGGCTTCAAGTTTGTTGATCAAGACACTCAAAGTATGCCCTGTCAAAGCTTTCAAACGTTCACAATCAACAGCAGTGCCATCATGGCTGAAAGCAATTACTGGCTTAAAGAATTATAAAGTTTGTCAAATTGGAGATCCAATACTAAGACAGAAATCAAAGCCAGTACAGTTTGACTATATGCTGAGCCAAGAATTCAATCAACTTGTTGAGCTGATGGTTAAAACTATGAGAGACAAAAAAGGAGTTGGGATCGCTGCACCTCAAGTTGGTGCCAGTTTGAGAGTTATTGCAGTGGAGTTTAATGGACATCATCTCAAGCAGAACCTCAAGAAGTTTGGAGCAAATGGAGTACAAAAAATGCAAATGCAATTATTCCCATTAAAGGTTGTGGTTAACCCTGAAGTAAAAATTATTGACCCTACTACAGTAGCATTCAAGGAAGGGTGCTTGAGTATGGAAGGATATTCAGCAATTGTTCCAAGGGTAAAGGAAGTTCAAATCTCAGGACAAAGCACAACTGGAGAGAAATTGAAATTTAATATTGCTGGCTGGATGGCACGAGTTTTTCAACATGAGATGGACCACTTAGATGGGCATCTGTTTGTAGACTCTATGCAGTATAAAACTCTTATTTTTGAAAAGTGGAAAGATTTTGCATCATAGCTTTTACCCTAGATATTTTAGGTGTTTGTTTTATTTTTCAATGGAGTCCTGAAAAAATCCATTGTTTTATTGTCATTGCTAGAACTCTAGCCTCCTGCTGATATTGAAGGGTTATTAAAATTCTCATTTTTTCAATGGACACTTGGTGGTTCAATCGTTATTGATAAGGCTTGCATGTCGAACAATAGCAAGAGAAGACTTGCTGAGTGCTGACATATCTATGTGGTAAATAGCTTCTGACATAATTGTGTGTTGTCAGTATATACCTCCAATTTAGTGTCGTGAAATCACTCACCACTCTGACCATACCTTAACTGGTTGCACATCTAAATGTTTTTAAAAATTTATGTTTTTATTGCGGTATCATTTATAAATAATGTCAAAAGCAAGTATTTAGTAAATCATCATAAGCATTGCTCTTCTTGGATCTAAACACATTTCTATTAATCCTCAATTTATTTTTTGTGGTCTACAAATACATTGATAACCTTTAAAATAGAAATATATTTTTAATCTTTAGGATACCAATACTTTTGATATTACTTGTTTACAAATTATCACTGTATGATGAAAGAGACAGATTCAGTTGTAATCAAGTACTGTTAAATCAACTTAATTTCTATTTAGTATTTTTTGCCAGTCAGAGAAATCTTTATAAATAACACATTATTTTCATCATGATAGTATAACAAAACATTTAATGTAAAATACAGAAAATAATTTAATCAAGATGTGATTTATTCAACATTTAAATTTGATATAAATTTTAAGTTCTTCGCTAAATGGAAATTTAAGTTAAATATACACTCAGGATTTAAGTTATAAGTAGGATAAATAGATAGAAGCTGAGAAGGCAAATTATCACAAATACTAACTCACTATCATACAGTCACAAAAAAAAGAATATTTGTCATACTAGTGGCCAGAACTGGGGGGGGGGGCTGACCTATTTTCTTTGTTTCAAAACACTTGCTTGAGTATTCGCTTGAGTATCAGTCTTAATGGACACAGCCCCAGTTAGCCTCCCTGTCTTGTATGCTCTGGTAAGCTATATAATTTTGTATTACAATTTGGATTGCTGTTGTGGAGCTGAGGATATGATAATGAAGAAAACTCATGAGTACTAATAAGCAATTAAACAGTTTGTCATTAATTCTTAAAGGCTATATTGTCATTAATATCAACAATTCATTGTTCAACCTAGCATCACCTTCTCAGCTTTTAGTCTACCAATAGTTTAATAAAATTGATTGTTTTAGATATCTAAATTATTGTGTAGAGGTATTTTATTGACACAATTGAACTGAACTGGACGATATTTATTCATACTTGTGCTTTTAGAATGGATAATCATACAATGATTGCATGTCATTTACGTCTTATTACAGATGATCAAGAAGGAATGAATGAGATGTTAAGTTATATCTTACCAGGATGCATTCACTATTATGGACCATAACCTACTTCCTTTGACACCATATTCAAAACAGAGCAAAAATATTTTTTTTCTTTTGATATAACTAGCTACTTTCAGATGTCACATCTTGAAGTACAAAAATACAACAAAAATACTAAAATAAAAATAAGATACT
Source organism: Rhopilema esculentum (assembly GCF_013076305.1). The sequence continues at coordinate 4,279,982 of NW_027019698.1, read as the reverse complement.
TCAAGATAAACCACAAAAAGACAAGACAGACAAGACAAGACAAGACAAGACAAGACAAGACAAGACAAGACAAGACAAGACAGACAAGACAAGACAAGACAAGACAAGACAAGACAAGACAAGACAAGACAAGACAAGACAGGGAGTCAAGCAATTCACCACAGGAATGCAAAACAAAATAAGACAATATAAACAATACAAAACAAGACAAAACTTGACAAGATAAGGCATGGTAAACAAAATTAAGACAAAATGAGATAGGTTAAAATGAGACAATACAAGACAATGGCACAAGCAATATGCAAGGCCAAATAAAAATACCAAACAAGATAAACAGATAGAGGGCAGGATAAAATCAAATAATAGAAAGTGTGACAAGACTGGAAAAGACAAAAAACACAAGACAGAAGAGGCAAAACAACATTCAACAAGAAAAACAAAATGAGGCTCACAAAACGATGACAAAATGAGACAACTACGAGTGGCACACTACAAAATGAAACAGCACAAAACGGGACAGCATAAAACGGGACAGCATAAAACGGGACAGCATAAAACGGGACAGCATAAAACGGGACAAGACAGCACAAAACAGGACAAGACAGCACAAAACAGGACAAGACAGCACAAAATGGGACAAGACATCACAAAACAGGACAAGACAGCACAAAACAGGACAAGACAGCACAAAACGGGACAAGACAGCACAAAACGAGACAAGACAGCACAAAACGGAACAAGACAAAACGAGTCAGGACAATAAAGTATATAAAAGAACAGGACAAAACATGAGACAAACAAGACAAGATAGCATAAGGCAACACGTCATGAACAAAGCCAAGACAAGGCAAGACATAAACATAAAATTAAAAGGCAAGGCAAGACATAAACAAAGCCAGGCTTAAAGTACTGCAAAGTGAAAAAAAAACTGACAATCAAATGGAACAACGTACCATCACGAAACTACACACATGAACAAATACGGAATAAGAACAAAGAATTATAGTGAAGGAAAATCAAGAAAATCTAATGCTATAAACAAATTTCAAGGCGAAGATCAAAGGAGACAAACAAGAAAAGGCAAAAATATTCAGGATAAAACATTACTACACTATGTGGGTAATGTAATGCTACTATGGTGGACAAAAGAAACAACTAAGCAAAACAACAGTAAAAGATATCTCGAAAAAAAAAATGTGATACATAGAGGCAAAAACAGTAAAAACAATTCAATAACAAAATTAAAAGAAATAAACTTGCAAGGAATGCAAGGGATATAAGAACAACATGTGTTGTGAATTTAAAATGGTTGTTATCACGTGGGCACTCACAGAAAGGCCCATGTGTCTATGGCTGCAAATTTTTTATATTGCTCAAGCTTGTACAGCATTCTATAAACGATTGCAAAAGAGAATCCAGATGATGTAACCAGAAAAAATAAGGGAATAAAACGAAGATAGCAAGCAAGGGAGGAAAGAGTAACAATGGTAAACTAACAAGATAAAATACACACATGCGACACGATGTTGCAAGAACGACTTTCCAAGGAGAGGAAACGACAGAACACACCACAGAGGGCACAAAACAACAAAAAGATGAACAAAACATATCGGTAAGCGTTAGGTATAACAAATATACGATGCTTCAAACAAAGACTGGGCTGTCAAAGCAATGGCACCTCAAAGCAAAAACATATAAAAAACATGATGCAACATGACATGGCATGAGAAGATATGAACATATCATACATAGAAACATACCAATGTAAATAAACACAAAAGATACGATATACCACGAAGATACTACTCCAAACAAATAAAGCTAAGTATGGAAAACTAAAAGAAAACATGATTACCAATACTAATTTAACAAAAATTAAAATTATTAGAAGTTGATTTACCATACCATGGCAAGATACGAGCAAAGTGGACAAAATACAGAACAAAAATACAGGATAACAAGACAAAATAATAAGATGCAAGACACAAGAGGCAAGACACACACAAAAAACACAAGACGCAAGGCATAAAACAAAAACACAAGATACAAGACAACACAAGACATAACAAGACAAAAAAATTAGGCGCAACACACAAGATACAAGGCACAAGATACAAGACAACACATCACAAAACAATACACAAGAAAAATACACACGACACAAGATACAAGACAACAGAAGAAAAAACGAGACGACATGTGACAAAAACAAGACAACACAAGACAAGACGCAAGACACAAGCACTAGATACAAGACAAGACATAAAATACGAGGAACAAGAAACAAGACAGGACAATAAGACAAAAACGCAATATACAAGGGACAAGATACAAGATACAAGGCACAAGATACAAGGAACAAGACAAGACAAGACAAAAACATAAGATACAAGACATAAGATACAAGACACGAGATACAAGGCACAAGATACAAGACAACACAAAACAAAACAAGACAAAAAGTCAATACGCAGGACAAAAAAAAGACACAAGACACGAGATACAAGACAACACAAGACAAAAAGACAAGACGCAAGACACAAGCACTAGATACAAGACAAGACATAAAATACGAGGAACAAGAAACAAGACAGGACAATAAGACAAAAACACAATATACAAGGTACAAGATACAAGATACAAGGCACAAGATACAAGGAACAAGACAAGACAAGACAAAAACATAAGATACAAGACATAAGATACAAGATACAAGACACGAGATACAAGGCACAAGATACAAGACAACACAAAACAAAACAAGACAAAAAGTCAATACGCAGGACAAAAAAAGACACAAGACACGAGATACAAGACAACACAAGACAAAAAGACAAGACGCAAGACACAAGCACTAGATACAAGACAAGACATAAAATACGAGGAACAAGAAACAAGACAGGACAATAAGACAAAAACACAATATACAAGGTACAAGATACAAAGCACAAGATACAAGACACAAGATACAAGGGACAAGATACAAGATACAAGGCACAAGATACAAGACACAAGGCACAAGATACAAGGCACAAGATACAAGGGACAAGATACAAGATGCAAGGCACAAGATACAAGACACAAGGCACAAGATACAAGGCACAAGATACAAAGAACAAGATACAAGGGACAAGATGCAAGGCACGAGATACAAGGGACAAGATACAAGGGACAAGAAATGGGCACAAGATACAAGGCACAAGATACAAGGGACAAGACACAAGGCACAAGATACAAGGCACAAGACAAGACAAGACAAGATCAAACCAAACCAAACAGGACAAAACAAGACAAAACAAAATATAAAACAAATTACTGTCTACGGACATGATGCTCAAATGAAATTACCGACATAAAACTGTTTATATAAACGCAATCTTACAAATAAAAATAACACGATCACATAGTGTAGAAAAATAAACAATATCACAAAAGAAAAGATGAAACAATAACAGGACAAGAAACAGTAAAAATGGAGCAAAATACCACAAGACATGTTAGGACACAAAATTAGAAAGCATTTCGAATAAAATAATTATGGAATTGAGATTAATAAATATTTACATGATGTTACAACCCAAGAAACAACAGATGAAGAAACGAAATCATCTAACATTAACAAAGAAACAATATCAGCCACGTAAAAGGTTGATACAAAAGCCAAACTATGTACAAAAATTAGAAAAAAAATAATATAGCAACCACAGCCATGACCATGATACTGATGACTTCACAAGACAAAAGCACAAAATGACATGAAAGGACACTAATGCCTGACGTAGCTAGTGACCATGGATGACACAAAAACACAGAGGCCAATACAGAATGGAAAACATAGCTACCACAAAACAAAACCGTTACTAAAGGTCAGATATGTGAGGTATATGGAATGGTAAACAAAAAAAATTAAATTAAAATATGATCATATAATAGTGGGGATTTTTTAGTTGGAAATGAGAGAGGGATTTGGAAAAGAGAGTGGAAAAATCAAGCTTGAAGAAGGTATATTGATGGCAGAGACTGTGACACTGCTTGCAGGCACCTAACAGGAAAACTGGATGTCTTAAAAGATTAAATGACTCAATGAAAAAAAAATTTTGGTTGAAAATGTGAAAAGTTGGCCAAAGTTTGAGATCAAAACCATGGTGTCCAGAGTTGTACTACCTCTACAATGTTTAAAATTAATTCAAAGTGAACCGGTGTTGAAATGCATCCTGGTAAGGACAATAATTCAAATCAGCTCATTTAATAAGGTTTATGTTTAATAAGTTTAATAAGTTTTATGTTTAGAAATGAAATAAACTGCCACTTTATACCGATTCATTACCATAGGATACTTAAAAAACTAACTTTAATGTGTTTGAGATAAGAATTTTACATTTTCATAACTTTTTCAAATTGATTTAATACTTACATACGGATCTCAACAGTAAAGGTTTCTTTATGTCGTTGATATGCGATTCCTTTAAGCGTCCATGAAAAATCGTTATTCAAATGAAACCAATAACATAGTCTCGTTGTCTTCTGTTATTAAGGGTTGTTCTACCATTGCTCCAGTAGCGTTGCATGAATGATATCACATCATATATGATTAAAATCAAAAATTTGGGTATTCATCTTGTTATCTTTGAAACAATACAAAAAGTAGAAACTTTAATACTTGATTAATGAAGTAAAGTTAATATCTTTTATTTTATCCGTTCCATTCAAATCTGTAAGCTCAACAAGGCAAATGCTGCCGATAACGTTTCCTCCAGCTTCTTTGAAAAGGTCACAAGCAGCTGCTAATGTACCTAGGAAACAATGAGCATTACTAAATCAAGAGCTTCGCATCAAACTTAAGTGACGCAAGGGGTCATTTCAGTGACATGTGTCGTCATTTTAATGATATGTGACGTCCAGCTGGTGATATGTGACGTCATTTCAGTGACATGTGACATCATTTCAGTGACATGTGACGTCATTTTAGTGACATGGCTCATCATTTTAGTGATATGTGACATCAAGTTGGTGATATGTGACGTCATGTTAATGATATGTGACGTCATGTTAATGATGTGATATGTGATGTCACTGTAGTGACAGATGTCCTCATTGAGCAACAACCAAGCGGGGTTCGTGTTCACATTGCAATAGCAGGAACCAGCAATATAAGACTGAGGCATACTTAATTTCCTTTTACTATAACTAGCAAGATATTCAATGGCAAAAGATAATAAAAAAGCAGCAAAATGCATACCGCCAGTGGCAAGCAAATCGTCAATGATAACAATTTTGTCATTCTGGTTGATTGCATCAGCTTGAATTTCCAAAACGTCCTATGGAATATCGTAATGTAAAAATCTACGAATTATCACACAGGTTTTATTACAATAACAACAACAACAATGATGTTTCTTACAACATGATTATTTAATGTCCATTTTTTGAAAAACAGATCCCAAGATTAGATGAGATAATTTCTCTTTCAAGCGAAAATCGGAAAGTCCCGGCAAATATAGGCTAATTCAAGCTTAACATGTAGAAGACACACGTTTTGTGGGACCAAGGAGTTTGGAGACCAGATGACGTAATTAGAAACAAAAAAAATATGCAGATTGGACAAAACTCAATAACTGGAACCTTCATTAACTCAACTTTGCATTCCCTTTGCTACTTCTCTAATGTGCCAGTCTAACTACCATTTGGTTATTTCATATTTACTTAATTTGAAGCTAATTTGGTCAATAAGGCTTCTAGCTAGAATAGCATAACGACCTTCAACCGAAATATTTGGAGGATCTGTTGAAGTGCTTTTTACAGTATTTTCAAAAACGAAACAGCTGATGACCAAACGCAACATACCTCTCCGTATTCTTTTGTAGATTTTTTGCTAATTGTTTTGCCAGGTAGTTTTCCAGCCTTTCTTACGGGCACGAAAGGTTTCCCTAACTTGTTAGCAACTAATGGTGCTACAAGGAACCCGCGAGCATCCAAGCCTGAAATAAACAAGGATGATGATGATAATTCTGAATTTTGGTTTACTTTGGTTTATTGGCAATTCATGATGAAATTCAAGAAGACAGTATCACAGAATATCCCTTAAACCATCTTGTCTGATTTTATAGATCACTCTGACTTCGACATACAAATCAAAACGAAACAAGATTTTTGCAACTGCGTCACAGGTAGAAGATTTTAGAAATATCTTACCCTTTTATGACCCTCTTGAACATCTAGCTCTCTACCCAGAACAAAATGTAACTCTTTGATTCAAGAATACATCTGTTTCTGTTTCAAACAGACATGTTAAGAAACTTAGTAAGGTACTGGAAAATGCATCTCAAGAAATGTTGCTTTAACGTGGCTTGACAAACCGAAATTGCAACTTGATAAGCAATGACTAGCACGAAGAAAGGTATCAAATTAGCTCACCATATAACATATCTCTCATCATGCTTCTAAGCAACTAGAGCTGAAAGGTAGTTGTCAAAAGACTGTGAAAGTCTTTGCAAATAATTATGAAATATCTCATCATTCCCCATTTGCCAGTATCACATCTAGTTGATGACAAACCATCAAATTCGAGTTAATTCTTGTCGCACTGCCATTTGGAGGCAGGTTTTATGCAGATTTTGCTGCAGATCTCCAAAAAGCGTCCAGAAGCGAGTCAGGTCTAAAACCAGTAGTTATGAACCAGTTGCATTTGAAACAAACAATCAACGCAAACGAGGAATCAAGAGGTCACGAGGCCCTCAGACGGCTACCGGTGCTCTCATTCAAATATCAATACCCAACGCCTTCTCAAGAAATATTCAAACAGCTTCGTATTTAGATTTGCAATAATACAGTTTACTGATTTGAATCAAAAAAAGCGTAAACAGAAATATCTTTAACGTGATCTCAATGCATGTCCAGGACACGCTAAAGGGGCCTAATTTTATTTTCCTCATCTTAAAACAAGTCAAATCAAATATAAAGATTCGCCTCAGGTAAATTGATATGAAAGTCAAAGGAAAAGCTGCCGATTTTGATCTAAAGAAACTGCAAATTTAAGTCTCAAGTTTGAATTGAGGGAAGCAAGGCATTTGCAAATGAACAGAACAACGGAAATTCCTTTGCATGTTTCCGCTGAAGATCTAGCAGACAAAAGTGCAAATTTGCTATTTCTGTCTAGTATTTTAACAAAAAGTGATTCAATAAAAGGATATAATAACTTACCTAAAGGATCTTTTATTAACATTATTAGAAGAGAACAAAAGATAAAGGGAAACAGAAATAGAGAAACAAAAGATGAGGAGAAGATCTAGAAGAGAAATGAGCAGATTTGCTTTTACTGGCTAATGTTCTCATAAAAGGTAATTTAGTGGAAGGATATAATTACTTATACTTTATTGATTTGTTTAGGAGAGAACAAACGTCAAAAGATCAAGTCGGTTAAAGGCAATCTGTCACGACGTTGATTGATTATAAGAACAAAGGGATTTTTATTGTTTCCAGTCCCCTTTAATTTATCGCATCGTAAAAAATATGGCGGAGCGCTGGAATTGTGTTTAGGCTATTGTTTCAGCTATTGTTCTCGTTAACCAATCCACAACGAGACAGATTGCCTTTAACATCAAACAGATTATCACCTGCTATCACGTCCACATTTGAGTAGGACTCTTTGATGACGACAATCATAAGCTCAACCATATCTGTAACTGCTGCTTGATTCTTGAAAATCGGCATTATGTCTCTAGCAAGGAAGAATAAATGTTGCCAATCAAGAATTAGCTGCGTGCTTGCTTCACTAAACAAAGTCTTTTAAATCTTTTTCGAATATCTTAAGAGAAGCATATTGAAAAAACAGCTAAGAAATATTCACCAGAAACGATTTCGATAAGGCCATTGCTTCATAGAAATAACCCAAAGTAAATTTTTGCCTATAATCTTTCGCATCAGTCTGAATAGATTCTTATAACTGACAATAAATGGATAAGGAGACACTTTAGGTTCGAAAGTGCTCTTTTAAATTTATATCTCGTAGTCTTTATCATTTTGTTTTACTTTTCGAAGAATTTACAGATATTTTACAAAAATAATTCCTTGTACAAAAAATTGCATGTGATTGACAGATTACTTGGTACATGATGGAGCAATGGCTTGAGAAAAAACATCATTTTTTTTACGTAAAAGTCTGCAAGAATGAGCCTTTATACTAATTTTAAGGCTGGTTGGGTTTTTATTTTCGATCAAGTGTCTGCCTGATCTTAAAACACTAGTACTAGGCTATACAGTTGTACTATCAAAAACAAAAAACTTGTAGTATTCTCTTACTAACGCCTAACTTTTCTATGTTCTTTGTCTGTTAATGCTTATTGAATTTTGTGTCTGCAAACACAGCAATTTTCAGATGGTAAATAGTGAGTTGAAAGGGGGCTCTTTATTTTCATGGGCATGACTTCGGGGGTACTATAGAGTTGTCAAGCTTTTGTGCATCCTCTCTGGCTCAACCTCGAGGAAAATACTTATCACTGTCATTGAAACTTTGGATAGGAAATTGCTTTCAATGGACACAGACATCAATGTTTGAAAGCTGCAAACACAGCAATATTCAGATGGTAAATTATCACTTGAAAGGGGGCTCTTTATTATCATGGGCATGACTTCGGGGGTACTATAGAGTTGTCAAGCTTTTGTGCATCCTCTCTGGCACAACCTCGAGGAAAATACTTATCACTGTCACTGAAACTTAGGATAGGAAATTGCTTTCAATGGACACAGACATCAATGTTTGAAAGCTGCAAACACAGCAATATTCAGATGGTAAATTATCAGTTGAAAGGGGGCTCTTTATTTTCATGGGCATGACTTCGGGGGTACTACAGTGTTGTCAAGCTTTTGTGCATACTCTCTGGCACAACCTCGAGGAAAATACTTATCACTGTCACTGAAACTTAGGATAGGAAATTGCTTTCAATGGACACAGACATCAATGTTTGAAAGCTGCAAACACAGCAATATTCAGATGGTAAATTATCAGTTGAAAGGGGGCTCTTTATTTTCATGGGCATGACTTCGGGGGTACTACAGTGTTGTCAAGCTTTTGTGCATACTCTCTGGCACAACCTCGAGGAAAATACTTATCACTGTCACTGAAACTTAGGATAGGAAATTGCTTTCAATGGACACAGACATCAATGTTTGAAAGCTGCAAACACAGCAATATTCAGATGGTAAATTATCAGTTGAAAGGGGGCTCTTTATTTTCATGGGCATGACTTCGGGGGTACTACAGTGTTGTCAAGCTTTTGTGCATACTCTCTGGCACAACCTCGAGGAAAATACTTATCACTGTCACTGAAACTTAGGATAGGAAATTGCTTTCAATGGACACAGACATCAATGTTTGAAAGCTGCAAACACAGCAATATTCAGATGGTAAATTATCAGTTGAAAGGGGGCTCTTTATTTTCATGGGCATGACTTCGGGGGTACTACAGTGTTGTCAAGCTTTTGTGCATACTCTCTGGCACAACCTCGAGGAAAATACTTATCACTGTCACTGAAACTTAGGATAGGAAATTGCTTTCAATGGACACAGACATCAATGTTTGAAAGCTGCAAACACAGCAATATTCAGATGGTAAATTATCAGTTGAAAGGGGGCTCTTTATTTTCATGGGCATGACTTCGGGGGTACTACAGTGTTGTCAAGCTTTTGTGCATACTCTCTGGCTCAACCTCGAGGAAAATACTTATCACTGTCACTGAAACTTAGGATAGGAAATTACTTTCAATGGACACAGACATCAATGTTTGAAGGCTACAAACAAAGCTGATAAGCAAAAGACCTAGAGTGTGGAATGTGGGCCAAGGCAAGAAAATATATACTAGCAGATCCTCTCTGTTACCTTTTTTGAAAACCACAACTTTTTTTACTTAGGCATGGAATTTTAATTTCTTGGGGTTAGCTAAAAATTTGAAAAGCAAACTGTAAATATTGCTATAAAATGGAGGTCATGAAATTTGCAAAATTTTGTTAATAAATTTGACTTTGATATAACCATATAAAAAGGTCTATTTGATAGAAAATTACAGCTGCTAAATCATCACACTAGTACGGATAAACCAGATTTTCTCAACGAATGGCTTTAGTTCAAACCTCCTCGCAAATTCACATGTTTTCAATCAATTCTTCTGGCACTACAATATCATTGATAGAATTTTCCCATCAAGTGCATGTTCTGCCAAAACTTTGCTGAAATTTACATACACTTTTCTTCCTAGATGCCTTTTTAGAGGTTTTTCTACCGTGCTGGATCCTTGAAGTGCTCTGATCAAACACTGACAGCTAATCCTTGAAATTTCTCACACTGTTTTTCACTTCCCACGTACGGAAATCGGAGTTTTATTTTCGGATTCATTTTATTTTGATATCTTTGAAGTGCTGAAATATCTTAATGTATAGCGGGGCCTCTCTCCTCGACTAGCTTTGCTACTGAGAGAGTTCCTCTTTTAAATAATTCCCCATACATACATTTCCTACAGATAAGTTATGTTCCAAATTTTATTGTTATAATTATTGTTTGATATTTGATGTTGCTGTATTTTTATTTAGTATTTTGCGGAAATGTATGTAGTGGAATTTAAAATATAACGAACCTTAACCTGAACCTGAACAATAGAAAATGATATACCAGTGAGCTATGTGAGCTTCTATGTTGTTAACATATAAACCTGGTGCTTATATTTTAGCCTCTTTGTGTCAAAACTGTAGCCAAAACGTACTGAAAGCTTTTTAATGCATTAGCAAAACAATAGAGCTCTTTTAAAATCTTTTGTTATAGTTGTTAAAGCTTTAAAGATCACAGTAATGAATACTGGAACACACTTAACTGAATTTGTTACACTTGACTTGTGAAATAACATCACATTAAAATATTTTGTATTGCTGTAACCTGCATTGTGTGTCTGGTCAGGAGGTCAACAATATTAATTAATGGAATCGGACCACCAAACTGCAGAGTATGGAAAGTGCACACTCAAAACATTTTTTTAAATATTCCTGCACATCTGAAAAATGTCGTGGACGAATTTCTAAAAGTTTGCTTTTAAAAGCCATTTTAAACTTTCGTAACACAAAAAGATTGTTTGCATTTCGAGATCTTACGGTGGCCCACAGGTGCCATGGCAAAACTTTCTCTCTCACGGCAAAACTTACTTTCTTACGGCAAAACTTACTTTCTCACGGCAAAACTTACTTTCTCACGGCAAAACTTTCTTTTTTCACGGCAAAACTTTATTTCTCACGGCAAAACTTTATTTCTCACGGCAAAACTTTACTTCTCACGGCAAAACTTTCTTTGAATTTAATTTATTACTTAAATTAAATTTATTTTGAAAATTTTATCTCGTGACATTGGATTCTCGTCGTCGTATTGCTTTGTTCCTTTTGCTTTTCTAACATAGGCGTAGTAGACAAGGGTCTGGGGAGATAAGGGGGCTGTAGCGGCAACTGTAGTTCCTCAACACTGAAAAGTTTCCAAAAAAGCGATAATCAGGCAGAAATCTACCATGATTCAGTCAGGCAAAATTTTCATAAACAATGGATGTTGTTTGTTGGGCAACCACTTCGATTTTTTTCTCCCCTTATATTATGCCCATGCTTATTATTTCATTAAATACCTAGCCATCAACCCACCCTGTGAGTAATACGATATGATATGATATTAAACACAATACACAATTTATAGGTTTTTTACAAGCCACAATCGAGCGTGCCAAGTGCACGTACGTGATTTTTTTGCACGAATTTTATGTGCACGCCAATTTTCAACGAATTGATCTTTTTCACTGCTTTCAAAACAAAGGAATCAAAGACCTTGCATGCGGTACTGTTTCGTTGAGATAGGCATATAGGCCTAGCCTAGCCCAACCTAGATAAATTTTAGAACATTTCTGGGCTGTCTTTCTGCAAGAATTATCAAGAGAAGATGTAGGTATTCGCAAATTCTGCGAAGTTTAAAACGTCTAAAGCATTGATTAGATCTAAGTATCACGTACACAACAACACGTAAAGAAAGTTTTGCCGTGAGAAAGAAAGTTTTGCCGTGAGAAAGAAAGTTTTGCCGTGAGAAAGTAATTTTTGCCGTGAGAAAGTAAGTTTTGCCGTGAGAAAGAAAGTTTTGCCGCGAAAAAGAAAGTTTTGCCGTGAAAAAGAAAGTTTTGCCGTGAGAAAGTAAGTTTTGCCGTGGCACCTGTGGGCCACCGTAAGATCTTGGCTTGGCATGAGTGTGTTCCATTGCTTAGGGAAAATAAAGAATTTGAATTTCCTCAAGATCGAGATAATCTTGCATTAGTTCGATAACAAAGTAACTATCAATAATGTATATTTTCTTACTTCGTTCATATTCCTTTCTTTATTAATATCGTCGGTATCTAACATAGTTGTGTGTACTATTTATCCTACACACAGTGGCGTAATAAAATATAGGGCTATGTTGAATGAATGTAATCTTAATTTCAGCTTCTTAAAATTACAAGCGGTAATTAATGATAATCGTTATCAGGGACGCCTGCACAAGATTAGGGCAGGAGGGGCAGTGTTGGTGCTGAGGGCAAATCGTAGAATTTTTCTACTAACATGATCGAGCATTCCTATTTAAGGAAGGAGGGTGGAGTAACATAACAAAATGTTAACATGCATATGTGACGACCATACAGCTGCCCCTCCAGCCCCCCCCCCCGGTGTAGGCGCCCCTGATCGTTATAATAAATTTTGATTTTGAAAGTAACAAATAATTTGTACTCTAATTCTAATCAATCAAGGTGTCTATTCTTTGCATCAGAGACTCCGACAGAGGTTGGAAAGTGAAGGGGGGCCAAGGGAAAAATTATCACCCATGCGAAAAGTTTTTGAAAAAAGCTCATTTGCTTTGCAAAAATTTTCAGAATAACTTTTAGTGCTAAAACCGATTTGCAGTGCTAAAATCAAACTCCTCAAGAAAAGGCATCACCTGTTGTCCACCTAATGTAAGAATTTGTTACGCTATATCAATCAATGAAAACCAAGCACCTGACTCCGATTACAGCATGGAGTTGGAATGCGACGATTAAAAATGTGTCATCGTTATGGATAATTGTCAAAAAAGCCTCAAAGGCATACCAGAGGCTTATCAAATGTGGATGTAAGCAGAAATGTTCGACAAGATGTAAATGCAGACAGTTTGGTTTGGAATGTACGGAATCGTGCATGTGCAATGGGCAGTGCTTCGAAGAGTTTGACACTTAAACTTTCAATCTCGTCAGGATGTCGATTTTGTGCGACAATTCGAAATTATTAACTGAAAGCTGACATAAGAAAACACAATAGGCATTTTTTAGCAAGTACCTGCAGGCATTTTCAACCGACCTATCTTGGAAAGTATATTGGAGCATAGGTTTGCGTAATTTCGATACTTGCACATTTGAGGAATGTTGGCACAGATGCATTTCAGAAACCTTTAGCGGACTGTGCACTAATACCCCATGCTAAAAAGCTTTTTTAGTACAATTTCTGATTTTAGTAATTAGATATCAATATTATTTTGTTTACATGCCTAATTATGCACTTCTACAACTTTTTATGCTTTTGATATGGAAGAATGATAAACAATTGGTAGAATTTGTTTCAGAGGACTGGGTCCGAGTGCCTACGGCTAAAAATAGCACTTTGGGGTAAATTACAGTTGGGGTCCCGATCCCATTGTTTTCAGCATGTCAAAGTCTATAGGTATGCCACTTTTCATGCTTTCTTCATTAAATTTACGATTGTTGTGGCTTTTTCCCTCACTAAGAGTCGATTTATTGATTGATGGGAAAGCCATGACGCAGAATGTGCTCTGACGATTCGCAACCCTCCTCCGACGTGACCAAAACAGCCCTCTGGCTTTCCTTTCATAACTTTTCGCAGAAAAATGGTACAAATACCATTTAAAGTTTAATCGATAGAACATAGCTGGCTTTACTGTTTTTTATAGTTTGCAAGAGATTAAGGTTGATTGTAAGAAATTGCGGTGGCGCTTTGCTGCTCTCGAGACATGTCCTGGGGGCTTAAGGCTGGGGTCAAACCCGTTTCTATAGCTTTATATTTTTATGATTTTATGAGTTGGAACCCTCAGTATTGTTCGAATGTATGCAAGAAAAGGAAGTACGTAAAACCGAAGGGACTCTCACGAAATTGCAAAAGATCACTCTTGAACGTTGGAACTCTCTATGCGAATTGAATTCTACCAAAGACAAAGACAAGTGAACGTTGGAACCCTCTATGCGAAATTGAATTCTACCAAAGACAAAGACAAGTGAACGAACAGACAAGTAACACTTATCGTAGTATATTTTTGTCATAAATATATATATATATATATTCATTTTTTCCTTATTCGATATTTATAACAGTCCTCTTAGAACAATTTTTCGTACCTAATCTAACTCTGCTACCCTAGGTGGAAATACCAAAAGAATTTCCCTACCTAGGCCTGATATTGAACCTAAGCAGGGACAATATTCTAAATGATTCAAGTATATTTTCAGCCCCCCGAATGTTGGCAAAATCGCAATTTTCCCAAAACCGCTCTTCAGTTTTCCTTTAATAACTTTTTCAAATCTCGGTTTTTTTGCCCAAACAGACGTTTATTCATCTTTTCGATACCTGCTACACTGTTTTTCATAGTCTGCGGTTTTTGCATATTGTTGTGTTTTTATTATGCGTTGAAAGTAGGGGAATTTTTCGAAAGTGCGAACTCCGCCTCTAACCATGATGTAGACTTGAGTTTATAAGTCGTGCAAGGCACCACCCCCAGAGTCGGTTTTAATGCTGAATGATTGAATATTCATTAAAACATTGGTTTATTGCTGTTTTTCAAAAAATTCTACGTTTTATTTGACTTGCAGGGACTAGGAAAATTAGATACTTTCCCTGTCACCCTGTTTAAAACCACTCGGCACATCAACTGCCGTCAAATTTTTTTGAAATTGTTTCTGAACCTTTTCTTATCCAGTCTTGTAAATGATGCCATTACCTAAAGTTTTATTGCTTTGGTTGTCCAAAATGGTCGCGAAACGATTCCAAAACAATCGCTTGAAAACAGTAAAAGTCTCACTAACCGGCTCAAAAGAGACGATGTTTTGATTGAGGGGAGGCCCTTGTGGTCTGACGATTCGCAACACTTCCTCTCACGATTCGAGCAAAACAGCCCCCCGGTTTTCCTTTAATAACTTTTCGCAGAAAAATTGTAAAAATACCAATTAAATCTTAATCAATTAAGAATGGTCTGCTACACTGTTTTTTATAGTTTGCATGAGGTTAAGAGTGTTTCAAGAACATTTTCAACCCCCGAAAGTTGCAAAAATCTCGAATTTCCCAAAACAGGCCTCCGGTTTTCCTTTCATAACTTTTCGCAGAAAAATTGTAAAAATGCCACTTAAAGTTGAAATGCCATTGTAAATGTAAAAATACCATTTAAGGTTGAATCAATTAAGAATGGTCTGCTACACTTTTTTTATAGTTCGCAAGAGGTTGAAAGTGTTTCAAGAACATGTTTAGCCCCCCGACTGTGTTGGCAAAATCTCGATTTTTCGAAACCGCTTTTCAGTTTTCCTTTAATAACTTTTTCAAATCTCAGGTTTTTGCCCAAACAGATGTTTATTCATTTTTTCGATACCTGCTACACTGTTTTTTCATAGTCTGCAGTCGGTTTTTGCAATTTGTCGTGTTTTTATATTGCGTGGAAATTTGGGGAATTTTTCCGAAGTGCAACACCGCGTCAAGCCATAATGAAGATTATAATTTGGTTCGAAAGTCGTGCCAAGCGCCCCCCCCCCCCCTGCTTCGTCTTTAATTTCCTATTGTTTTTAATTCATCTGGAAAATTGGTTCAATTCTTCAAAATCCGGCTCAGGGGGTTACGGCTTCGTAGAGGTTTGAGGCGGTGTTACACTTTGGAAAAATTCCCCTACTTTCAACGCAAAATAAAAACACGACAAAGTGCAAAAACCGACTGCAGACTATGAAAAAACAGTGTAGCAGGTATCGACAAAATGAATAAACGTCTGTTTGGGCAAAAACCTGAGATTTGAAAAAGTTATTAAAGGAAAACTGCAGAGCGGTTTCGGGAAAATCGAGATTTTGCCAACACAGTCGGGGGGCCAAACATGTTCTTGAAACACTTTCAACCTCTTGCGAACTATAAAAAAAGTGTAGCAGACCATTCTTAATTGATTCAACTTTAAATGGTATTTTTACCATTTTTCTGCGAAAAGTTATGAAAGGAAAACCGGAGGCCTGTTTTGGGAAATTCGAGATTTTTGCAACTTTCGGGGGTTGAAAATGTTCTTGAAACACTCTTAACCTCATGCAAACTATAAAAAACAGTGTAGCAGACCATTCTCAATTTATTAAAATTTAATTGGTATTTTTACCATTTTTCTGCTAAAGGTTATTAAAGGAAAACCGGAGGGCTGTTTTGCGCGAATCGTCAGAGCGCATTGGACAACCTATCTTTGTCATGGCCCCCCCTCTCAATCAATAAAACGACTCTTTTGAGCCGGGTAGCGAGATTTTTACTGTTTTCAAGCGACCGTTTTGGAATCGTTGGCCGTTCTATTTGGACAACCAAAGCAATAAAACTTTAGGTAATGGCATCACTTACAAGTCTGGATAGGTACAAAATTCAGAAAAAAATCTGAAAAAATTTGACGGCAGTTGATGTGCCGAGTGGTTTTGAACATGGTGACAGGAAAAGTATCTCATTTTCCTAGATCTCGCAAGTCAAACAAAACGTAGAATTTTTTTGAAAAACAGAATCAAACAAATATTTTGATGAATACTGAACAACTGGAGATGAAGACTGACTCAGGGGGTAGCTCCTGGGACGACTTATAAACTCAAGTCTACATCGTGGTTTGAGGCGGATTTTGCACTTTCGAAAAATTCCCCTACTTTGGACGCAAAATAAAAACACAATTAAGTGCAAAAACCGACTGCAGACTATGAAAAAACAGTGTAGCAGGTATCGAGAAATAGAATTAACGGCTGTTTGGGCCAAAAGCTCGAGATTTAAAAAAGTTATTAAAGGAAAACTGAAGAGCGGCTTTGGGAAAATTTCGCTTTTGCCAACATTCGGGGGGCTGAAAATGTTCTTGAACCGATTTTACTTCTTGCAAACTGTAAAAAAACAGTTTAGCAAATTGTGTTCTATCGATTAAACTTTAAATGGTATTTTTTGCGAAAAGTTATTAAAGGAAAACCGGAGGGCTGTTTTCACAAATTGAACATTTTTGTCTAAGTTTCGGAGACTTTCTTTTTAACCGGAAATTTTATTTAATTATGAAAATATGAAAAAACAGTGGAACTATGGTATTTGTGATGTTTAAAAATTAAATCAGTCCTACAGATTTAGTTAGTCAAAAGTTGTAAAAGGAAAACTGGAGGGTAGTTTGGGTGCGAATCGTCAGAGAGAATCGTCAGAATCGTCCCCCCGGAGCTTGTTGCTAGTTGAACGGGATGTAAGAAATTTGTAGTTTTACCCTTCAAATTGCTGAACAGTTGAAGGAAAGGTATGTACTATGTAGTTTTGAGTCGATTTCGCTGACTTGCTTCTTCCTTAGCGCCTGAAATCAGTTCAAATCAGGTTGTGATGTTTCACTCCCAGTGTCTATTTTAGGCCGTGTACAACACTTAGGCCGTGTACAACAATTTTCAATGTTTTGCCTTACCTTTTAAAGCATAGCGCGTCTTATTAGAAACAAAATACATGAATCGACAGATAATCCAGCCAGGTTTCCCACTATGAAATATCTTTTTATTATCTCTTTTTTATTTTTGTGTATGAAGCAATCAATGTCCGAATATACTCGAATGTCTAAATGAATGCTAAATAGCGGACCAGGAACGAAGGGGGCATCCCATGTAGGGACATCAAGATCGATAAGTTCTTCGGGCGCCCACGACTCTTAATCCGCCCCTGGTTGTAAAATATGATAAGTTACCTGAACAATATTCCAGCTTTTGGGAAATCAGGTACTGCCTTGATAAGGCCTTTCAAATTTTCCAAAGCTCCGTTGCCAGAGGAAGCCATTATTCTTTCCTTGTTCTTCGAAGAAATCGTTTTGTTGGCACCAGTGCTTCCACTATTCTTGCGCTACGCAAGCATCCCATAATGCATTTTTAGACTGTACCGGATTCATTTCGTATCGGATCGCTTTTCATATCGGTTATCGGATAGGCCTTCTGTTCACACGATGACGCTTGAATCCGATACGCTCTGTATCGTTTTTGCGGAGTCAGATCATTCAGCTGTGAATGTGGAATGGAATCATATCGGATCGCTTTTGGGCTCGTGTGAACGAATGAATCCGATACGGTTTCTCTCCGGAACCTCTGTTTCGAAAAATCAGCTTCGTTTTCGGGGTTTTTTAAACAGTTTGGCACTCTTTTCAAGATACAAAATGACAGTGGATCGCAGTTAAACAATAAATATGCGATGCGATCATGATGAGCTTCACAAGATTAATGCAAGAAAGAATTGGATTGATTGAAACTGATTTCGAAATACTTCTTCTTCGAAACAAAACAGCGTATCAGTTCCGTCACGTCAAAGAATGCATTCAATCAGAAAGAGAGCAAAACGACGAGCAACATTTCACGTTGCTATGCAACTTCTTCAAGACAATGGATTTTTTGGAGCAGTGTTGAAGCGTAGCGTCATCGTGTGAACAGGAGTGAATCCGATACGAAATGGATCCGGTATCGTGTCAACAGGGCCTTACTGTCATTGTTTGGACCGTCGCCACGCTCGCAAAGGCCCATTGTTAGCAATGAGTCTTTAAAGCGAGGCTGACATTTTTCAAAATTCCTTAAAATTCCTTAAACTGGGATTCTATTTTCTTTGAATATTTCCTTGTTTGTTTTATCCCAAAGATTGGTCATGCCATGACTAACAGTTAATATGCATCCACAAATTTTGAACGATTTATGAATAATTCATTCATTTTATGCTTTAAATGGCCATTTGAATGCTAAGGTGTTGAAACAGTCAAATAATCATCATAAATTATAAAACTTGAAAAGAGGATCCTCTAGCCACGTATTCTGAAATTTCTGCTAGTATCTTTTTCTCATTCCTGTTGTTAAAGCTGCACTTTCACTGTCAAAAAAATTTCGCTTCATCATGGCGATAAATCAACTCGAAATGAAGTTTTATTTAAGTCCAACTCTTTTAGCCCAAAGAAACGATCTGACTTATTCAAAAATACGGAAAAAGTTATTCAAAAACACGTGTTTCCTTTTGAATCGGTGATGGGTTATCATCACCTTAAAGCGCTAACGGCTCTCAGGGGCGGATCCAGGATTTTTGGTGACTATAGCTCAAATCTTTTGAGATCGGAACCACGCCCTCCTTGCTTGCGGGACACGCCCACTATATGGGCAAATGATAAACCATGTGTGTTTATAGTTGCTTCGTATTCATAAATATTCCTTCGAACATCCTTTTTCTATTTCCAGGGACGCCATAGAAGGGGGTGTGGGGGTATAACCGCCACTGTTGCCCTTTGGCAGAAGGGGCAAGGGTTGTTTTTAATAAAGTTCCTTTGAAACTGGCCAATTGTAATAATCAGAGAGATTCGTATGAAATTCTGAACTTCTCAAACATGTAAAATAATTCCTTGTGCCGAAAGTTAGCCAATGTTGAAAATACCTACAGATAATAAAATTGCAGTTACGTATGAATTTGTAGAAGCTGAGAATTATCTTTCAAAAGCCTTTTTACTCAAGCCTGCCCCCCCCCCTCTTGCCGCTTGGTCGTTCCGCCGTCCCTGTCTATTCCCTAGTACACTACTGGCCAAAATTGTAGGTCCTTGCCTTTGAAGCTACATTACAGGGGACCCAGGATGTGAAAACGAGCAATAGTCTACTGTTGCTTTACAGGGGACAGAGAGCGGAGAAATACCGTGGATACTCATATTCTATTGGTTAAAAGGCCATTTTCAAACCTGACTATAGCTTCACTATAGCTCGCGCCAAAAATTATAGTACGGGTTTCATTGCCTTCGATGCCTTTTCCAGAGCAAATCCCCAGACCGACTATAGCTCGGAATATCCACTGTAGCTCAATTCTGGTTGGTTACTGTCAACAAAGAACGAAACTTCTGATTCGTCTAAGTTTTAATATTAGTCCATTCTGCGCTCAGTGTTTTATATCTTATCTGGAGAGGCATTGTGATGACACATTGCCAGCAGTGCATGTTTGTTAATCGCATTTGATAACCTATACCGCTGCTTTCAAATGTGAATTCCGAAAATCAAACACTGAGATTTTGACTATAGCTCGAGTTACAGTTGCTATAGTCTGGATCCGCTCCTGGCTCTATAATTGCAACCTTCAGATATAAGAAAATCAACAACCGACAACCTCTTGGGTCGTCATTAAGACAATTCAATTAGGACGCTATATCTTCGCTGTTACATTACACGTCTTAAAAAGCAAACATTGATAATATTTTGAACTTTTGGGAAAAAAGTTGATGCTCTAAAAATTTTTTTGAATCTTGCAATTCCTTAAAAAAATCCTTGTGAAGTCAAAAACTCCTTGATCTAAGGAAAATTCCTTAAAAGTGGAAACACTGGTTGGCACGGGGGAAAATTGCATTGCACATGCGCTAAAAATCACAGGGTGCTAAGGTCTTTTTAAGCTGGCGATAAGGAAATGAAAAAAAAATTTAGGCTGGCCGTAACTAGGTACTCTTTAACTTGAACCAAGACATTGAAATGTTGCAAAGTTTCTGCACTTTTTATCTGTTATCATTTTTTTGTTACAAAAAGAAACCTTTGCGCTAAAAGCCTTACGCAAATCAACTGACATCAAATGAGCAAAGAACAGCAAAATCAGGTGACTTACTTTGACACAGTTCAAATGGGCCAATAAAACACATTAATTTTTTACAAACACGCTCTTTACACACATATTTTTTCAATAAAGATAAATACAATGTGTTTACTCTCAGTTGGGAAATATATTTGCACGGAGATGCAACGGATCCATTATAAAATATGCACGACATATGGTAACATTTTAGATAATCTTAAACTTTCTTGTGAAGCAGACATATCATTGAGTGCAGGGCCATTAAGCCACACTATTTATTTACCGCTGCCAGTCTTGCTGAAATCGATCACTATGAGGGTATATTTACAAAACCTTATCATTTTTCTTGCATTATTTACCGATAGCTATTGAAAGTTCCTGTTTGTGAACATTATATACAATTTTAGGTAATGACGCAAACCAGTTTTGATGCAAGTCGGTTCGGGCGGTATGTTCGGTCGTTGATATCGCGAGAGCTCATGTTGTTTTTGACTGTGACAACTTTTTTGTGCTTCTTGCTTTTCAATCTTTTTGCGTATGTTGAAAGAAGCAGTTTTGTGCACCCAATGAAATTGGCAATTTAACGATACCTTTTTTCCTACATTGTGATAAAACATTATTTCTGGGCGCTGTTCATTCACCAATTCTTTTGTTAATATCTTGAAGAAAAACCTTTAAAAAGTTTGCTCACCTCAAGAAAAACATTTTTTAGAAAGAAACCACTTATACCAGTTGAAGGCTGAAGAAATATTGTGCTTACACTATTTCGCTACGCCAGGTGGCCAAGCCTTATTTTCAAATCATTTTTCTGCCAAAAATCGATCGTCAGATTCGCTTCAAATATAATAAATACAAAACTGTGTGATATGAAAACTTTTTGCACTTCTAGAAAAACATTTTTAGAAAGAAACCACTTATACCAGTCGAAAGCCAAAGAAAAACTGTGCTTACCCTATTTCGCCACCCCATGTGGCCAAGCCTTATTTTCAAGATACAGCTCATTTAAGAAATACCTTGTTTATTGCACCTTGTTTATTGCATCATAGGCCAGAGATGTTGTCTTTTCAGCTTTTCAACAAGGGCTGGTGCACCTAGAGAGCCCACTTCCTGAAATAAGGTTTTTTCTAGATAATAAACCACTATCAGGCACTAAGTAATATTTCGTTTCTTGGGAACTGTTTTGGGGGCAAATTTGTTAATAATTTGAGATTGTGATATAACTACATTACTATTTAAAAGTGTAATAGGGTAATTTGCCAAACGAATGTATACACCTTATCGTTATTATCGAGACTAAATGGTCCTTCCATCAATGAGAAAAGAAACAAATAGACACAATGATCATGTTGAAACGTCTTTCTTCAGATCAAACGATCTTTCCGCGATAAAAGGTTCTATAAATATAATGTTTCTCTACGGTTGTCCCGTAACGTCGATTCGTTCTCTTAATGTCAGGCACAGTCTTTCTCAAGCACTGTCCCCTCAAATATGTCAAATAATCCACAATAATCGTCACGCGCGATGTCTTAAATAGCTATACGTATCCTATAAATCCATAATTTATGCCGACAAGATCTTTTACAAGCATCTTGCCACATAAGTGAAACGTCGAGAACCTAAATATACAAAATTTCAAAACTTAACCCTATCTCTCTTAACCGAATTCCATTTCCAACTTCAACTCCAACTCCAACTCCAACAACTAACTCTAAAACTAACTTTAAATGTAACACGCCCAAAATATAACTAAACAAGAACTTATTGTGATGCTACATAGCTACGTAAATTTACATAATAATAGTGAATACATAATATATTAGTCCCAAGATTAATTACATAAACTGAATAATGATACTAAATATCCCAAAAGAAATAGTTAATGAATCTTAAGGTGCAATTAGATAACAAAAGGAATTATAAACAATCGAATATACGAATGGTGATAAAATTACTAAGGTTACAGGATGCAAAACAAACGAAATCCAAACTAGCACTATTACAAAAGGGTAGGGATTATTATCAATTTTTCCCCGTGCTCGTTTTTGGATTGGCTTGTGTGGTTGCTGTTGCACCATAAAATTGAGGTTCAAGTTTGTGTGGTTGCTGTTGCATTGCATTGGTCGTATTTGTTCTGCAGAGAGAAGAGAAGGGAACGGAAAGGGACTGACAATTTTCAAAACATGGCTAAGGAAGCTGTCCAAGGATATTCAACCAACTGTAATTCATAAATATATTTTGATTTTTTACGCTAAGCTTTTCGCTACAAAGGAGACAGTGCAAACTTTTTGTCAGACATATATGGAGTTTCTTTACAGCAGATTCTTGATCATTTTTCTGTTCAATTTAAAATTTCCAAGATTCATTTGATCCTTGCTGTATTTGTGATGCATCATTACTGCATATGATCGCTTATTCTCGTTTCCCAAAAGTGCCCTTGATATTTGACCAGATATTTGATCAGTGCTGAGGAGAGGGGGGGTCAGTGGGGTCACTGACCCGGGGGCCCTAGGCTTTAGGGGCCCATAAATAATAATTTAGGGGCTCAATTGAAAAAATTTCTAAGTAATAATCCAGCCTCCCCATCAACATTAACATAACATAATATTAGAGACAATAATGACAAAGGTCCATGAAGTCGTTGCCTGTCTCGGTGTTAAACATTATTTTGTTAAGAATTTCTCATCTCTGTTGGCCAGGGCTAAAGAAGTTCAAAAGCTTCTGAATGTTACAAAAAATGTGATTGCAGGGCAACATACAGGGCAATATGTATGTCATACAGATTTGCACTATGACATTCGCATCTATTTGCAACAGTGTGTCGGTTGTGGTCCGATTTAGTTAACAAATTGAACGTTTTTCATTTTCTAAACTTTAAGAATTTCTAACAAAATTACATTCTCATGCACTATGGTGGTAAGATATCAGTTATGCTGAAATTATTTGTATTTAAGAAGTGGGAGGTTGAATGAAGCAGTGCGATATGGAAGGAAACAGAATAAACAGTTGCCTAAAGTATTAAATGTACCTGTGATAAATCATATCTCTTTCATTAAATATCTCTAAATCTTGTGCCTAACCCACTTGTTTTTTATTCTCAGTTATTTAAACGTATCATCTTGTACCTGTTATTTTCTATTTATTTCTAATTCACAGGAGGGGTGATAAATTATCTCTATCTACACCGTTAGACATTCGATCGACAGAAATTAAACAGACGGATCTTACTTGCTCGTGTAGACTATGCACACCATATATTTCTAATATTGGTTACTTGTAAACATCAGGATTTTTCTTAGTTATATTTGTTATTGTTACAATTTGGTGTTAATTAGCTGTTTATTAGCTAGTATTTTGTAAACCAACATTAAATAAAGTGAATAGAAAAAACCCTATTTTCCGACAAAAATCTAACAAGCTTCTATATTTTTCTCATTAATTTCAACATAACATAATGACATCAGAACTGAAAAAAAGATCTTTTGATATATTGAATATTCTTATGTTTATTAAGATTCAAATTTTTTCCATCAAAACATCGCATTTAGATAAACATAGACAACCATGTTAAATTTTTGAAAAGAGCAGAGGTTTTCAGACAAAATAGCAGTTTAGCTCTACAGTGGTGTTTTTGCTCCCTCTGCCCCCCTCTATCTACACCATTGCCACCGGCGCAGTTTAGCTACCATGGCAATTTTAGCAACCAAAATATCCACCCTAGCAGTTTAAGCAACCATAATTTCAAAGATTTCTGGGGAGCATTCCCCATACCTCCTAGAAGCGTCTGCCTTAGGCATGCCTTATAATTAAAATTTTTTCCTGTCCCCAGGGCCCATAAATTCTTTTCGCGACCCTGTATTTGATCATTTAATAAACCTTTTTCCTCAGCTCAGACTGCAAGCAGTTATCACCATTAAAAGCCCCCATAACCTACTCCAGAAAATTATGTAATACTATTGCATGTTTAATGCAAAAAGTCAAAGGGAGAAAGAGGCTCATGCATGAATCTGCAAAAATTTGGAGGCTCATTCAGATTATTTAAAATATTAGGCTTCCAATTCAAAAGCTGTAAATTTATAACATAATAACATTCTTATCCCTCTGAAGACACCAAATTACCCAGTGAGTCAGATTTTTATGGCCCTACATCTCTTCACTGCTGCCAATGTGTGGCAATAATTAAAACCAGCTAGTCTTTGCAGACTTATTTTGAAGATTTGTTGAGAAGTGAAACATTTTCTTAATCAATTTTTGAATATTTTCGGCCTACAAAAAATCAGGTACAAGGTCAGCTTTTACACTGGCAGTAGTCTGTAGCAAATGCTAACCTCTATAATGGTCTAATAAAGGAAAAACCTAATGGGGGCCCCTTTGGGTTAACACATTTCTCTTTTTAATAAGAAAGCCAATTTTTTGCTGATCCATAAACTTGCTCAGATCAGCTCAGCACTCATAAAATCTTTTACTGAAGAGATACCAATATACATTACTTTGAACTGCTTAACAACACTAAATAAAGATAACACTCCACATAGCAAGTGATAATGAGTACCCCAGGTTCATTACATAAGAAATGACTAAAATAAAATTTACTACATTTTGACTTGAACACGTTATACAGAAAGAAACTCATTTAAATTAGGTTCATGTATTAGGTCCTACTGTGCCTATTTTGTTGTCACCTGACTGAAAGAGTTGTGAGTTAAACTGTGTCCTTGTTGGTGTGAAACCAGGGATGTTAGAACAAGCAGGGTACTAGGGGTTCATTTTCTCAGTACATTTTAGATTTCCGTTTTGAATATAGGGATCCTGATCCTTTGAATGATTTTTTAACTCACACCTAGCTATAAACCATAATGCCTCGAATAAGCTTATTTAATTTTTGAAGCTCCAGGGTGGGTGCTTATTTGAAGGGAGGCGCTTAATCAAGGGGGGGGGGCGCTTATTTCAAAAGTAGATTGGGGTGCAATGTGTTGTTCATTATTCTTTCTTTGTTGAGTTGCCTTTCCAATTATGTTTTCGTTGAACATTTGATGTATGGCCGTTTCTGAAGGTTGAAGGATTATTCAAGGGAGGGACTTATTCAATAACTTCACCTCTAGGATGGGTGCTTATTTGAGGGGAGCTCCTATTTAAGGGGGGTGGCGCTTGTTTAAGGCATTATGGTAAATTGTCTTGTTTCTATCAAAAGCCACTGAAATCATGGATCTGTTTTATTGGAATTGAAACTCCAAAGATAAAAAAATTCCTTATTGCAGAACAAAGAGCTGAAATATAATGAACTCTTCCTCAGATGCCAGAATCATTGAACATGATGATCATGAAATTAGTTCAGACATTGACAACCTAGAGCTGGCACGGAGACATGGATATGAAGTTGAAAATTCAATACTCACTGTTACAATGAATGATGAGCAAAACTTGGAGATTATTTCAGATCAAAGTCAGGTAGCTACCTTTGAATCAATACAAATTGATTTTGTGAATATAATTATAGAGCAAGATTTTATAGAAAGGAGTTCATTATAGAAGGACAATTTCAAGGTATCTGCATTCGATTGAATGCCCTCTTTTTGTTGTCTCTCTACTTTGTGATTATACTGCTTCATTAATTCCTCATAATGGTAAGATAAACCATAGATAAATTTTGATTGAATAATGCTATGATAAATTATAAATGAGAATGACAGGCAGGTTTTTCCAATATCTGTTAAACTTCTTATGCAATCAATATAAAAAAAATTGTAATTTTCACCAACAATTTTCATTTGAAAAATCTGCCAGCAAATAAATAGACATAAATATTTGTAAAGGTTTTAGTTAGAATTGTGCTTGCTATTCAACATAATTTTTGCCTATTTTATTGTCTGTTTATGGATTTTTCTTTTTCTGTAGAAGTTTGTCCAGCTATAAAAGGTTTTGCAAGACAGTAAATATATGCTGGGTTCAGCATCAGCCATCAGAAACCATATTTTCAAGACTAACATAAACATATTTTCAAGATTTAAAGGGAGGGGCAGTGCGGGTGAATGGCTCGGCCTTGGGTGTTGGCTTGAAAGCACGACATGATAGCTCAGCGGTAGAGCACTTGACGTGCAAAGTCAAGGGTCGTGAGTTCAAGCCTCACTCGGGTCGGTTATTTTCCCGCACTCTCTACTAACTAACATAAACATTTTAACAGTTGATGGAAGATCTAATTTTTATATTCATATGCAATTGATTGTTCAAATTTCAACAGAAGCATGAGTTATTGTCCTTTAGTTTCACATCAACAACATTTTTTAACTTTGTAAGGATTCTAAAGATAAAGGAAAGCTATATTATATAAATTTAGAGGGATGGTGAATTGGAGTGAAACATACTTTTTAAGAAAGTTTGTTTGAATTTTCACAGCGGAGCATGAAGAGTTGTGTTTGTAGCAGAATACCTATTCCAGTTCTTCTATTTGTGGTATCTCTCATCCTGCTTGTATCTGCAATAGTTATCATTCATGCCAGTGCAAAGAAAAATATGAAAGAATCTGGTAAATTCCTAAATTACTTTATGGGATTTAAGAATACTAAGTTTTCTGAAGATTTCATTTTTGAAGTCCTAGAAAGTTTTCAATGAAGCTCTAACTTTAATTTAATTTAATTTAAGATAAGAACTATTATTTTAGATATGTTATTGAGCTCCTTGATCTCATTTTCACCAGGGGCTTTAATTTCAAATTCAGACATGCTTTTTATTTAGTAAGAAAGTAGCACATGATTGGTGGGTTAGTCATTAATAAGACTGAAAACAAATATCTAGTGCTACTTATGTTAGATAATAAGAATTATTTTTTTACCATTTTTCATAAAGTAGTAAATGCAGTATGGGCATAGCATTCCTTTATGATTGCATTCAGCGTGAAACTCTGAAAGTTGAACTTACAGCAGTCCTGTTCTATAGGAAATTAGCCCATATGAATTGCTAATTTGTGCTAGGCTTAAACTACTCATCTTGTACATTGTAAGAGGTACTATATTTTTTTGGTTATGTTTCTCTTCCTGTAAATTTATTGAATTATCTTTTATGCTTGAATTTATGGTCAGTAATGCTATCTAATTATTGTAACTATCCTTATTTAGCCAAATTTCTTTGAATTTTTGCTGTAGCTCGTATCAAGGCTAAGATAAATGCGAATTGTGCTCTTTTACAGTTAAGCATTTTTTGATCATATTTCAATCAGCTTGTGGATTTGCATTCATTGGTATGTGATGTTATTTTCTTATAACTTTATATTAACTGATTTTACTGTATCCAATTTGCTCTCCAATATATGTTTGTTTATCCACAACTATGTCATCATCAATGCCACTAGGTTGTTATGTTCTTGATGCAATAGTTCAATGAAATGGCCCTCGATCATCCGTCATTCGTAGCCTCAGAGTTACCCTGATCAAACCATCACATGATGCTTGTAAACCAAAAGTTCCTTGTTTACCCTCATCCTTTGCTTTAATTTACTTCTGTATCAATCAAAGTTAGCCGTAGCTTGCTTAAAGCAGTACTTATAGCAGGCCTGGCCGTTTGTATTTTTATAGGTGAGCTGTGAATCGCTCCCCTCATTTGCCGAGGCGAGCTAAATCAGTAACACAAAGAATGTACTTCAAAGACAATCGACAGATGACTTAATAGGCCCCTTTAGTATCTGTCGGTTGCCTTAATGTAATAGCCTCAGTCAGGAGTGTGATGTTTAACTTCTTTCAATTTTTATTTGCTTTAACCGTGACTTAGGCACCCCCTTTACTTGAACATAGATGGAAAACTCTACGCTAAAATACCCAGTTTTGGATCGAAATAGGCCAATCAGAAAACGCACGCACATGACTGTTGAGATTGTCCAATCAGTGCCGCTTTCGTATTGAAAATGTTACCAACGGAGTCCTAAGGTGAAAACGAACTCACTTATGTCTACACAGAAGCGGTCGGTCATGTTTATATAGTAGATAGATTCACAAACAGCTAGATGGAACGATGATCATGCTTTGCCAAAATGCGAAACATGTCGCCGTTATAGTTTTTCATCCAATCTGGGTTTTTCAGTAAATGCTGCTGGATAGTGGAATTCCATGTTTTGGTTGTCGTTTTTGATCTGCAAGACAGAGTACCTTGTTCTCTTTGAGGGATAGTTTTGTTTCTATTGCTGGAAGGGACCTGCTGCCTTATTATATCCCCAATCTACAATTCCTACCAATTTCTTCGACTTTCCTTCCAAAAATATTCCTGTTTTCTTAAGATTGAAAGGTTCTAATCGCTACAAATGTACCTTGCGCTTAACTATCCTTTTCCGAATAGATCGAAGTTTATGCCTATCATAACAAAAACTGCCCAACAAGCAAAAAGTTAATTGCAAAAAATGCAATGACGGGAGAAATCGCTGTTACAAAAATAAACCAATTAACCCTTGTGCGTTTTCATAATTCTCTGAATAGGAAATTTTAGGGGAGCGATTCTCCTTTCATGTTCTGTTTAGGAGAGCAATTCATAGCTCGCCTCAGGTTGCGAGGAGAGCATGGAGGCGAGCGCGAGCTATGGCTCGCCTCAAACAGCCAGGCCTGCTTATAGACTAAAGAATTATAATCTACCTGCATAATGCTAAACATAATCTGATTGCTGTTGATTCTTTTTCAAAGAAATATTCATGCTTTATTTAAATAAGCCTGGCTACCTCATAACTTTTTCATGATCACATTTAAACACAAATTGAAGTCTTGCGTTCTGTTGGAAAAAGTCACAAAATCTCTGCTCAAGGCATGATCTTACAAGTCCTTCTGGTTTTCTCCTAACAACATTATCATTTCCTTCAGTTGTTTCCCTTTATCCCGGTAAATCATGTATCATTATATTCGGTAATGCTTTGGAAGATCATCCACATAAACTGTTTAAACAGATAGATTACAATAAACAAGCTTGATGCACTCTCTGTTTGAGGATTATTTTCCTTGTGCACACTACTTTCCCACTTTAAAAGATGCTTTTAGTCCAATTTGTCTTTCTTAAAGTTTATCTTTCATTGTCATAATCATACTTTGTAAGTTACTAGTTACTTTGTAGGCCTATATACTTTACTTAAAATGGTAATTTTAAGAACAAATTTGAGAATGTTTTTATTAGGTTTGATATCTGAATAGTCAAAAATTTGTGCTATATGCTACCGTTTGTCTGTTGTACAATTGCACAAAGTTTGATTTGTTAAAAACAAATCGTGTATCACCAACATTTTATCTGTTTTTTACAAGTTTACTTCTAGTTGAATTTCATTGAGTTCTTGATAATCATTTTAGTCACTGCCAATAGTTTGTAATGACACTTTTTTGCCTCCTACTTTGAGCAGATCCCTTTACTTAGCACTAAAGTCATTAAATCTCTCATTCTTCCCATCCACCCTAGTTTTTCTGATTCACCAATATTTTTCTCTTTCTGTTTTTCAATACGTAAATATTTAAATCTAGGTTGTGAAGCTTAAAGTGTATAGGAGTATAGTTTTTTTAAATATATGCTTCATTTATCAAGACTTTTCGAGGAATTTGGTAGTATTGTGACTGTATTGATTGAAATTGCAATATCTTCTCAACTGTCATGGAGATTTTATCCGTGATCTTATGCATGTAAATTTTTGATCAAGAAAGCATGCAAGTCACATTTTGTATTGTAGCTTATAAAATTGATTTTTTTGTAAATTATGTTTCAATTTGTCTGTTGAACCTGAAGAAGACAGTCATAGGGATTGATAAACAGAAAAAAGTTCTGTCAGTATGGATAATTTTTAAATCGTTTGTTTAGGTCAGCTTTCGTATCTAATTGCATTGAAAACATCATCATGGTATCCAAGCTTGCTGTTCTGTGAAAGGTAGGGTAAATTTAAGCTTTTAGTCAAGTCAAATTATTCCCTTGAAATTATTCTATTGAAATAATTCCCTTCAAATAATTCCCTTGAAGTTGCTTCCTTGAATTTATTCCCCTGAAATTATTCCCTTGAAATTATTATCTTGAAATAATTCCCTTCAAATAATTCCCTTGAAGTTGCTTCCTTGAATTTATTCCCCTGAAATTATTCTCTTTAAATTTTCCCCTTTAAATTATTCCTTTGAAATTAGTCTCTTGAAACTATTCCCTTGGAATCATTCCCTTGAAATTATTCTCTTGAAATAATTCCCATGAAATAATTTGCTTGAAGTTGCTTCCTTGAATTTATTCTCATGAAATTATTCTCTTGCAATTATTCCCCTGAAATTATTCTCTTGAAATTGTCCCCTTTAAATTATTCCTTTAAAATTAGTCTCTTGAAACTATTCCCTTGAAATCATTCCCTTGAAATTATTCTCTTGAAATAATTCCCATGAAATAATTTGCTTGAAGTTGCTTCCTTGAATTTATTCTCATGAAATTATTCTCTTGCAATTATTCCCCTGAAATTACTTTCTTGAAATTTTCCCCTTTAAATTATTCCTTTAAAATTAGTCTCTTGAAACTATTCCCTTGAAATCATTCCCTTGAAATTATTCTCTTGAAATAATTCCCTTGAAATAATTCCCTTGAAGTTGCTTCCTTGAATTTGTTCTCATAAATTATTCTTTTGCAATTATTCCCCTGAAATTATTCTCTTGAAATTTTCCCCTTTAAATTATTCCTTTGAAATTAGTCTCTTGAAACTATTCCCTTGAAATCATTCCCTTGAAATTATTATCTTGAAACTATTCCCTTGAAATCATTCCCTTGAAATTAGTCTCTTGAAATAATTCCCATGAAATAATTCCCTTGAAGTTGCTTCCTTGAATTTATTCTCATGAAATTATTCTCTTGCAATTATTCCCCTGAAATTATTCTCTTGAAATTTTCCCCTTTAAATTATTCCTTTAAAATTGGTCTCTTGAAACTATTCCCTTGAAATCATTCCCTTGAAATTATTCTCTTGAAATAATTCCCACGAAATAATTCCCTTGAAGTTGCTTCCTTGAATTTATTCTCATGAAATTATTCTCTTGCAATTATTCCCCTGAAATTATTCTCTTGAAATTTTCCCCTTCAAATTATTCCTTTGAAATTAGTCTCTTGAAACTATTCCCTTGAAATCATTCCCTTGAAATTATTCTCTTGAAATAATTCCCTTGAAATAATTCCCTTGAAGTTGCTTCCTTGAATTTATTCTCATGAAATTATTCTCTTGCAATTATTCCCCTGAAATTATTCTCTTGAAATTTTCCCCTTTAAATTATTCCTTTAAAATTAGTCTCTTGAAACTATTCCCTTGAAATCATTCCCTTGAAATTATTCTCTTGAAATAATTCCCACGAAATAATTCGCTTGAAGTTGCTTCCTTGAATTTATTCTCATGAAATTATTCTCTTGCAATTATTCCTCTGAAATTAGTCTCTTGAAATTTTCCCCTTTAAATTATTCCTTTAAAATTAGTCTCTTGAAACTATTCCCTTGAAATCATTCCCTTGAAATTATTCTCTTGCAATTATTCCTCTGAATTATACTCTTAAAATTTTTCCCTTTAGATTATCCTTTTAAAATTAGTCTCTTGAAACTATTCCCTTGAAATCATTCCCTTGAAATTATTATCTTGAAACTATTCCCTTGAAATCATTCCCTTGAAATTAGTCTCTTGAAATAATTCCCATGAAATAATTCCCTTGAAGTTGCTTCCTTGAATTTATTCTCATGAAATTATTCTCTTGCAATTATTCCCCTGAAATTATTCTCTTGAAATTTTCCCCTTTAAATTATTCCTTTAAAATTGGTCTCTTGAAACTATTCCCTTGAAATCATTCCCTTGAAATTATTCTCTTGAAATAATTCCCACGAAATAATTCCCTTGAAGTTGCTTCCTTGAATTTATTCTCATGAAATTATTCTCTTGCAATTATTCCCCTGAAATTATTCTCTTGAAATTTTCCCCTTCAAATTATTCCTTTGAAATTAGTCTCTTGAAACTATTCCCTTGAAATCATTCCCTTGAAATTATTCTCTTGAAATAATTCCCTTGAAATAATTCCCTTGAAGTTGCTTCCTTGAATTTATTCTCATGAAATTATTCTCTTGCAATTATTCCCCTGAAATTATTCTCTTGAAATTTTCCCCTTTAAATTATTCCTTTAAAATTAGTCTCTTGAAACTATTCCCTTGAAATCATTCCCTTGAAATTATTCTCTTGAAATAATTCCCACGAAATAATTCGCTTGAAGTTGCTTCCTTGAATTTATTCTCATGAAATTATTCTCTTGCAATTATTCCTCTGAAATTAGTCTCTTGAAATTTTCCCCTTTAAATTATTCCTTTAAAATTAGTCTCTTGAAACTATTCCCTTGAAATCATTCCCTTGAAATTATTCTCTTGCAATTATTCCTCTGAATTATACTCTTAAAATTTTTCCCTTTAGGTTATCCTTTTAAAATTAGTCTCTTGAAACTATTCCCTTGAAATCATTCCCTTTAAATTATTTTCTTGAAAATATTCTCTTTATTCACGCTGTAGATTTAATTTACAATTTATCGATAAACTGGCATGTAAAACAGGAATAGAAAAGTCTATAACCCCAAGTTAAGTTTTGAATTGTCCTGTCATATTGAAAGAGAGAAAAACGAAGATTTTTAGATGATAATATTATCTTTGAATTTCAAGGTTGAGACACAGAGAGAAAGAAGAGATTATTGGAATCTTAAAACAATTCCTGCTTCACGATATTTTCAAGGGAGCTGCTGTGCGTGCTTACTTTGAAAGAATAAACAAAGTGATTGATCGCGATAGAGAGGTTGGTGCTTACTCTTTCATTTGAAGAAATGTATTCATAATTTTTTTACAGAGAATTGCCTTTGATACATGAAAACATGCATAAATGTCAGTTTGTGTAAGGTTTTTAAAGTTAGTCCGGCTTGACATCATTCACTACGCTGCTGTGTATGTTGTATTCAACCCATAGCCTATTCAAAGATAGCTTAGATTGGCGTTTAATGCCTTATGATAAATTTCTTTATTTCTATTAGGTTAGAGGCACTGAGTTATTATATTTCTTCTTAAAACTTTTATATTGAAAAAAACGTGAAACTGAACGCCATTGTGACCTTTGACGACCTCTGGCGACCTTTGATGGTCTTCGTGATCTCTGATGACCTTTGGTGTCTTTTGGTGAACTTTGTAAATATAATACTCTTGACGTCACACATTAAAATATTGTTTTAAATCATGCTACCAGAGATGTTTCGAGTATTCCCTTATATCTACAAGAATTTTCATCAAAATTGTAACAGGAGGGTTTACAGAAGATATATAATTTTCAGTCACAACGAGATTCGTCGTCAACTTAAATTGTGCCAAGCATTGTTTCTGCTTTTACCTATGACTATAATTGAATTTTAGCCAGCCTAGACAAAGGATTCATTTTCAGATTTGGTTTCTCACAGAGAGAATTCTGTTTTTATCCGCCCTTTAATTGTCAATTTTTATTCTTCACTTCCGCACCACCGGGAAAGCGGGGCTGGCCATGCCCCCACTTTTGTGTGAAGCAAGTGGTTTTCAAGCTGCAGTAAAAGGGGTAAGAAGCCTTGGCCCCCTAATTTTTGAGCCTTGCTTCCCCCCCCCCCACTTCCAAATTCGTGGCGCGGGCCCTGTCCACAGTCACAAATTATTTGCAAATTATCATCCAGTAACGTTTATGTTGGAAAGAATATCGTTGAAAACTGAAGACTGATTTTTTGTAGCTAGAAGCTGAAAACTTTCTTGACTCCGAAGTTATTGAAAGTGTTGTATCAGAACATTTGGTTTATCTGTATGAGTCACCTGAAGGTATCAGTTTAAACTTTTTCTCCTTAGTTCTTTAACAATATTAAATAAGATTTCGAATGACTGTGTCCGTCTTGTAAAATCTTGTTAAATTATAGAGATCAAACAGAAAAAATTTATCAGATTTTCAAGTGGCTGTCGATTGACTGTATACAACACAAATGTGTGCGTTATTCAGTTCCCCTTTATTCAAACAGCTTCTTTATTTCTCTGAACACAAAGATATTATACCTATTTTGCATTCTCATTAAAAGACACCCAGAATTTTCTCTTCATCTTTAAAAATGCAAGAGAAAAAGAAATTCTCTAAACAATAGAAGGTTCAGATTTCAAGAGCATCTGTTTCAAATCAGTATTTTCCGGAATCTCCTACTGACGCAGTTGGGTTTTAAAAACACTATAGACTTGTTTTTTAATTTTTTGACGTCACTGCTTATATTTCCTTTAAATTTAATAGCGTTGTGATCTTTGATGGGCCTACAAACAGTAGTTTTATCTAATCCCAAGGAAGGAAGAAAATAAATGATTGATCTGAAAAGTATGGCGAATTCTATGAATATTCCAGTTTCCATGGAGGTGGGACGTCTTCCTAGAGTTACTCGGACTGTGAGTAACTGTGCTTCATTCATGCTACCTATTTCTTAAGCAGATTAGGTGAGTTTTATTATTGTTATTGCAGGGTCTTTGCTCAATGTGATTGGTGTTGACGAATCAGAGCTACGTTCCTATTCAAAACTCTTGCTTCAACAAATATTGTGCAAAATTCTTCCTAAAGTAAGTATCTGCTTTTTCAAACTCTTCTGTTCCGATTTCAAGGAATAGTTGCTGAATATCAAATCAAGATTTTTGAAACCTCTCCACCCTTGATGCTATTAGATGCAATGCAAAAAATATTTACTTCTTGTTGAATTTGCCAGGTGAAGAGAAATGAACCTCTTTCTTGTATTTTCCAGGCCCCTTGTACCTTATTTTTTTAATAATTATTTCATGAAAGAATATATAAACTATGAAACTGCAGATGTTACTTTACCGGATGTTTCTGATATTGCACCTGTGCATCAATGTTGCACACATGGTATTTTGCAACAGATTGAACAGTGAAAAAGCAAAAATTCTCAGAGCTTCAAATAAAAAGCAAGCAAGCAAAGAACTGAATTTCTAGCTCTTTCCATGCATGCAGGAAATGTTTAGTGATATGAGATTTGCTGACACAAAAAATTGTCTTTCTAGATGCTTGGCCCAGCCCTAAAATTTTTCATAAAAGAATTAAATTGTGTGTGAAGGTCATTTGGGCCCAAGATCATTTTTATTCAAATGCATAGTTTTTCTGATTTTCAAGTCTCGTGATTATAAGGGATGTACAATGAATGTTGAACTAAATGCAGTGTCAAGAAATTTTGACTAGACAGGATTGAAAAACAAAAGTTGAGCCAGTGTATAATTCTTTCAGTTTTTAATTCAGAGCTATGAAAATTGAAAAAGTTCTTAGTCGAAAAGTCCAAAGGTATAAGTGTTCAAATGTCCAAAGTCATTGATTGGTTGGATTCATCTTTTATGTCAGCCAGTCAAAAGTGATATTGCTTTTGCTTTTACAATATCCTTCTGATTGTCTTTCTCTTTGCATTCAGAGCTATCACCAGATATTCTCCAATAAAGAGTTGACCACTCCAACAAGGGGCTTCAGTTTCTATTTATCGAATCCTGCATTTTTGCGACTAAAATGATTAAACCAGTACAAGGGGAGGGGGGGGGGGACGGTTCAACATCACTGACTAGGACGCTTTTCATCGTGTCATCAAAGTTCTAATTATTTTTGTGATTTTAATATGATCTTGACAATAAGACAATAAATACGGAGAGAGACAATGAAAGAACACAGAAAAGCCAATCGTTGTTCTTTCCTTTATCAGTTGTACCGCGTTTTATGTCCACATTTCCTAATCATAACTTGCCAAACATTATTTGGCACACTTGTTTCTTCAGATTTTTAAAGAAACATCTTCAAGGCAGTTGCTGAGTTTCGATTCCATTCAAGGCAATGTAAGTCTCTACTATACCCGCCTTCTTTCTCTCTTAGTGAAGCTGTTTAAATGTTTATAAAAGCCAATGACTGGCCTTCAATCCTTTATTAAACAAAATATGTAGACTATTCTCACTGAGGATAGAAGTTTGTTTTATTATTCTAGATTTGTGCAAATCTTATGCGCGGAATATATTTAAAAACAACGAGATCCGTGACCCAGAAAAGGATAAAAAATGAACTCGATAAAAAGCTCTTGAATTGGACAATATGTAGCAGCATCTGCGCTGTAATGGAAAAACATCGTGGAGGAAGGCTTTTCCGATATTCGATGCTAGGGGATTATTCGATGCTAGGGGATTAAAGCGTAATTAGGAGGAGGGGGGGCTTTTTCAATATTCGATGCTAAGGGATTAGAGCGTAATTAGGGAAAGGGGGCTTTTCCGATATTCGATGCTAGGGGATTAGAGCGTAATTAGGGAAAGGGGCCTTTTCAATATTCGATGCTAAGGGATTAAAGCTTAATTAGGGGGGGGGGGCTTTTTCAATATTCGATGCTAAGGGAGTTCGATATTCGATTCAATATTCAAGAATTAGACTTGTTCGAGAAAGAGGGGTTCTATCGATTTATTACGATAATTTCACTGCAACTGGTTACTTTCTTTTTTCCCTTTTTGGAATATTTTTGGCTGTTTTTTTTATAATGGTACACATTAGAAATGTATCATCTGAATTCTAATAATTCATCATCAATTAAAACAGTTTGCCAACAATACACCAATTCAACTTATGGCCTTATTTTGAAAAAAAAATCGTCAAATTCTTTTGTACAAAAATTGTGACCTCAGATTCATGTTGAGAGCTAAGATTTAGTTACCCTGGGTCTGGTACCCAGGGTAAGATTTAGTCTACTTGGAAGTTTTCATTATGGTATTGCTCACGATATTTATTTTATGAGGACATAAAGATAACAATTTTATTTGAGAGATTTACCGTGATTGGCGACTAGGGGGGTAAAGTTTTTAAACTTAATTTCTCCGTAAAATCTAAAATACAAGCGAAACAATATGACAGTTGTATCCAGCCTAAAATTATGGCGATAAAACCAAATCTGAGCTTAGAAAAGTCGTACAATGAAGTTTCCGAATGAGAAATTTCCAAAACGAGCCGTAAGTCGAATTGGTGTATTAAATTCTGTATTAATGTGTTATGACATGATGTACGAAGTCGGACTCTTCGTCTTTTCCTCGTCTCCTCTTAATTTTCTCTTTGTCTCCTCTTCGTTTTTTCTTTGTCTCTTCTCCATATTCACTTTGTCCCTCTTCGTCTTCTCTTCGCCTTCATTTCGTCTCTTCTCCACTTCCTATTCGTCTTTTCTTCGTCTCCACTTCGTTTTCTCTTTTCCTCCTCATCGTTTTCTATGTGTCTCCTCTTCGTTTTCTCTCTGTCTTCTCTTAATTTTCTCTCTGTCTCCTCTTCGTTTTCTCTTTGTCCCTCTTCGTCTCGCCTTTGTCTCGTCTTCTCCACTTCTTCGTCTCCTCTTCGTCATAATTATTTATCATCATGACAATCAATCTTTAATGTCAAGGTAAATGCATATGCCATTATCACAGAAAAACTTCAGGCCATAACCACAAAATGGTGCTTGCTTCCAAATTCCTGGTCTTTATGATGAGCAAGTATGGGGAGTGAAGTAGTTATATTATGCTGCGCACATTCGAATCCCTTTAATCATCTGCATTTGTGGTGAATGCATTGTTCTGGTTTTACCACCTTGGTATAAATCTACTTACGTCCATCACAAATATGTTTCATTGTAAATCTAGCCCAGTACTTAGTACTCAAGGGTCATTACCGAACTGTTGTCAGTCGATATAGGGTTAAGCGCTTGCCTTTTCCTTAAAACTGATATATAATGATAAAAGGGTCGATATACTTTAATATCCAGACCATAAACAGATGCCTCTATGATAATCGACGATCAATTAAAAAACGCCGCAAAACTGATTCTCGCATTTTGTCTATTGTCTTCTAACATGACAAATCAAGTTTTATGAGTGAAGCATGAAATATTGAGCTGATTGAGAGTGGACTGAATCTAGCAGAATCTTAAGAGAAATGAAATGAGATTCTAAAAGGTTAGCGAAATTTGTGGGAAAAAGTATCTATTTTCTTAATCGGAAACCATATGTTAAACACCACCGCCTTATTAAAGAAATCTTTCAAGGGTCTGCCTGAGACTGCGATTCTTGAAGTAGAGTACAGTATTGCTATGGATTATTATTTTCTATCGATTAGAATAGTATTGAAGAGTAGGAGCACGTGCCGCGTGCAGCACACCTCTGTTTGGGACACGCTCGTGTGCCCTTTCCCACTCCAGGAATCTTCATTTTCACTCATAAACCGAGATAAAGATTATTTTGCAAAAGCGATCTATATTATAGTTAAATCGCCCGTTTGCAATTTGATCAACTCTCTATTGAGTTTAGAGATTTTTAAACTTAATTCACATGTACACTTACGGAGATATCAGTAAAGCCCAAACACTTATCGGACAGATGAGGCCAATTTCTCCCTACGCAAAAATCGGTCGACCATAAACTGTCCATAGATTAAATATATTTATATAGGGAGTTAAAGAGACAGCCAACAAATAGAAAATTTCTTGAAAAGAAATCTGTCTTGACTTTTTTCGAAAAGTTGAAAGCTGTATTTCCCGAATTAGCTTAGGTTAAAATTGTCTTATATAGAAGCAGATGATGGCTATTAATGCTATATGATATGGAATTGGTTTTTTAAAAGTTACGACACCCATTGAGAAGCTTTACTGCTTCTATAGTTGCAGACTTGAAGACATTTTCCTACGAAAATGTGTAAAATGTTCCAGAAATAGTACAGGTTCCATTATCGTCATCTTCATTGTGCTCTTGCTTAGATTTATGATAGAGCATTATTCTACATTGCACTGGAACTGGCCACAATTCTGAGAAATAAAATGCAATTTTTAGTAAATAATTCCGCATCTGAAGGAAAATACTTTTATTGTCACTTCTCCTGTACTTTTAGAAGCCAGGGATTTTGTTGAATATGTAAGTTTAAAACACTCTTGTCTGAATGACAAATGTATTCTCTAGGCCTAGAATAGTGATCAGCTCTAGTACTCTTGTGACTTATATATGAATTCTGCACGGGTATAAGCTTTGAATGAACATAGATGTTCTGCAAAATTGTCCCTAAGGCTAGGCTTCTATTCAGCTCTAATGCCTCGTTGTTTGTTTGAAAAAAACCAGACGATTTGATGTACGAAAGTCAGACTCTTTTGAACAAGCTGATTAAACTAAAGTTTGTCTAAATGCTTTTGTTAGCTTTGGGTTTCCAAGAAAGAATTAAACCGTGTGCTGGTAAAGGTCTGCAATATTTATTTTCTTACGCATGGCAAGACAAATCTCATTGACCAACTTTTCTTTTCTTTCCAATCAGACGACATATCATTTCAAGTAAGAGTTGACAGTTTACTGTCAAAGAAAATTCTTCATTAAGAGAAACTATCGTCGATAAGGAAGGCATTATGCTTTTGCTGCCATTGATAAGATGCTTTGAATTAAATGTCATCTTATATTATACGAGTTTAAGTGAATCTGTGTTTTAAAAAACTAATAAGAGGAGAATCTTTAATTTCATTGTGCGTTTCTACGAGGAACAGTTTATAAAGTTTGGAAGGTTGATTGAAATACTTTCATCCGATTTCGGTATTAAGTTAATTTCAAATGAACTTTTGTGATGGGCGAAGCTTCACGCGTGTATTACGATTCTTGGTTTGAAAAGAAACCTGAGATTGGAACCTGTTACGATCTATATGAATCGGTTAAACCTTAAGTGTGTATGTGCGTTTATGATAGCCGACTCAAAATCAGAAGCAACGCGTGTCAATATTTCTCTTCATTTGGCGCCGTTATCGTGGTATTAAGCAGACCGCTTTGAATAAATTGGCGAGAATACTTTTCTGCTTGTGCCTGCTCTTCTTACAGCGAATCATCAATCATTTTCATTACTGGTTGTTAGGCTAGTATTGCTCAACAAACCGACGGGGGTCTCTCTTCTTCTCTTTCTTCGATGATATAAGATCCAATAACATTTGTATTAATCAACTCAACAGTCAATGATTCAGATTACGTATTTTTCTACTACAGGTGGAATGTACCTTAATTCGATCTCCGTTAATGAAACACTGCTATACATCTTCATAAATGCAGGAAATGAGATTAGTGGCTAGGCTTCCAAGCACTGCTTTTCTTTTCTCTAGTTGCCTTTGTTGTCAATTCAAGTCTATTTATTTCAGGCTCCAATAAAAGTAATTCAATATCCTACTCTTGAAGTCTTCTTATCAATGAAATGAAGAATATGTCTCTCTATTAACTTAGAGGTTGCAAACGAAAGGCAATTTTACCAGTCTTGGCTCTACGCATGCTCACAGTTTAGAATTGTTAACGCTTCTTCACATTAAGTTCGGCGAAACCAGTGCAACATTTCGTCTAACAAATCCCAACATTAGAGCAATGTTTTTTGGTCTATTTGATATTTCGGATATTTGTGAAAAAGAGAGAGAAAACACAGCTAAAAGTTGTCGTCACCTTTCGCTTCTCCGCGTAATTGTAGATAGCGTACCAACACATGATAGGCTCTTCCAATACGTACGTTCCTTTGATATGGGGATCAAAGTTCGCCAGTTTTCACAGTTGGACCATTCTTTCACCTTGTCCCTCCATCTTCTTTTGGTGCACTAACATTGCGTTTTTCCTTGACCAAACCTTCGATACAGACTTTTGAGAGTTCTTTTCTTAATCTTTTTATATGACCATAGAATTTTAGCGTTTTAGAACTGATGTGAGCCTCAATGGGGACAAGATTTGTGATGGAGACACTAAAGGGGTCTTTTTTTAACATGATTAAAGAACAGGGCATTCTTTCATTTTTTTTATTCGTCTGGCGGAGGCTGGCACGTTTCCTTACTGCGCTTGCGCGAATGTAATTTTGTTTGACAGGGTGGTCAAACCATCCAAACATTGAGCATCGTCCAACATTTTCTTTTAAAGTCAATCTTTATCCAACATCGCCTACACCATCCAACATCGCCCAACACCATCCAACATCGCCCAACACCATCCAACACCGCCCAACACCATCCAACATCGTCCAACATGGGTTGTCAAACCAGCCTAACATTTATACCAAACATTGTTGAGGTCTGTTGGACGAGACGTTTCACTTGTTTGGCCGGGGCTTTAGCACTATACTTCAGGAAATTTCCTCCGAGGCTAGGCATTCTTTGCATCTTCTGTAAAGGAAGAATTGCTCTTCCATTCAGCATTTCGTTTTCTTTTCTTCAGTCATTTCTCTCGCCTGTCTTTTCGTTCACTGCTTTGCCTTTATCAAGGTAATTTCAGGATCTAAATGTTGTTGCTCTCACTTTCTCTTCTGTAGTAAACACCTATTCCTCGTAAATTTTACCTTGCCAATCATTAAAGCCTTTTGTAAAACTTCAAATTAAATAATCTAACTGACCTAGAAGTTTTTCTAAACAACTGAAATCTAAAGAGAATGATCAGTCTCTCTAAAAAGAAATCTGTTTAAATTCCAAATAGAAATATGATTGTATGAACAACATACATATCGATACAAATCGATTTTTATCAACTGCAAGTAATTTCAGGAGATGCACCCTTAGGTATGTTGTCAACGTAGGGTGATATTCAAAATCCACTGCAAGTAGTTGAAGAAGATGCACCACAAGTATCTTACCAGCACAAGCTGATATTCTAAATCCACTAGAAGTAGTTAAAGATGATACACCTTGGGTATGTTGTCAACGTAGGCTGATATTCAAAATCCACTGGAAGTAGTTGAAGAAGATGCACCACAAGTATCTTACCAGCACAAGCTGATATTCTAAATCCACTAGAAGTAGTTAAAGGAGATACACTTTTGGGTATGCTATTAACATAGGCTGATATTCAAAATCCACTGAAAGAAGTTAAAGAAGAAACACCTTGGGTATGCTATAAACGTAGGCTGATATTCAAAATCCACTGAAAGAAGTTAAAGAAGAAACACCTTGGGTATGCTATAAACGTAGGCTGATATTCAAAATTCACTGAAAGAAGTTAAAGAAGGTACACCTTGGGTATGCTATAAACGTAGGCTGATATTCAAAATCCACTGGAAATAGTTAAAGAAGATATGCTATCAACGTAGGCTGATATTCAAAATCCACTGGAAGTAGTTAAAGAAGATACACCTTAGATATGCTATCAACGTAGGCTGATATTCAAAGATACACATTAGGTATGCTATTAAGACAACTTGATATTCATAATTCATTAACAATAGTTTATTATTTCAGAAATTAGTTTAACTGACGAGCATCTTTTTTTAAGAACCTCAGCTGTTTAGTTTTCATGTTCTTTTTTTCGATTTTGGTACTAAAAGTTTCTAAAATTTTATTTATATACCAGGTGATAAAGAGCCAATATTATTCATTCACACAAACTTGACTAAAAATATCATAAACCGAGCACCTGATGAGTCAAATAGGGCTCCTCTCGCTATTATTTATATCAATTTTCTACTCTGCTTCTTTGATACTTTCGCGGCAAATTATAAACTCAGTTATTTGTGTTCAACTTTTTGTGTGTTTCTTTGAATTTCTTTTTCAGGACTTTTATCGAGTTTAACATTTAATGGCTAAATATTTTGTCATTTTGTTAACCATTGTTAGTAGTAGAGTTCCTAGTAACAAAATATATTTTTGACATTAGGAAGTAGCAACACAAATGACATCGAGTTCCCTTTATCTAGTATATCCTAAGGAAGTGTGACCGTAACTTCTTAGTTTTCTCCATCTTTTTCGCATTCAGTTTGTTAAAATAGTGTATTATGGTATGAAGAAAGTAAAAGAAGAATATGCTCCTTTGGCAACGAGAAATGTTTTGCCAATTTTAAAGTACAGTACAGCGAGGAGCTCATGTTTTTATGTCCAATAAAATGGATTCGTATGACACGCCATACTTATCAAAACATTAGAAAATCGCATCAGTAATCTGGAATCATGAACCGTATATGAGAAATTGTCATTACATGTCATCACAGTTAAAACTACTTTGTAGATATCTGGAATTTTTTGTTGTGTTTCAGAAATTTTCTTATATATGTTTGACACGATTGGCCTTTCAGAAATCACTTCAATTAAAATATACGTTAAAACTTCCTTTTAGCTCTTAAGTATCATAAATTATTCAATTGCTAAATATTTCCTGATAACAAGCTTTTTCTTGAGAAAAGATGATTATCACCGAGGCTCGATGCTCTTATTTTATAATAGCCACAAAATTTCGAGCACGTAAATAGAAAACCAATCGGAGAAGCGGAGGAGCGTCCTCCTCCACTGGGTAATTATATGGTTAATTTGAAGTTCGAGTGTTTCACCATAAATACCATAAATTGCTTTTAAGGCCACTTAATAACAGTGTCAGATGACATTTTCAGTAGCTCGGTTGATCTGCTGAAGACATCTTCTTTGTTTTGTTGCCATTAAAGATTATTTCTAAATGCATGTTGTTTTTTCTTCTTACTTTATATTTGAGGCTAGGCACATTCTTAGATTGTTTATAATTTTCTGATAGCAACGTATTCCTGATTACCAAAAATGTTAAAATTTGCTTAGAATTGTCTGTTTATTAAATATAATCTGTCCGCTAGTAATTTTACTGACTACCGATAATTTCTGGTTGCTTTTGCCTTGTTGATATTCTAGTTTTTATAATTTGTGCGTACTCCAAACGAGGCTAAACCTGGTTCCATATATCTTTTAATCTTTAAAATTGGACGGGATTTTTTAAAAAAAACATACTGTTCAATTCAATGTCAACCAAATCTGTTACAAATCGGTACAGGCAAAACGGACTGAAGTGAGGCAAATACAAGCCTTAATAACGGATTAGGGAAATTTAATGTTAACAGAATGCTGTGCTAAGCTCATTTCAAATCCTGTCAGTCAGCCCCCCCCCCCTCCCCCTCTTTCAAACACTGTGGCGTGCACAATGTGAAGTCATGTGATCATAGTCCAGT
The DNA here is from genome assembly GCF_013076305.1 of Rhopilema esculentum. Next base: position 4,235,163 of record NW_027019698.1, on the reverse strand, counting down.
TGCTTCAACTAATAAAAACCAAAAGCGTCTTTTGCCATTGCTATGTTATCATTTTAGGATCTGACCAAACGAGGCTATAATACTCATACTTCCGAAAGAGAATAATGATTACATTACATCGCATAACCAACTTGGAGATGTATTGGTTCTAAATTTAGCTTGTCATTGTGTTCTGGTCTGGTAGCCTTATCAACTGCGCATGTTCTCTTCATATCAACTTTTACTTTTGTAACAGAAAGGAGTGAAGTGAACGGCCTGTTTCTTTGATCTCAATTCCCAGACATCACCATTACGTCGGGTGAAGAAGGCTTTTCTCTCTTAATGAATATGAGCCACCTAGGCTTAAAAACCAGTGGCGGAAATAGGAAGCTGGTGCGCCAGTCTCAAACGACTGCGATTTCTCGACAAACTTCTCATTTGAAAAGCACTTTTCGGCTTACTTTTGTGCAAAGTTGCAGATGTGAAATGTTTATCGTTGCATTTAAAAAAAGGAAATCAAAGCAATTTGCGGTATTTTGGATAAGAGCCTGTATTTTCAACTTTATCGATAAATTTCGCAGCTCTCCGGGTCTTTTCCGCCTGCCCAATCCGTCGAGCAAAACTCCTAATCCCTTTTTTATATGAAATTGCACTTTGTTAGAACACCTAAGCTTGATTTGACAAAAAAGATCAGAGCATTCCTAGTCCCGGATAAAACTTAAAAGAAAGAACAATGATTTTTTTTCAAAATTTACTTTTCGTGTAACGAAGCACAGTAGATTTTACACGTGCCAAATAAACGCCGTGCAAAACAGTTTTTTAGTTGTCTCAAAAGCTAAAAGGCAGTTGTAGAAAAATCAATGTCCAAATGATAACAACATAATGAACACTTTGTCACTGCAAATATCATTTGGTTTGTATATAAAAGAGTAAATGGTTTTGAAATAAGCAAACAGAGTATAAACCATACTGTTCGAAAACTCTAGGCTAGAAAATTCAATTCAATCACCCTTAATCGTCGTGTGTCAACGTTGCCTCGCCTTACTCAAAACAGAACCCAACCCTACCAATTCTCTAGTATGTATGTATTAATCAGTTAATTCCTTCAGATTATACTTTGAGACAATAAACTTCCACTAATGCTCTAAGAGTGCTGCTTGAGACTCTGGAACCTTAACACAACGAAAAGTTTGAACAGCTTCGAGGGGTGTATCAATCTTTCCAAACAGCGTGGGAGATATTTTAGAATAATGGAACTTTTGAAGATTTTAAGGGGATCCTTCTCGAAAACAAGGGGTTTTTGCTAAAGGCGTACAAAATTGTCGTGGAGTGACATGCCCCTCAAACAGCTTCATATCTATTCCAGTTTTATGTACACCAGCCCCTCCCCTTAAAAGCTCAGCAAATAGTGTAAAAGTCGTAGAAAAATGTTTTAGGTCTCCCCAGCGTGTTAGATCGTAGAACGCCAATATTCCTGACCTTGATTTTACCTTGATTCTATGGTCGGCCTGCCATGTTCAATACTTAAGTGAGAGTAATTTGCTGCGCGCTGTTTTCTTGCTTTACATTAAATGTCTTTTCATCACACCGTCCTTTACATCACAGTGTCCGCATGTCTTCGCGGACTTGTAAGCGAGCAGATGTTTCCGCTAGGATTTCGCTTAAATATGTCTTAAGAACAATCGCGAATTATCGGACGGCGATTGTCGGCTGCGTATAGCATGCTAACGACGGTTTGAAGGTGCTGGCAAAGAGATCAGAACTTGATTGTAATTGAATTTATGCTCTAGTTAAGATTTTGTTTTGATTCTAGGTATCTTTGAAGATAAGGAAATCATAATACATCAGGTTGTTATTTCTTAGACAGCATAGGCGAATTTTGAAGATCTTACCCATGTGATAATTGGATGCGGCTTTTCAGTGAGCATTACTTCTGCCTAGCTTGCCGTTATTTAGCCTAGTCCTGTGCTAATGCCAATTTAACGCTCTCAGGCTCCGTCATGCATAGTTAGATATCGATGGTCATTACATGAAATCAATAGAAAACATGCGACGCTACTCGTGCACAATAAACATAGGTTCTCATTAACATATCTCGGTCGTATTAGTGTAAACTTCGTTTTTACTCTTTTCCTTTAATAAGATAACAAACTGTTGCTAAGATCATTAAACAACGAACCAATATCGGCTTTGAGATTTTATTGCCATCACTTGAAAGATGAAATGATCCCAGCAGCAAGTTACTTATAAAATTTTTATAATGCATTCAGACCTCGAGAGCATAACTTGAAGTAAATATGAGTTTTTGAAGCATTTGTGGTATATGAAACCCTTGTTCTTACGGACTAAAAGAGTGATATACGTTGTGCTAACCGAGGTTGAGTGGATTCGTTTCTTTAGTGGCATTTCCTTAGGATGTGTCTATGGAAAATAGCCAGATACATGGTTGTAGAATAATATGCCCGTTTGCATTTTTTAAGTTAGAAATAGGCAAGAAATAACGATGTTTGTACCAGCTCAGTCATTGCCCAACTTTCTTATATGTCGGGTTGCAAGGGCTGTCCTACGAAGGTGCCACACTTGATTTTTTATACCATCAATTCCGCTTGTAGTCACTCCACTTATTGCCACTCCACCGAATTCGCAAAACTCTGCAATATTAATCCATTTACAGTCACACTCCGCTTACTGTCACAAATTTTCGAGCAACTAACTTTTGTAGTGACCTTTACCAGAGTCTTCTTTAATTGGTACAAGTTTACAAAATACAGCAAAGTTCAAGATACGGAGGATTGGGAATGGGGCTTTACAAAACAAACGTGAATCCGAAAACAGTAAACGCTTAAGCATGAAGCTGAAAGCAATTGGAATTTGAAGTTAGCAAGTAGCAACTGTAAAATATCTACTGCCTGAAAGTTATTTCCGTTGCACATGCAACTTCCTTTTTTCCTATCATTTACTTAGTGATGTAAAGGCTTGGTTACTAGCCAAAAATCAAGTTTATTTTTCTAATTTTTCTACGTTAGCTAATTTTTTTTCGTTTTAAGTCCCAATTTTTGCGATTACATTTTCAACACAATTCCTGAAAAATTTCATTTACCTTCGGTATTAGATGGTTGTTATTAAAAGATATAATTTTTTTTAAAATTCGTCCATTGTCTACAATTTTTCGGCATCGTTTGTCCAACACTGTAGACAAATCAATAATTACAAAGGTTGCATTTTCCCCTTAAAAAGCTTTCTTAAAAAAACCCGCCAAGTAACTATTTTTATTCTATGCGGTTCATCTATCACTGATCTCACTGTCAAGCTCTCACGTGAATTTCATTTTTAGCCTGTGTTTGGGCTGCTGCAATCAAATATATTAACACATCCTCCAATATTTTGTAAACTTTGCCATCTTGATTGCTGTGCTAATCATTAAATTACCGATGGTATTGGTTTGCCTAATTTCATTAACATTTATCGTATTGATTAATGTTTTAAGATTCTTAAATGAATACGCCCGGAGAAAGCTCGTCATATATAAATTAGAGTCAGCGGTCTCTTTGAACACGCTTTTTCGTATTAGTTTCATATCTTTAATAAATTAGTTTTGGTTATAGTGCGTTAAATTTTGTCCGCTACCACAATAACGGGCAAAGTGTGAAATTTTTCTTCCTTATTTGAACGGTAATTTTTAGGAAAACAATTTATTTAGCTTCAAGTTTTCAAGACTTTTTAATACATGCATGAAAAAGTATTAAATTTCCATTTGCACCTGGCCTGCTGCTGCACTAAATATAGCGCCAAATTTTGCTTTTGTTCTAGTGTTTTTTTCCTTCAGTGTTTCCATTCCCTCAGTTTTCTTCAAATTTCTTTCTTTGGACTGCTATCTTCTTAGCAAATTTAGTCCTTTTCATAAATTGAAAACGCAAAAAAAATTGTT